>OU795043.1:44202248-44802248 GCA_917208275.1 Patella pellucida | reverse complement strand
TGGGGGCAGTGCATGCTTCGCACGTTTGTTTGTTTCAAGCAGGCATCGAGTTCACAAAGTTCACAAAGTCTTCTAAGACTTAAAGTAACTCGATATCATCCAAAGTCTTCGGCATTCAAAACACAAATTATTTGTCACACCGTGACGCCCATGACAGCTCCCTCTGAAAGTCAACAATTCCAATTATTGAAAAAAGTTTACAGCAGATATAATATTGATCCTGATCGACTGGAATACATAGAAGCCCATGGTATGTAGCATAATGACCACGCAACAAAATAACAAAATATATTTATACAGACTAGGAACACCACCAGAGAAAACTAGCGAGGCTACTATCCTTAAGTTAACTATGCATACCATATATTTAATTACCAAGGATACGTCGTGGACACGTTATATAGTTGTTTCCATGACATGCCAGGATATAGGAATAGTTGATTGACAATGTTATAATTTAATCGTGAATTGTGTGGCAAAGAACACTATAAGTACGATAGGCAACTAGGAGTCCAACTATAACTGGCAATACCATATGGACACCAAATATCCAATATTTAGGATACGGTAAAAACATTTTAGAATCAGAACACGATTTCGATAATCTATAGAAATAATAGTTTCGGGTGCAACGAAGGTATTTTACTAGAAATTACAAAAAAATCACTCAAATTAATATGTACTTTTATGCCAATTTTCGTTTATTTTAACGACCTTTAGTCTACATAAATAGTTGATCAACTAACTGTTAATCCCCTGATACCACAACGTAATTCTATATCTGCTAAAATGAAATAGAACTATTTAAATAACAAAGAAAGTATTTTCCATTCAGGTAACTTGATTTGTAAATATTGAATGTATGTAAATATATTATGATCTAAATATCTCACTTCAATAGGAACTGGTACACGGGCTGGCGATCCCGTAGAGGCGAACTGCTTGGGTGGATTTCTCGCAGATCATACCAAAAATGCTCCACGTTATATTGGATCCGTGAAAACTAACATTGGACATCTGGAGTCAGCTGCAGGAGTAGCTGGTGTAATTAAAGTTCTTTTGATGCAGAAAAACTCACTTATCGTCCCAACCCTTCATTTCGATACACCAAATGAAAAGATTGATTTTGATAAGTTAAAGCTTATAGTTGCCCTTGATGCTGTGTGGAAATACTGGGGAATAAAACCAGACTGTGTTGTTGGCGAATCAGTTGGTGAAGTAGCAGCATCATATTCAGCAGGGGCACTGTCTTTAAAAGATGCGGTGAAAGTTATTTATCATCGGACATATCGACAAGCTAATGCCACAGGGGGGTCTATGCTGGTAGTTGGTAATTATGATGACAGCGAGGTTCAAAAAATAGTAGATGATTACCAAGGAAAAGTAGTTATTGCTGTACACAACAGTCCTAAATCCCGCACCTTAAGTGGGGACACCGACGTTATCGAAATGGTGAAATCGAGAATCCAAATAGCAAAAGAAGATTTAGAAATCCTGTTGTTTCTGCACGATTTGACAGTGACGAGTGCTTTCCACAGTCATCACATGACAGAATGCTCAAACCAGATAAAGGATGATCTCTCGGGATTACAAGGTTCAAAACCCGATGTGAAACTATATTCAACAGTATCAGCCAAATAGGCTACGGAATCAGATTTCATAACTGCAGAATATTGGGCGAATAACGTTAGAGAACCTGTGTTATTCAGACAGGCTCTTCAAGATGCTCAAAAACCGGATTGTTTCAACATCTGTTGTTTTACTATAATAAATAATATAAACTATTGGCTTAAAAACAACATGGCCTATTGGATTTTATACTGGTAAACTATAGTAAAATAATATAAAATATTTACATCTTTAACAACATGGTCTGTTGGAGTTAATACTGATAAACCGGTGCGGTTTCCACTTGTCAATGGTACGAGACAGAGGGCCTGGCAAGGGATAACTTAGCCGATAGTCGTTCGGATTAGAGGAAAAAGCGAGGTCCCGTGTACACGTTGACGTGCACGTTAAAAGAACCAGTGGCAGTTGGAATTCGATATAAGAGTAGTCAGTATTACCACTGCCCTGGCAAAATGCTTTACGATTGTGCTGATATGTATACAGTGCACACACAACAATAAACTTTTACTGTTGTATTGCTAATACATGTTTCCATTCTTGTGATAATCACCCTGGCATCAGAAAGAAACAAACCAAATAAGGGGCGTCTCCAGGTGTCGGGTTTGGTGTGAGGTTTGGGGAATCTAACGAGAAATTGATAAAATCGGAAGGTCGGTGCCACTAGTTCTGCTCATCTAGGAGCATACATGTATGGGAGAGAGAAAGAGAGAGAGAGAAATGGGGTTTAACGTCCATTCGAAACAAACAAGGTCATTTCGCGACCAACATGTGGTTCAATTTTATTTCAATAACTCGCTTGCGCGTAGGAGTCTTTAGCAGTGGGAGGAAACCGGAGGACTGGTAGAAAACCCACGAGGTTGTACAGTCGACCCTACTCCTTGACACGTACAACCGGGGATCGGAAACCACGCCAGTTGACTCACTGACAGCACGCACGTACTAACCATTCGCCCCCCCCCCCTACATGTATAGGATAAGAGACCAAAATTCGATTTCTCACAAAAAGCCTTCTAAGACTTAAGTTAAGGATTTATTCAAAAATGTTCGCCTTATTGTAACTAAAATATATTCATTTATAAAACCTTTGTTGTTTTATTGTATCAAATACGTCAATGTGAAAGTATGGGCAAAGTTTTGTGTTTCTGCATCAAAGATATTGCTCAAAAACAGTGATTTAAAGTTGACTAAATTCTTAACTTAAGTCTGGAAATGCTTTGGGAACTCGGGGCCTGGGAAAGACACAGACCCGCATCTATGAATGTAGGCATGGGTATGTGCGAAAATCAATCAGTTTAATAATGTAAAAAAAATCGAATACAAAAACAAATATCTACTCTGTTAGGATCTCAAATATCAGAATAAATGGATGTTTAAAGGGACAATAACACTCTTGCTGGCTTGACAGGTCCAGAAATTTTTTTTGGCCTTATTCTTACTACAAGATGTTTAATATAAGTGTCCTACCTGTTGTGTAAATTATCCATTACAACCTATCTTACTTGTCCAGAGGGTTCGAAAATATGTTTAAATCCTAGTTGCATTTGAAAGTGCTTACGTAAGGCTTTTCAAACCATGTTACGGCATGTAGTTGAATTTTTCCAATTTTTAAAATTAGGTGTGTTAGGATGAAATTTGTATCATTTTTTAATTGAAATATTGTAAAATAGTACAAATTGTTGACCAGAATAAAAATTGGGACATATTATTCAGTTACAACAAGAGTGGTATTGGGGCTTTAATAACAGCCGTGTTCTGTTCGCAGAGAATTTTGAAGAATTAACTAAATTTAAATGTTCTAACACCTAAAATTAATTATTTAATCGAAATTCTGATTTGTTACATACACAAATAATCAAATATTGCTTACCTGTAGTTTAACAATAAACTATTATTACTTATCTCTTCTTGTGTTGTTAATGTTGTTTATACCCTTGTTTATGAAGCTACTGTTTCGTTATTTTACACATACTTATATACCAAACGGTTTCATAGACGTCAATAATTCTTCGCCTCAGGTTCTTCCATCTTATCATATTTATTCATCAAAATAGTTTAATATTGTTAATACCGTCATTGTTACGTATTATTAGCAATAAAATATCACCAAAAGAATATTTGTATGCAGTTGAAATAAAAAAACAATGCATAAATGTCATTTTAATATTGTCATTAAAAGGTTTTAAAATTTGGATTTATTTTGTTCAGATAAGGAATATTACTGCAGGATACTTGGCGTGATTCGTGAAAACGAGCTTAGTTTAAAGTCTTTGAAGTATTTATTTTTGCAAGTTATGTCAACTCAAAAAACAAAACATCACATAAAATTTAAAGATGCGCAAAATTTATTTGACATAAACAAAAATAGTCCAATCTTTCAACTGAAATCCACGCATAAAATCGATAAATCTTAAAAAGGTTACATGTTCATGACTAGTCGTACATGTTACAGAAAGTGTTTTATTATAAACTCTGACCCGTAGAGTCATTCGGCAAACCTCGACAGATTCTAGCATCTAATCTCGGCTGGTTGACGAATTGCGTCATATTGGAACTATTTTAAAGGTCCCGGGTGAAAAATGTCTGTGGAGAGTGTTTTATGTCAACAAACGGCAAGTTTGGCATTGGTTTGGGGGAATTACCGGGGAATTTTATCAAACCAGCAGCCTTGAGACAACATTTCTGCTCATTTAGGTATACACACTCGACCAAATGATTGCCCCCCCCCCTCCCCCAAGAAAAAAAAACACACAAAAAATCAAAACAAAAAACCAACAAAACAATACAGCCAAATGATTGTCTATTCTGTAAAGGTAGCGTGGAAAATTTACAATATATACTTAATATATTATATTACAAACTATTATATTACAATATATTCTATTTACAATCTACCATATTTACAATATATTCCATTACAATATATTCTATTTATAATCTACCATATTTACAATGTATTCTATTAAGCTCTATTCTATTACGATTTATCATATTTACAACATATTATATCAATAATCTACCATATTCACAATATATCATATTTTTTTTCATATTTACAATCTATCATAATTCACAATATATTTCTCAAATGTACAATATATTCCATTACAATATATTTCATTACAATATAATATATCTACAATATATTAGTGGTCGTCATTTAGGGTTGACTATGGCTGCAAAATTATGGTGCAGATATACACCTCGATTCCGGCGCAATAATCACCCTTATCTTGGACTTATATTTGAGATATATTTTGATTATCGATACCGAAACGGAAACAAGAAAGCGAACTTTTTTTTCTGTTATTGTAAAAGAGTTCAACTTCATTCATTTTGGGGGATCACGTGGCTAAGTGGGTAAGACACTGGCTCGCTAGCCTTGTGGTCGGATGTTCGATCCCTGCATTGGCCGAGAAAGTTCATCAAGATTTTCCGGCGTGGTTTCCCCTTGTCAGTTATGTAGGACAGAGTGCCTGACAAGGACAGCTGTCTAGTCGTTCTAATGGGACGAACACCCGAGGTCCCGTGAACACATTGGCGTAGCCTACACGTAAAAGACCCCTTGGTAGTTGGAATTCGTTATAAGAGTAGTCCGTAGCGCCGCTGCCCGGGAAAAATGTCCACTCATAGCACACTGTATGGCGTATGCCCGTCTTCATTAGCCCAGTCTCGAGCAGAACAGTAGGACATTAAACACCCATTTCATTTGATGACGTCATCGATTTTTTGTGGGCAAGTGCTCTTGAAGGGTCACGTGCTCGTGATATATGTGAATTTTTCTGTCTTGACATGTGAATTTTCCCGTCTTGACATATGCCTTTTTTAGTGTTGACAAGCGAATTTTTAATAAACCGAATACTGTGAACAGTATAATTGACTTGACAAAATACAAGAGAAGAAGTGGAAAAAAATAATCTGTACAGGAAAAAAATGCTTGGAAGGAGATGAAAAAATTGTTATATACTCGAGTGTTTCTGTGAATGGCATATCATCGTCACAAAGATCCCTGGATGGTGTTCCCGAAGGTTCCGTCCCCGGTCCACTCCTATTTAGCTTATGTACTAAATTACTGGATGTAATTGTCAGAAAATACTTATATGCGGATGATACCAAACTTTATATCTCATTCAAACCTGTAAATAATGACATCGATCCAACGAACTTGAGAAGTGTATTTTAGAAATTAAATCCTGGATGACTTTTTAAAACTCAATGACGAAAAAACTGAATTCATAGTTATTGGTTCAAAAACTAATTAATCTTGTAATAATCTATCTATCAATGTTGATAGCAATCCAATTAATTATGTACATGCAGTTAGAACCATAGGCGCCATATTTGATTCTTATATGTCATCGGAAAGTCATGTCAATAATATTTGCAAATGAGGACATCTAAATCTTCGTAATATCAGTAAAATCAGGACATATATAACCACAGATGTTATAAGAACACTAATCAGTTCCCTTGTCGTTCCTCGTCTTAATAATTTTAATTCGCTCGTAGATGGATTGCCATTAAAACATATTAGTTAACTTCAAAAACTTCAAAATTGTGCTGCTAGAATGATAACAAGAGCCTCTTTTACTGATCACATTACTCCCAGTCTTTTTAATTAGCACTGGTTGCCTGTCCATTTCAGAATTCAGTATAAGATTTTATTCTTAACTTTTAAATGTATTCATAACCCAGCGCCATCATATCTCTCTAGTCTATTACGCTTTTATACCCCATGTAGAACTTACGGTCTGGAGCAGATTTATATCTTCTAGTAGAAAATAGAGCCAATATTGTGTCATTTGGAGAAAAGGCTTTCCCAGTGGCTTCTCCTAAGTTGTGGAATAAGATCCCCTATTTCATCAGAAGCAGCACTTCATTATCAATTTCCAAAATACGTTTGAAGACTTAGTTATTTAAATTGCTTTTAAATAGTTGTTTAATATCTTGTTTTATATTTATATCATATTTATTTTGACTTCTTCTAGGCCTATGCTTATCTTCGTTTTAATGTTTTTAAATTTATAGAGATCAGTGGTCCAACCTCATGGGTTTACTTTCGGTTTCATCCCACTACTAAATTGAATTATTGAAAGAACTTGTCGAGTGGAATTTACTCGCCACCCCTCTCTCTCTCTCTCTCTCTCTCTCTCTCTCTCTCTCGTTTTTGACGACTTCGTGGGAATCCAGATCCTAGGGATTATAATGGATTATAAACGAAACAATGGTGTTATAGATTGTCATGATAAGAATTTACACCTTTATAATCCCAATGTAACTAATTAACAAACATTTTAGCATCTTTTTTTCAAATAAAAACACTACTATAACAAAACTTAATATAAATTCGACAAATAAGACACTCTGTCCAAATAAAACAAAGAATCCTATCACCGATAAGATAAAATGGCTCACCACAAATGGTATGTCTTAAATTATATCTAGTATTTTAAGTTCACGTTTTGTTTTTGGTAATTTTGGATATGTTAATAGGCTGGTGCTGCATTTCCAGACAGCAGTTGTGTGTATTTTTCGTTTACTTACACGGAACATATAACCAGCTGAGCAAAAATATCGTCCTCCGCGACTTGCAGGTACAAAGCTTAATTCTAGATTTGCGTTTGCCATAGTGTAATAGGATTTTAGACAAAAGTGAAACTGATTGAGTGTGAACGGATAGGTGAACAATTCTAATGATTTGATGATATTCATCATTAGTTGCCAATTTGTGATTTGGATTCCTATTGAATACTTGGTTAATTTGGATAATTTGAGTGGACATAAAATCTTAAACACCGTTAATTGGGTCCTAATTACAACAAGCCTCAGTTCAAACGAAAGCCGACAAGTCTGCGCCTTCGTGGAAAGGATGAATTTTGGTCACGCTATGTAACTGCGCCGTTGCGGGAATACACCCAAATTACACCTGGCAAATGTTATTTTACGTTCACGTCAACGTGTATACAGGATTGCGGTGTTTCGTTCCACTTCAATGACCTATACACTTTCATGGCCAAGCTCCCCATCCCTGGTCCTGCACCCTTGACAAAGGAAAACCGCGCCGGAAAATTCCGAAAAACCTTCTCGACCAACAGTGGGGTCTAGCCACGGACCTACGCCACTGCATTCATATTTCTTGATATTCATGTTTAAAATATTTTTTTAATAAAACACTAAGATAATATTCGTGATGACAATCCAATCTTAGAGTTATAGTACAGTTGACTGAATACTATGCCCCTCCGGCGATTAACCAGTTAACGATAAACAAGATTATCTGTCACGAAATCTTATTGACTACTTTATTACTGTATTACTAACTTACTGTTTTTGTTTAATGTATAGAAAAGTTCTTACACTCCTTACAAAAATGATAAAAAGTAAAACACAACAAATAAACGACGAAGATAATATTATATCATATTGCGTTGTTATATTATATTACTTAGTCCCGAAATGACCTAGTTGTGTTGAGTGAGCGTTAAACCCAATTTCTCTCTCTCTCTTCTCTCTCTCTTCTCTCTCTCTCTATTATATTACATTACACTACATCACCATACCGTACCATATTATATCACAATACATTACATTATGGTTACATTATGTTGTTCTATGTTGTAACAATATAATATCTAGCTGTGGTTATATTGTACCATAGTGTGATAATGATATAAATATTGTGTTGTGTTATAACCTATTACATTATGTTGTGTTATAATTATATTTGTTTGTAATTGTGTAATTATGTGTTGTGTTGTAATTATATTACATTGTGTTGTGTAATAATTATATTTTTTTGTAATTGTGTAATAATGTGCTGTGTCGTATAATTATGTGTCGTGTCGTGTAATTATGTGTTGTGTTGTAATTATATTATGCTGTGGTGTGTAAATATGTGTTGTGTTGCAATTATATTATACTGGATTGTAATTATATTAGGGAGTCACGGGAGGCTCGCTAACCAGGAGGTCCAGTGTTCAATGCCTGCGTTAACCGAGAAAGATCATCGGGATTTTCCAAATATATTATAATATTGTGGTATAATTTTATTATATTATAGTGTAATTATATTATATTGTGGTGTGTTATGGTTATTTTGTGTTTATGCTGTAGTTATAGACGATATAGTTGTGTTAAGCCTATATTAAGACGTCTTAAGGCGGGCCCAGATCGACATTGCGGCGTTCAACTGTCGGCGACTATCGTAGATTACTCTCAGATCGAATTCAGCAATGATCGCCGACCAGTTGCTATCGGTCGTACGATTGAACGCGAGCGCGCTCACATCGACACCGATACACCGACTTGTGGCGTCTTCACGAATAGATCATGTGACTCGTTCAAAATGGCGACACACAGAATACAGGTACGCGCACACAAATTTCCCCCCAAAAATACAAAATGTGCCTAATCATTCCATAATCTCTCCATCTATAGTGAGAAAGCAATTTAAATTACCTCGAGGGATTCAAATTTTTGTTTATGATTCTATTTGATATGATTTATATTCATAATTTTTAGATTTATCAACAAAGGCCTTATATCAATATGATACAAAAACGTAGACAGACAGCTACGGCCGTCGAGTTGGCCGTTTCTCTAGGCTTAGAAGAGAAGCGAAAAAAAAAAGACGAATTTGGAACATGAGGTCGCCATGTTGATTTTTCATTTACCGCTCTGATTGTCTAAAATCTATTGCGCAGTCGGCAACCGATCGTAGAAACGCACAAATCGACGATGACGAGTCGGCGACTGGTTCCGTCGCGTCGTAGAAGTAGAACATGTTCAACTCCTGCGACTCAGTCGCCGATCGTGAAAAACTGTCGCACGACGGTCGTAGCTAGACTCAGATTGACTAGAATCGGCGACGGATATCGTGCGACGATCGGCGGCAGTCGCCGGAAAACCAGTCGACGACCAGTTTAGTCGCGTCGTAAAGTCGAACAGTGGCCGCCTTTAAGCATTGTGTTATAATAATATTGTAGTTACAGACGTTATAGTTGTGTTAAAATTGTTTTGTGTTCAGTCTAAATTACGTTGTTTTTTGTTTTTTTTTTACAGTGTGTGCTTGTCCGGCTCAGCATACCATATAATTATATTGTTTTTATTATATCCAGTAAAATAAATGATAGCCAGTGGGTGTTGGTGAATATATCTATCAGTATATTATTACACACCTACAATAATAAAGCTTAAACACAAATCACGACAAACATGATTTATACACACCCCACCCTTCTTAAACTTCACAAATCAAAACATAATAAACCGTATATTGGTACTGGATATTCTGTCGGGAAGTTAACACACCCCACCCTTCTTAAACTTCACAAATCAAAACATAATAAATCGTATATTGGTACTGGATATTCTGTCGGGAAGAATATGTGTGTGAGAGTTTGGAGCATAAATCCTTGAAGTCTAATCGCTTTGTAGTTTATATACCAGAGTTACAGAAAATCATGACCAAACTGGCTTTTTTTTAAGGTTAAAATTAAATTTTGGATTGATTAGAATCCTTCAATCGATAATAAGTAGTTACATGCCATTCACAATTAAATCGTTTGGACAGAGAGAGAGCGAGGGAGAGGGAGAGGGAGAGAAAGAGGAAGAGAGATATGCCCACTCGACACAAACCTTGCCAGTAGAGGTCTTTAACAGTTGTAGTAATATGGATGATAGGGATTTGTGCCAAAGAACAAATATATAAAATATTACATGTATTAGGGTATAAGCTTATTCTAAAACGCAAATTAATTGTTTACGAAATATTATTATCTTTCATATTATTGTTTTTAATTTCATATCTAAAAAAGATATAAATTATTATGCTGGTTGTTTTGACACGTTAACTACGCATTAGATTAATGAACATGTTGGTCAGAACAATCCCTGTCGATATGCAGGTTTTGGGTGCATGCCCATTCCATATTTAGTGTTTAGTTATCAGTCGTTTCACGTAAACACCACAGACAAAGGAATAGTCACCTATAAAGCGAGGAGCGAGGGCTAGAATATTCAGACGTCATGTAGATTCTAGCGTAGTCAGACGCGCATTGGATTCTTTAGAAGATCAGACTCGCATTGGGTTCTTCAGACGACCATTTCACGATGCAGTGGTTTACTGAGTGTAGCAACACTGGCTATAGTGGGGTTCGAGAAAAAGAGATGTTAAAGGGCCAATCCCGATAACTTTTTGGGGAATAAAACTGCTTAATTTTGTGTTAAAATCATGTAAAACCCATTATCTAAGGCCAATCAACTAACCCGATTTTTGTGATACGCTTGTAAATAACCTAAACCTGACAGTCTGCATCTGGAAATGGAGACCTTTGTATCATACAGTATCTGGATAAAACCAGACTTTTTTCTATAAAAATAATATGTAGGTAAAATTTACCTTTTGTTATCAATTACAGTACATGGGTCATTCACTGCATAGACCTCTCAAGAAACGTAAATCGATTATCAGGTCACCAAATGAAAAAAAATGACCCGAAATCTTAAAAGGGTTACGTGTCCGGATAAGCAGTTTTGGCGTTCACGTCCAAACGACTCAATATTTTGAGTTGAAATTTTGAGACAAGGTATATACACTATTCCCCTATATTTTGGCGTTTTATTTTCATACATTCTCAGACTTTTTTTTTGAGCCTCTGTATAATACGGGACTGTCCATTTAATTTTAAATATTGTAATGTACTGTGTAACTGTTGTGAAATAAAAACGTTTAGCCAAAACACTTCTGTTGTTTCTGTTACTATTATATTTGATTTCGGTATCCTGAGAAAACACAACGATGAAGTCTCATAAGAAGAGAGACACGACAGTAGCAGTCAAAACCTAAGATGTGTAGCCGAATAGTACTACACAGTGGGGGGGGGGGGCAGGAAGACCCGAAGAAATCCCATTAGGTTGGACAAGCGACCCTGACGTATTCTTGACACAAAGAAAGTCCCTAGGCGACCCTTACGTATACTATCATATATATAGTTCAATTTTATTTCAATAAATCGCTTTCTTGAAGGATTTAGAATGACACAGAAACAGTGCAGGCATTTTAAATTTGGATTCTAGATTATATCACCAGGCAACATCTATATTTATTGCCTTATATTTCGACAAATAAATGTTTTACGTACACACTATTTATTTATTATATTCTGAGAACTCCCCTACATCCAATGCCGGGATATTCTGTGGATGTCGAGGCCCAATGGGTCGTAAAGCTTCAATTGGCCACACACGCAAACGACTTGGCCACACACGCAAACGACTTCACTCTCTCCACCAGTCTAAATGACTACCAGAAGCACCGGTCAGTTTCACAAGGCATTCTCAGAATTTACTCAACTTTTAATCACTTTTTATGAGAAATATCTTTGATCCAGAAATCCACAAAAATGCACATAGTTTCTTATTGATGTATTTTATACATTAAAACAATAACGCTTTGATAGAGGCCTGTATCTTAGCTAAAATAAGGCGAACATTTTTTTTTAGTAAATTCTTAACTTAAGTATATAAAACGAAATGAGGAATTTCGTATTGAGATCCGTATTTTCCCTTTAACTACATACTTTCCCACCTTCTTTACTGGAGTTTTTAGTGTCATCCATCTTTAATCCGCTTTTCAAATATTTAAAATATATTCTGGCACATAAATGTTTACAAACTTTGAGATATATCAAACAGTGCCGGATCTAGGGGAGGCAAATTGGGATAAATTTCCCCCCCCCCACACATGTAGGGGTCCCCCACAGTTCTGGGTCATACTAATATTTTATACCGGACAAAGCTAACCAGTACATGGGGTGAGTATTGGGGCCCTGGGCAGTGAGGGATATTGGGGACCCCGGGACTGGAAGATACCAACACATTTTCGGGGGGGGGGGGGGGGTCAGAGATCAGTTAGGCCCTAAAATTAACTAAATTACACAACTTAGAGGTTCTACCAATCAACAGGTCATTTAATAAAATTTAATGCATTAATAATATAATTCTAGATTCTAGAGAAATAAAATGGCAATAAATTCACACATGAATAGTTAAACCGAAAGGACCACTTCCCTTAATGCTCTGATTATCTTAAAAAACATTCTTTCATTTATCAATTATCAATCTTTACTTAACTTAATATATTTCAAATCATCATAAATTTTCTCACATTCCGAGTTTTGAATTCATAATGACCGGGTTAACGATCGTGTTCGTCCTTTCTCTTCTATGTAATTTGTCTTTACAAGTTGACCAAGACAAAGGCAATGACGTATTACAGGAGCTGATTAAAGAGCTGAGGGTGTTAACCGACGAAGGTAATTATAACAGTTAACCAATGTAACTACACACGTTACTTTATCTCAAAGGGGCCACAGTGGTGGAGTGAGTAAGACGCTGGATCGCTCACCCGAAAGTATCGGGTCGCTTTTCGTGTTGGTCGAGTACGTTCTTCGGTTTCTCTTTGTCATTGATGTAATGGGTGAGTGTGTTTTGTGACAAGAACAGTGTCTAGTCTTTCGGATTGAACGAAAACTCGAGACGCCGTGTACACAATGGCGTGCACGTAAAAGAACCAACCCTTAACTGTTGGAATTCGGAATAAGAGTGGCGCTGTTAAGCAAAATTTTCTCCATAGTACAGTACTATATGGCGTAAGCAAGTCTTCGTTAGCCAAGTCTGTGGAGAAACGTAGGAAGATAAACCCCTTTTCATTTCATATTTGCGCGATATATGCTACGTTTAATTTGAACATAATATACTTCTACTCGTCCGGTCACCTCTGGCTTGCGATTATGGTTTCGAGCCCTAGTGTGAGCGTATGTGACATGGAGATAGAGGCGCCTTCTCAACCTTTCTCCGACTGCTAAAGACCATACGTTAGTCGCAAAATGACCTAGTTTGTGACGTTAAACCCCATTTCTCTCTCTCTCTCTCTCCCTCTCTCTCTCACTTCGACTCGTGTCGGAAAATAAGTTAAACATTCATTATGTAAGAGCTGAATCTGCCTATTACAGATCTTTCTTTAGGCTTAAAATATTATCTTAATTATGAATTAGACATTAATTAACTTATCGAGACCATAATCAAATCTCGACTGGTTTAGGATCCGATTTGCTTCTTAACTTTCTTCATTCATGATTTAATTATGAAGTTGATAATTGAGACTTTTTTTATCGTACCAACATTAGTAATGATGATCGAGGCTAGGCCGAAAATTCAATCGCTAAAATCTCGGTTCAGAGTGGACCAATTTGACTGAAATGTTCAACAAATTCGCTTTATATGATATAGTTTTAAACTTTTATAGTAGGAACTTACTGTCAGCTTTTTATCTAATCTCCCATAATGTATCTTTTAATATTTGTATATGTCATTCACATTAGCTAGTTTTAAACTTTTATAGTGGGGACTGTCAGCTATTTATCTAATCTCCCATAATGTATCTTTTAATATTTGTATATGTCATTCACATTATCTAGTTTTAAACTTTTATAGTGGGGACTGACTGTCAGCTCTTTATCTAATCTCCCATAATGTATCTTTAAATACTTTTATATGTCATTTCATTTTCTACAAAATTGTAAGCTACGTTTGGTTCTGAATAGAAGTGCAACAATTTAATATAGAAGTAAACAAAATATTGTTTGCCAAATTTTGGAATGTTTTTTGTTTCACACACTCAATCGAAAAACAAAAAGTGAATAATTCCCTTTAATGTTTTCCACGGGGTTTCTTTCTTTCTTTCCCCATTTTCCAGGGGGTTGTCTTTTCTCTTGTTTCCCGCGTGTCTATATTTTGTATGAACCGTTACTTTCTGCGGTAGTAGGAATTTATAACTTATATTACCTTAAATGTTATTACTACCTATATATAGCAAGCATTTACTTAGCATAACTAAACAATAAATGTCAAACCGGCAGAGGCGTAGCCGTTAAATATATATTGGGGTGGGGGGAGTCCGCAAATAAAATTGTATTAAATGTCGACATTTTGACATTTATTGTTTAGTTATGCCAAGTACATGCTTGCTATATATAGTTAGTAGCAAACTCGCAGCCGCCGACGTAGCTCGATCGGGAGGGTGTCGGAGGGTCACCTTCCCACTATGGGTCACCCTCCCATAAGTTTCAGTCTTCTGTAAACACTGTTTTAGCATATTTTAAGGGGTTACACTAAAACATCGCACCAGTGTGACGCCCATGCAAACGGGGATATAATAGGATGCCTCTTCAGGCGTGATATCATTGTCCAATACGGCTATGGAGAGAGAGAGAGGGAGAGAGAGAGAGAGTGAGAGAGAGCGAAATGGGGTTTAACGTCCACTAGACACAACCTATGCCATTTCGGGACCGACATATGGTTTAATTTTATTTCAATAATTCGCTTGGGCTTAGGGGTCTTAAGCAGTGGGAGGAAAAGGGAGGATCCTGAGAAAACCCGCGAGGATGGACAGGCGACCCTACTTCTCGCCACGTACATACGGGGATTCGGAACCACGCCAGTTGACCCAATGGCAGACTTTATGATACAGCGTGCGCACACTAACTATTCAGCCCCCCCCCAACGTTGAACGTGTAAATTTCGTAATTGGGGGGGGGGGGGCTTCGTACTACTGAATGCCAACCAAAAAATAAAAAAAAAACCTCAGAGAAATGAAAGGGAACGAAATACAACAACGTTTAAAATTTCTCAATAATACAATTCTACGAAATAAGTGCCCTATAGTTTAAGGACTGTGTTTGATTCGGTGCAATTAACTCGTCACAAACTGCACAGTAACTCTTACTCCGATATCTAATTGTCAAAGGTTATCCAAAATGTACGCTCATGCATACAACCCTTCACGGGACATCCGGGAAATTTCTCAGCCAACACCGAGATGGAAACCCGGATTTACCTGTTAGTGGGCCAGCGCCTTACCCACTGAGCCACCGTACCTCCAAGCTAAGACAAACGTCCCAATTGTCTAACTGTTAACTATACACATTTTTGAGAATATTATTTCCCGATTATTCGAAGCTTAGAGATCTATAAGTGCGCAAATATCGACAAAAGGGGAAATAACGCTGCGAAACGACTTTTAAATTTAGACACAACAATCTAAAATTCGATCTGTTTTTATGCATCTATTCTTCATACCTTATCTGACCCCTTTCGTAATTTGAAGAAACCGTCGTAATCATCGTCGTTATGGCGACAGACCGTGCTTATTAATGAAAGGGAAGTTGAAGAACCAAATGTTTGTCTGGTCGTTATGGCGACAGACCGTGCTTATTAATGTAAGGGAAGTTGAAGAACCAAATGTTCGTCTGGTCGTTATGGCGACAGACCGTGCTTATTAATGAAAGGGAAGTTGAAGAACCAAATGTTCGTCATACTTATACTATTTCATGTCTACCGTAACTGAAGATTACAATTAACGAATTCGATTAAATAATGCACGCTTTAAAGGACGGGATGGCCACTCTTGTTATAATAGTTCAAAAATAGATCATGCAAAATTAATATATTGAAAATATAATTCAAATGACTTTATTCTGAGCGTTAGCAAATATATCTTACATTGTTTATTACCGTAGCTACAGTACTGGTCAAACAAGACTCAGACTCGATTATCCATTTTATCCTTAAAATTTTAAAACTCTTGAGTTCTAATCCATCATTTAAATCTATACCGACCGATGATCTAGAGTGGATAATAGGTTTATAATATTCATAAATGTCTATATAACATTTGAAGTCAAAATAAAGACCTGGGGCCGGTTGCTCAAAGCCCTGTTATCTTTTAACGACCCGTTAACTTTAACAGAGGGAAAGAATGTTGCTGGAAATAAAGGCGCCGAACATTCTGTGCCAGTCTGTGGTGCAAATTATTCCTACAGATTCATGCTAATATAAAAAATAAAGTATTCTTCGGTGTTTTCTGTAGTAAATTTAACGGTAAGCTAACAAACAACACGTTACAAAGATATGTTCGTTAGAGTTTAACGGATAGTTAAAATATCTTAGTTTTGAGCAACCGACCCCTGCAATAGACGTCTTTAGCTCTTACATAATACCTCTTTATAGGTTATTACATTTAATATAAGTGCAATTTATTATATTCATAAATACACTAACTAATAAGAACTAGTGAGTTGGGTTTTAATACCTAAGATCCGCGGACCGGCAATACGGAAGGATCTGTCTGCAACTCCTTTAGGTTTTGTGGATGGGACAAGCGATGACTGACTAGAGTAGGGTTTATGTAAATCATCCCAGTATTTGGAGCCAGATCATGGAGACACTTGCATACTTAGTATACTCGCAATAATTTGTATCCCGTGCGAGAATCATTTCAGTTGCTATATTTATATTACTTAGCGACTACATGGCACTTTTCTATTTAACAGATTGACATAGATGCCATTACAATTATTCTATTAAATAAACTACATTATCACCTACATGAATCTAATTTTTAAATCTCTCGTCAACAGGCACTGGACCAGCAAGTAATACAAATGAAGCAGAGGAAACACAGCAAGACCCACAAGAAGGCAATGGACTGAACCCACCTGGAACCGACGAAACTGAGTTAAATCAGCCTGGACCACCTGCGGAAAATGCAGATGAATCGGAAGCTGGATCCGATGAATCTAACGAAGATGGACCGGGTGGGTCTGAGCCACTCGGACAGGAAGGGACAGAAACAACCAACGAGGATGAATCAGAGTCGGCGGTTCCAGATGGACCCGAACTGCTTAATTCAGAGCAGGGAGGAGAACAAACGGACATTCCTGATGACGGATCCGAGGAAGCGTCCCCACTTGAAAACACCGAACCTCTAAACCCACAGGAGTTAGATTTAGACGCGGATTCGGATAATGGAATGGCAGACGAAACTGGAGATACGGAACCCAGTTCTTCGACATTTTTACCACAAATGTCGGAAATGGAATTGGAAAACGCCGGTGCCGAACTGGTAGAAATGCTAAAAAGGATATCTCATAGTATGTCAGAAAAAGCTAAAACTATACAAGAAAAGGTTTCAGTCATTGCATCGGAAGAAGCGGCCATGTCAGTGAGACAAGAGAAATTGGAAGTTGCTGCAGCCAAAATGATGGAACTTAAAGATCAATTTGAAAACCTTCTGCAAATGATCAAGGGTGATCTACGTGATTTGTCAGGCCGCGTTCCACCCATTGATGAAACTGAAATGTCAGACTCTGGGAAATCCGACTTAACCGACAAGAAAAATCAAATGGATAAAAAACTAAAACAGTTGAAAAAACATCCGTCACCCGGGGATCTCTTGAAACGTATTCTAGAGAAAGTACAACAACAACAGAAGTAGACCCAATATGATAGAAGAGATACCCGGCCTACCGGATATGAATAAAGAAACAGAAAAAACGAAAAGGCATATTTCACCCTACGATGTTTTGAAACGTATTTTACATACATAAGGACACTACCAGGCGTAGAACGATTTTTTTTTAATATTATTATTGAATGAATATAGACGAAATGGAATCAAATTTTACTAAATGTATTGTGTAACTTTTCTTTGAAATCAAATGATTCTTGCCTTCATGGTAAAATGGAATACATTTTTATGCCGTGAGTCATAATGAAACGAAAGAGGGTTTAACCATAGGCGTACGAGCTCGATGACAGTTGGGGGGGGGGGCAGAATCTGAAATGCCCGAAAAAATTTCGGGTTTACAGACAGTGGCGCCGGTCTTCCTCAAGAGGCGAAGAAGCGGAGCTTACCGTGTATCGACTCCCCCCCCCCCCTCGCAAGAATATTTTGGAATATTGGATGGCCGTAAACACGTTTTCCTGTTATTTCAGCCGATGAACACAACAACTTCAGAGTGGTGTAATCCTAGCCTAATAACGGGCCGTTGGAACATAATCTTGAAAATTAACTGCTGCAAACGCTTTACTGCTATTTCAGCCGGTGAACAAACAAACTTTAAAGTGGTCTTAATACAGTCCACAAAGACGGGGCCGTTGGGAGAAAATTTCACTGCCGCAAACGCGTTTTCCTACTATTTCAACATGTGAAAACAGCAACTTCAATTTGGTCCAAAATAGTCTACCCGGTTGACCCGAATTCCAAACAACCAACCAATCGTCGCGCGGTATGGTTTTCTGCTATTCTAGCCCGTGTAAGCAACTCCAAATGTATCCAATGGTTTTGTAACCGAAATCCCACTCTGAATTCTAACCATCCGATCAGACTGTTGCATCTGCTTTCACTAATAAGGTCCGGTGTTCGATCCCTGCATTGGCCGAGAAAGTTCATCTCGATTTTCCGGCGTGATTTCCCCTTGTCAGTGATGCAGAAGGAGGGCCTGACAAGGACAGCTGCCTAGTCGTTCGGTGTACACATTCCGGCAGTTCACAAAGGTTGTCGTATACTTTGTTCTTTTGTAGGTAAAGGGGCCATATACAATATTAACTATCGAACAGTAACTATCAGAAGTAATTAATATTGATTTTACAAGCACCCTTGACACCCAGAATTAGATGAAGGGATGATGTTTTTGAAAGTTATCCTCCTCTTGTGTACACACTGGCGTGCACGTAAAAGAGCCATAGGCAGTTGGATTTTGATATAAGAGTAGGCCATAGCGCAAAAATTCCAACTTAGACAACTGCTTGGGGTATGCCCATCTTCATAAGCCCAGAAGGAGCAGAAATGTAGGATGTTACACCCTATTTTATGCCATCTTATTAATTTCTCAGTAAACCACTCCTTCAAAGCTTTATCCAACGGTCTGTAAAGCTCTGGGTATATTTAATATACACCAACATTAAAAAGTGGTCATATATTCAGTTGTCACCCTAGTCTGTCCATTTGTAGGTCCATCATCCACACTCTTGAGGCTTAGTTATCACCTGATTGATTTGAAATTTATACACAAAGTTTAAGCTCAAGAAATGAAGAAGTCAATTGATTTTTTAAAAAAAATCTTGTTCACCTTTTGGAGGACTTAAGTTATCTGACTGACGGATAGACACATAACTTTGGTCATGCAAGGAAGAAGACTATTTACAAAGATCGAAATTAACAGTATAAAAATTAACTTATAATTGTATTTCAATGAAACATGTACATTTGAGCTTTTAGAGTTGGTTGGGAAGATGGGGTGGGATTATAGGGGTATAATCGGGTTCAGATATGTACCACAAATCACCACTGAAACCCTAATTGTTCTTTCTCTAAACAAATATATTGCTTCTGCCACTTGTGCCACTTTCTACATGCATGACAATTAGTGCATAGCATGGACCTTAGATTTTCGTGCCATTCCATATTGCTAGTCAGCTTTTCAAGTGGAATCTGGATTTAAAAATAACACTAGCTATTCTCTAAAACATGAGAGAAATGGGGTTTAACATCCACTCTACATTGATTAGGTCATTTCGGGACTAACATATGGTTGCATTTTATTTCAATAATTTGCTTGCGCGTAGAGGACCCGGAGAAAACCCACGAGGTTGGACTTGTACAACTGGGGATTCGAAACCAAGCCATTTCACGCAATGACAGGCTTTATGATTATACGGCACGCACCTGCTAACCATTTTGGCCATCAACCCCCCTAAAACATGAGATATTGGAATCAAATATCACAACCGTAGTCAAAAGATGTGACTGAGTTTAACTTTTATTAGCAGCTTCAATAATAGCATCTATTAAATCCCCTTTTTGTCTTAAGGTATTAACAGCTGCATTTCTTTCAACCCCTAACTGCTTCATCATCACATCAATATCACGTTTGTCAAGTCCTTGTTCATTGGCTGCTTTCTCACCAATTAGCTGCAACACAGATTTAGGTCCAATATTTTCACGAATTATCTCCCTTGTCAATAGTTTTCCCTTATGAATGATTTTAATTTTTTCCAAAGGAATTTCTAGCTCACAGGACAAATATTTCAATATTTCATCACTGGTCCAACTGTCATTAATGTCAATTTTATGTCTCTGTTTGAAGAATTTCACTGTGATTTGAAAAGATGGATGATCACTGTAGAAGGTAGGGACATCATAGTATGTCTCATTATTATGATAGTAAAACTTGTCAGAATTGTTTGATGACACTGCTTCATCAATTTTGTCCTCTTCAAAAATGTTTTTCGACTGAGATTTCAATTTTAAGTCCTTTGCTGCTTTTTCAAAATTGATTCTGCTGGTGTGTCTATCTTGTGTTTTATCTGTTATGTGTACACTGTTTTCATTTAATTCATTGGAAATTTTAGAATCGACTATAACAGATTCATTAGTTCTAGAATCCATATCTTCATCTTTTATTTGCTCCACAGAGTTCATATATTCCAGACATTTATCTTTGTGATTGATCCAATCTTTTAGTTGACATTCACGAGAACTGAAAGTAAAAAAACAATATTAAAATGAAAATTTATGGTAATTTTTATAAAAATAAAATGAGGTTTAAATAATGTCCTACTTTTCTGCACCAACTTGGCTAAAAAGGCTAAACCCAAAGTGTTAAAGTAGTTTTAACTGATTTTGATTAAAGTTTGTTTCCCGCGTACAAAATCGGTGATGTAATGGACTAAAAACAAATTCAAAATAATTATTTTTTGCTTCAAATCCTTCTCATACATTGCAATTGCCAAGGAATGCCCATATATTTATGTCACATGACTTACCTGACTCAGAAGTCAGAGGAGAATTCATTGCATTCATAAGATGATGTTGTCTTTAATCGTTTACTACTTATTACAAATATTGAACCCTAATTAAATTCTCAGATTATCCACTGCCCGACTCTTTTTCCGTAATTTTTATCTCAGTCAAAAAGTGTTGTATGTCCAACTCTTCATGTAGTTTACTAACTTGTACATCAAGTGGTCAATTTTTGCGTGTGACCTATGACATCATGCGTAATGAAATTCCAAATCGTCAGGAACCCTTACATTTTTTTCATGTATCCATGACCTATAACCTCAGCACTGGCTCTATCTGGTCACACACATGGATGGCGAATATCCTAAAACTATGCAAGTTAAACAATAAAACCATCTGCATGGATATTATTCAGTCTAGTGACAAATAGCAAATGATGGGAAACATGTAAAGTTAGGTATTCTTTGGTTACAGACAGGTTAACCCTTTCCGTGTTTTAGGCAAGAATATCTCGCCGGGAGGAAAACGTGACAGCAGGTTCTGGGCAAGATATGTTCGCCCGGTGGAATAGCCTACATCAGATGGCAGCACTGATCGGGAAATACTGGAAGTAGGCCTAATCAACACAGTTGCAATTTAGCCCTAAAACGTCCATGGTCAGGTAGCTAATAGTTATAATTAATATCCCTGGGCTAAGCCTGCAATTTTTACTCAAATCAAAGAGAATTTTATGGCGTATCGTATATTCAATATAATATATATTCATATTGCAGTCAGTTCACTTTTTACTTTCTTAAAAAAAAAACAACATCCCAAAACTGTTCTGAAATGTACAATAACAGGTAATAATACATACAGTTAGTGTCACTGTTAGTACATTATGATAAATATTTAGTAAACTTAGGCTATATAGGAAAGGAATATTACTTATACTCATTTTACAGTAAATAAAAATCGGTACGTCACCGAAATTCCACCTGCTAAGCTGTTGGTGTGTTGCTGCCAACGACTAATAATAACCATAGCATAGACAATGACAAATTATCTAGAGTCTAGACGACGCCCCTCATATATTTACCAGTAATAAACACTTTTACACCGTACACATCTCTTCATTTTGTCAAAAATCTGCTGACAGTTTCTACATAAACAATCTGAATCGGCCATGTTGGCTTCCTTGACTACCTTTGACCTTAGGGTAGTCTCCCTTAAACGCTTCTAAAATGGAGTTGACTCCCTTTGCCCGTGTTTGTCATTTCAAAGCGCACTAGACTTAAGGGCTACTTTTATTCTGGTATTGTGTTTTATCTACCAACTTAACTTGTAAATGAAATACATAGGCCTTATTGTGTTTTTTTGTTTATTTATCTGAGATTATCTTTTTAAGAGTAGCAAGGCCTATTTATAATGCCCTTTTACACCATTTTGAAGAGCCAGAGGGATGCTGCTTTAAAATTTAGGCCTAAGCCTATGCCTAGATGAAGTAGAAGACCTGCTAAAATTGAATTTCCAAAAAGAAACCGCAATCTGTGACTGTCAGTTTACGTTTACTTTATTTGTCTCAGACCGCCAGTGGCATTATCCACTTACGGAAGGGCTAAATAGCCTACAGTGGCCGCATTATAGGAGCTAAATTGCTAATATTTGGGACCTAAAAAGTCTAAATGGAAACAAATGGCTAGCAACGAATATAATAATGTAATAATATTATTATTAATTTTACTTATTACAGCATATTTAATTTTGTAGTGCGCTCCATATAAGAATGTGACGGTGTTATTAAGGGGCACTTTACAAAGTGACAATGTAATCATAAATAAGCAACAAGATTATCATATTCCTGAAGCAACGGCCCGAAAAATCCCTCTTTGGCCATTGTTGGATTGGCTTCGGATTCTTAAAGTGTGTCTGTTCTTCTCGTTCAATCAAATCTACCACTTACGTACAGTAACATGACAGTCCGCAGGCCCGGATCCAGGATTTTTTCGAGGGGGGGGGGGCATACATTGTAACTAATGGTAATCATTAGAGTGCCGCATGCATTAGTGGTTTGGTGTAATCCCCAGAGCCTTGACGCATAGCCTGGGCATAGACAATGCGAAAATCATGTTTATATCATCAATTAAAAATCAAAAATTCCAGTCTCGTCGGGGCTGAGGGGGGGTGCACGGCCCCCTGCCCCCCCCCCCCGGATCCGCGCCTGGTCCGTCGTTTAATCTTGGATCTTCCTTAATATTTTGGACAAAGATTTAAGGTATTAAAAACGTTGAAAGTCTGTTAGTACGGTGCTTAAGCGTAGGACGTTAAACCCCATTTCATTCATTGAAAGTCTGTTAGTTAGGCTACCATACAGTAGTGTTTACTTTACGCAATTAGTTTTGCTGCAATATCCTGCTATGCGCTGGTTAAAATAGCATAAAAAAACGTGCAGCCATGACGTAGCGTTATGTAAACACAGTTGCCCTAATTAAACGTCCTGCTTTAAAGGTAATACCTTTGTAACGAACGAAGTCAGTGATTAGTCAGTAATATGACCACTGACCAGTTTTAATTAGTGACAATAATACCCACTCAGTCCAGCAGGGAGTAGTAGGATTAGCTCTAATCAAACGGAACACTTCGAGGAGGATGCGAGATTATGGACACGTTAACGATTGTAATTTGTAGCCTAGGCCTATACTTATTAGAAATAATAAATAATACAGCGATAGGCCTAGTATTTATTGCGCATCCTCTCCAGAAAAGAAAATGGCGTCACCCTTTGACATGACTTGTGGAATGTCGAGCGCCGTTCTTTGAGTCCCTTATTACTTGCAAATGGCACGGAGTAGGCCTACACGTCGATTCGTGTAGCCAGCTTACCAATGTTAAAATGTTTATTTTGTCTTATTGGTCCATTTGAATATCAGAAGGAGCGACCAGGACAGAAGTTCATCTTTCCCGTTGCCGTTAGTTAGGATCATAACGTCAATAACAATGTTGATTTAAATGGAAAAATTATTCGTCTTTTCAATGTCGACGACTTAGGATGATATTGAGTTAGAGACTTAGCTATAGATGTCGGCTTTGATCGTAAAATCAGGACACGAAATATTTTATACTTCTAGTCCTTCAAGACGCGTTTCGCTGCAACATAAATTTTACTCTATATTAGACTATTAGTAAGTGCAGGGGGACTGCGCTACATATTATTTACACAAAAGACAAATGTAACGACAAGACATCATACTCAGAAACAACAAACAAACAAACAATAATTAAAAAACAATAATTCAAAAAGAGTGAATGGGTCCGGGGACTAGCAGCAGTAAGCGTCCACTTAATAATTGACGTCATTGCACAGTGACGTTTTGTACTTATGACGTCATAATTTCACCTAGCAATATCTAGTTGTCAAACATGGACGCCTATTTCAAGATTCGCAAAGTGTAAACTTTAAGCATTTCATTTCCAGTGAATACGTGTAAATTAGAAAGATACTAAATAGCCTACGTAGGCCTATACTTGAGTTCAACTGAAGCAAACCTAAGTTTAATCACAGCTGTAAACATAGAAACAAAACAGAAACACCCTCACCGACTGAGACAGCTATCGCCAAAGCAAGGTCAGTCCAACAACCAGCAGATCTCAGTTGACAGATGAGATAGGCCAGGCAAAAACCCCTCACCGTTTCAATATTCACTAATACT
This sequence comes from Patella pellucida, assembly GCA_917208275.1. Classification (NCBI taxonomy): domain Eukaryota; kingdom Metazoa; phylum Mollusca; class Gastropoda; family Patellidae; genus Patella; species Patella pellucida. The sequence continues at coordinate 44,777,288 of OU795043.1, read as the reverse complement.
AATGACACAGGTGACACAACACCCAAACTAGGTACTTCCAGGCCAACCCCCCTTTCCGTTTCAATATTCACTAATACTAATGCCACAGGTGACACAACACCCAAACTAGGTACTTCCAGTGTGGTGCCGATGAACGCCGTAAATGAAAAGACATTAGACAATATGGATGAACAAAATCAAAAGCAACCACTTGAACCAGAAACCACTCCAGTACCGTCAGTACCGATAACAAAAGAAACGATAGAGGCTGTTGCAAATCCAGTAACAAACTCCGCACCAGCAGAGAGTAAGGACGACGGTAAGAAAATAGCCAGTGACAGCAAGAATGATGACAAAAAAGATACAGAATCATATAATAAAACTCCCGATAAAAAAGATGCAGACGTTAAAAGTACAGAGAAGAAAGATGCAGAGCAAAAAGACGCAGACTCGAAAAGCACGGACACGAAAGACCCTGTTAAGAAAGATATGGGTGTTAAAGACCCGGATAAGAAAGATCCACATGATAAAACTCCCGATAAAAAAGATGCAGACGCGAAAAGAACAGAGAAGAAAGATGCCGATAAAAAAGACGCAGGCTCGAATAGCCCAGACAAGAAAGGGCCCGATACGTGTGCTAAAGACCCGGATAAGAAAGATCCAGATAATAAAGCTCCCGATAAAAAAGATGCAGACGCGAAAAGCACGGAGAAGAAAGGTGTCGATAAGAAGGATGTTGAAAAGAAAGACACAGACGCGAAAAGCACAGACAAGAAAGACCCCGATAAGACAGACCCCGATAAGAAAGATCCAGAGTCTGCTAAGAAACCCGCACTTGAACCTAGAAAACTCGTCGCAGTAAATGTGAAAGTTGCTGGAAAATGGGGAGCTGCGTTAGAAAAGGTAAATTTTGATTATGCCCCGAGTAGTTCTTAGAATCATAAAAAATATAGAATATTTTGAACTCCGCAAAATAGCAACGATAGTCAATTTGCTATACACGTACGAACGTACTACAATCAAGCGTAGGGGGTAAATAGAGACTTTTTGCAAGTGGAATTTTTCCCGTCCGTATCACGTATCCGTATCGTCATGGTAGTATAGAGTTTTGGCAGATTTTCGCGACGCGTACGTATGGGTAGCTGAGATGAGCTTGGCTCTATTACGGCATGGTGACCGTTATCTACCAGGATCAACATACATCAGTATTAGTGTAGTGCCTAGCCTACAAAGTACTGGAGGGAATAAAGTCGCTCGGCACAACATTTCAGCGTGTAAAAGTAGCAAAAAATGCGGTAAAAAGGCAACGATGGTTGGTATACGGACCTTTTCCGTATAGGCTCTTCGATACGTGCTGTCGTATCCATATGTCGTATCACGTATGAGAAATACACACGCATTGATGACGTCACACGCAACATCGATGCGGATACGCAATACGGACCAGGGATTTGCGCTTGCCAAAAGTCGCTCATATCTCATTCTCAGTTCTTATCGCCATGTTGGCGTACCACATAATGGCGGCTACGTTAGAGTTCAGAGATGGCCGTAAACTTTTTTCTTACAGTAAATAGATCTCGCTAGGTTGCGTAAGCTTATGTGTTCTCCCATCCTAATCCTTGTTTATGTTTTTAGGATCTCGATTTTCGAGAACAAACCAATATCCAGAGTTCCTGATTATGCGTGTGAAGTCTGCATGTTACCGTGTAATAAAATAAAATACATAGAAATATATTGGTTTAATTTCAGCGAATTAGAAAATGTTAAAAGCTATAAGTGACAGTTTTTTTTTTCAGACGAAAAAACCCGCCACCAGGAGGCGATCAACCAAAGGGGGGCAAGAACTTGATCCATTTTTAGCGAAGTTTGCTATGGCGAATACCCGTCGTAACGCAGTGCAAAAAGCCCCGGCTGCCGATGGTAAAGGAGGAGATAAACCCCCCGCTGACGACGACGATGATTACGAAGAAGAGGAAGAGGAGAAGTGCTGGCAACAACCTTGTTGTACCTGGCCGTACGTCAGTTTATTTTTGTAAACCCATGCAAGTGCTGCATGTTAAAGATGCATTATGTAAGATTTAGATAAAGAGCTGACACTATAACGGTTCAAAAATAGATAATAAAAAGGGAATATGTTGAAAATTGCAGTCACATTATTTTATTCTGAGCGGAGATATTGCCGTATGATTATAAAGAACATTGTATTATACTCGTCTTGGTTGTCCTTTTTTTTTTTACCGTTGTTGCAATAATAAACACAGCCTCACTAGTTAATTACATTATTTACTGTCAATCGTGTTTAAATCCATTGACAATCAAAACCATCCAAGGATCTTGGGAATAGAATCTGGCTTTCCTATGTGATTTTAAAAATATCTTGAAGACTAAGTAATGATTTCTATATTAGACATATTTAGATGCATCTTTAATTAATATACCCGGGTAGCTATTTTGTGACCTAAAGGTAGTTTATTTTGACACATTTGGTAAAATAGAATCTCCTTGAATTGAATTTGTATTGATTTAGATTGTAATAACCTTGTCTGATTAATTACACAACTGTAAATGTAATCTTCATTGATTTTATGGATTTTATTAATTAGGTATTGGAGAGATTATGTGATTGATCCAGCTGAGCCCCTATGGTTCTATTGGTCCTTGATAGCATCTATAGCTGTATTCTACAACTTAGTTTGCGTCTTTCTACGAGCTGTCTGGGTAGAGATGAATATGAAAGAATGGGAAATGGCTTGGTTTATTCTCGATTATACTTCAGACGCCATCACCATACTAGATATGCTCGTCAGGTGTCGTCTTGGTGAGTAAAACTACAAAAACAAAATACAAGAATATCATACTTCCTTGGAATCGGGCCCTTTGGCAGCTTATTAAATGGGGGGGGGGGGGCTATATAATTTTTAAGAAATCATTATTGTTGGGCGAAATTGTTATTAATAATTCTTCACTAAATTAAAATAAAATCCCTTTGTTTTAGTTTTAATAAATACCACAACTGTAATTGGTCAAATTATAATTACTATTACTAATATCTTTAAATATTTAATTAAATTAAGATAGAGACTTAAAACACCTTTCCCCTCCTCCCTTAAACATAACCAGCTTCATAAAAACAACAGCCCCCCCCCCCCCCAAAAAAAAAACAAAAAAAAAAACAACAACAACAAAACAAAGCAAAAACAACCCAAAACAAAATGAAAAATAAAAACACACACGCGTAATAACAAAATTTCCAATGAAAAAACCATCGTCCAGAATTGATAAGAATTGAGTGTTTAAAATAACAATATCAAATGGGAAAGTTTATCTGATTACTTTGCTAGAAAAATAAAATCGGTATATTTATTCGAAGAAACAGTATAATTATCAGTGCAAATCCAGTGTTAATAGTAAGTGCGGGAGGACAAACCTGCCGACAATACGATCTACACAGACAAAAGTAAGCTAATAATATATAGGAGACCGTTTGGCACGAAATGAAGACATTTGACATTTGGTTAATTTGTTGATGCCTGATAAGATGATTTTAATATTTTTTCTCTTTTTTTTTCAGGTTTTCTAGAACAGGGTATTTTAGTGACAGACAAGATGCGACTTGTTAAAGTCTATATAAAATCACATAAGTTCGTCATAGATATCTTCAGTATTCTGCCATTTGACCTTTTTTATTTGTTAACGGGACTTAACACACTGTTTCGTATGAATCGTATAGTGAGGATTTGGCGTGTTCTAGAATTCTACCACGATTCGGAGACCAGAACAACCTTCCCAAACGGCTTTCGGATGATCTTTTTGATCATCAGTATTTGTTTGATGATCCACTGGAATGCGTGTATATATTATTCTATGAGTAAAGCTCTCGGGTTCGGATCGGATGAATGGACGTATGATCCTGAAAGACCAGGTTTTAGCAATCTGGGAATGAGATATTTGTTCAGTTTCTATTGGTCAATGTTGACGTTAACTGCGATTGGTGATACCAATCCTCCCGAATCCATTGTCGCCATGATGTATTGTGTCTGCGTTACACTTTGTGGTGTCTTGATTTTCGCTACTATTTTCGGTAACGTAGGCGCTATGATTAATCAAATGAATGCATCCAGGCAGGAATTCCAAAACAACGTGGATGGCGTAAAGAGATATATGGATATCCGTAAAGTTAGTCCAGTGCTTCAGGATCGTGTTATCCAGTGGTTCGCTTATACTTGGAATAACAAACAATCCGTAGATGATAAAGAAGCCTTATTGGTCCTACCAGAAAAGCTTCGCGCTGAAATAGCCATCCAAGTCCATTTGCAAACCCTGAAGAAGGTGGGCATTTTCAAGGATTGTGAACCTGGTCTGCTACAAGAGTTAGTGCTAAAGCTACGTCTACAGGTGTTTAGTCCTGGCGATTATATATGCCGTAAAGGAGATATTGGAAAGGAGATGTATATCATCAAAAGAGGAAAATTACAAGTCGTATCTCCTGACGGTAAAATAGTTTTTGTCACATTACAGGATGGCGCAGTGTTCGGGGAAGTCAGCATCCTCAACATTGCGGGAAACAAGACCGGAAACCGAAGAACCGCTAGTGTTAGAAGTATGGGATATTCTGATTTGTTTTGCTTATCTAAGGACGATCTGTGGGACGCATTGAAGGAATATCCTGATGCTAAGCTGATGCTATCAGAAATAGGAAAGCAGATTCTCCGGAAAGATAACTTGCTGGACGAGGAAGCTGCTAGGAGAAAAGAGTTAGAAGAAATGTCCATGGACACTAAGATTGACCACATTAATACTACCATGGAAACTATTGGTAAACAAGTAGGACTGCTGGCTACCAATATTCTTGATCTACAAAAACATCTCGGCGTTGATGTTAAAAATACAGTAGAGGAGGATAAGAAACCCGAGGTGGCGAAATGAACAATCCCCCGAATTAAGAACGCCAGTAACGCATCTTGACATTGTGGAGACTTTACGGGCGAAGATAAAGTATATTGTGGAGACTTTGGACACATTGATGAAGTTTATTTTATAACCAACCCGAAGCATACTTTGACAGTGTCTAAGATTTTGTGAAGAAGAGATTTGTATTTAATTCTGTATTTATTATGAAATCATATTTATTGTAATTATTCGTTTTGTTTGACTTTGTCCCAAACAGACACATAACTATCATAACGGTTAAACATTTGTAAATATTTTATTATTTTTGTGAATCCAAAGCCATATTATGATATAATCTGTTTACGTGTCATCTCGTGGGAAGTTTGTGCCTTTTAAATTGAGATAAATAGAGTTGTGTGTTGAAGTGTAACTATTCCGCCTTGCCAGAGACATGTTAATTACCGTATTTGTTGATAAATGTACAAACATCGAAAGTTGTTACCAGTATTTCGGTTTTTGGTAATTTTTATTTAATGAACATCTTTTAACGTCCTACTTTTAAAACTGCATCAACTAAGCCAACGAAATAGGACATGCGCCTATGGACGTCTCTTTTTTCGATTCCAACCGAGGTTTCGTCTCACACGAGCTAATTTACGAGTCGTATGGATTTTTATTGTGAGGTTTCGACCCGTTCAAGTCCATTAGAGTTGGAATTTTCGATAATATTAATAAGGTTACTGTAATTAGGTTGTTTTTGAGAGAAATTAAGAGTTTCAACTCTACTTTAAATATAATATCTGTTAACGTTTATTTGAATTATTAGAAATTGCATTCAATTGTAAAACATAACATGCATTCATTATATTATATTATGTAGGTGAGACAATAATAAAAATCGGTAAGGATAAGGTATGAGAATGTACCGTAGACATTTTTCTTCATTCGGGAGACGCGGTGACTCAGTTAGTAAGGCGCTTGTTAGCTATACTGGGGGTTTCCGGCGTGGTTTTCCCTTGTCAGTGTTGCACGGTGGAGGGGGGGGGAGGAAACCCGATGTCGTGTGTACACATTGTCGTGCACGTACTAAAAGATCCCTTGGCAGTAAGAATTCGCTTGTAAGAGTAGGCCATAGCGCTGCTGTCGTAGCAAAATTTCCTTAATAGTGCGCTGACGGCGTACTCCCGTCTTCATTAGCCCAGTCGGAGCAGAACAGTATGACGTTAAACACCATTTCATTTCATAACAGTTACACTGGGATCCCGGGTTTGATCCGGTTTTTTGCTGCGAATGTTACTCGAGATTTCCGGTACCCCCCCCCTCCTTTGAGTTATAGTCCTTCAGATATGACGAATAACCGAGGGCCTATTTACAAATTGGTGTGTATGTAAGAGGGCCCTCGACAGTTGGAATTCAATTGAATCCCAAGCGAAATTGTCCCCATATGGCCCATGCCCGTATTTATTATTCCGTTTGGTGTAGAAAAGTAGGACCTAAAATCCTAATTCATTCATAAATATGATATAAAATCAATTATAAACCACGCAGCTTTCCTTTCTTTTCTCATTTTCCACAACCGCCAAGATAATCACACATTTTTCTACCGCTGATCAATGTGTTCAGGAGTTTGGTGAATTTATTACATACAGCTAACAGTTTAATAATTAATGGTATTTTATACACGTTTAGGGTTTTGATCAAATGATAATTAATATAACGTCCAGCTATGTGCAGCCATTTTGTAGACGAAACAATATATAATCTTACTCAAATTATAGACGAGCGCTCCACATTTAAAAATGGGACACCCAGGCCATTGATCACTTGATGACCCATAATCTATAATCTGGCCAACACCATTCCAGAAATCACAATACCCTTTAAAGATAATATCTCATATTCCTACCATGTTTCGTGTCATATTTAAACCACCCAGGGAAACATTTTGAAATGGGCTATAATTCAAATACCACCATTACGAGTAAGACGTCTTTGAGCGAGAGTGAAATGGGTAACTCTACACACACTTAATAATAGTCTGTCTCAGCATGTGGTGACAATTAGCTGTGACCTTTGACAAATTTGCAATTGACGAGCGAGAGGCGGGGGGGAAGGTGGGGTTTAACGTCCACACAACACAAACTAGGTCATTTGGGACTAACATATGGTCTAATTTGCTTGTGTGTAGGGGTCTTTAACAGGAAACCGGAGAAAACCCACGATGTTGGACAGGCGACCGTACTCATTGTCACGTACAACCGGGGATTCGAAACCACGCCAGTTGACTCAATGACAGGCTGTATTTATACAGCACACACGTGCTAACCATTCGGCCTCCCCCCTTGTAATTGACGAGATACGCTTTTTTCTCTTATTGTGAGCATTCTTACCAGTTTCATTCTACAATTTTTTTTTTCCACGTTTTGAAACTTTAATTTAAATTTGGCTAAACATATGATTTTTAACGTAGAGATAGAGGTTATTTCGGAACTAGCATAGTTTTATTATGGTTCAATTTAAAAAAATAATAATTCGCATTTGCGTAGTGGTCTTTATTAGTTAAGGAAACCTTTAGGACCCAGAGAAAACCCAATCTGTTGAACAGGCGACCCTACCCTTGTCACGTACAACCGAGGAATCGAAACCACGCCGGTCGACTCAATGACAGCGCGCACGTGCTAACTAAGCTGCCACCCAACGCCCTTTAACGCTGAAGAAAGATGATCAAATAATACTTGAGTCAATATTTATTTTTGATAAAAATCAACGGATAGGCCCACTGAATTACATACCATTCATTCTATTATTGATAAATCCTAGTTATCTACAGCAGCTTACACGAGTATTTATTTCCAATAGCATAAATAAGATGCCATAATATGAATTACCTTAATGAACTAAAGTTGTCATGACAACCAATTTCTGTATATTGGAAATCGCCATGGTAATTATTGAAAACAAGTCATGTCTGATCGAATGTGAAGCAAGTATGATCAGGAAGTTTTGTGTACGTCGCAAATGAACAGCTACACCCGTTTCTAACATCAAACACGTTTTGAAAATATTTGAATGAAATATCCTGCTATTGTCGATTTGTAGCATATCTGACCCACGGTACCCTATATGTTGAGCACTATGATTATGATACCGCATTGAAACCGCATGTTTTTTTGCCATTTGCGATGGATGCAAAAACTCAAGGGGACACAACAACTCAAGACCATGACGCAGAGCTCGGCATTGCGTCCTCACTCACGACTAGAAGTAAACAGAGCCAAATATGATGACTGATGTTTAAGACTAAAAGAACAATGTCATGGAATGATTTTGACACTGTCAAAAATATTATACACCTTGGTCGAAGGCTCCGTAGAGTTGGGGGGGGGGGGGTGAATAGTTTTCGCATGCGCGCTGTATCATACATTGAGCCAACTGGCGTAGTTTCGAATCATCGGTTGAGCGTGGCAAGGAGTAGGGTTGCCTGTCCAAACACATGGGTTTTTCTCCGGGTCACCGATTTCCTCCCACTTCTAAAGACCCCTACGCGCAAGCGTATTGTTGAAATAGTAGATACTTCCGGTTTGATCTCTGTCTCAACAAAACACTCTTTCTCATCTGTGCCAAGGGCCAAAGTGGAAAAAGGCCTCAGGCCTAATTTGCTACCCTTGTAAACTGACGCGATTATTATTATTATTATTATTATATGCCAATTCTAAATGGGTAAAGTGTTGATTAAGGAACGCCTCGGGATGAGACGAAAAATGTAGCAGTAAAATAGGGCGTTAAACCCTATTTATTTTCATTTTATTTTCCTTAACCTGGAGTTACGCAGTTTAACGAGGTTGCTGTTCAAAACCACTGAAAGCTGGAATTCGAAATTAGAAAAGTCCGTAGCGTCGCTATACGGGCAAAATATCTGTCATAGCACATTGAATTGCGCATGCCTATCTTCATTAGCCCAAATAGAGCAGTAAAATGGGACGTTAAACCCCATTTATTTTAATTTGATTTCCTTTCACCTGTAGTTACGCGGTTTAACGAGGTTGCTGTTCAGAATTGATTTTGCATTGTCTATGACAGCTCAACGCTTTCTTCTTTAATGACCGGGGATTATGAAATAATGAAATGAACTACTCGATCACCATTCATCATAGTTCTCGACATTTTTTTTTCAAATATCAAATCATCGAACGAAATATTGTCGTTTTTTATTTTTTCAAAAAAGGAGAAAAACTTTGAAGTCAGGAAATTATTTGTTTGCCTCTGAAATCACCGATAAAAAATGGCGTGAAAAAATTCTATTCAGAGCATTGTTTTATTATATAGTTTGTCCGGTGTTAATGAAAGGGAAGGAAGAACAGTTTTTAGTTTAAGATTTTTATCTACGCACGTACATATCGTTTGTACAACAATAGCTTATTGTCTCTATGTGTTTATACTTAAAGCCGCAGACCATTCTATTATAAACTTTATAGAAATGGTGTTTAACGTCCCTAGTCTTCAGCCCATGCAGTGTATCGAGCGCGCGCGAGAGAGAGAGAGAGAGGCAGAGAGAGAGATAGAGAGAGGGAGAGAGGGGTGTGTGTGTGTGTGGGGATGTAACGTCCATTCGACACAAACTACAGGTGGTTTTTGGACTAAAATATGGTTAAATTTTACAATTCGCTTGCTGATTATGAGGAACAACGTCGCTACGACCTACTCTCACATCGAATTCCAACTGTCAAGGTGTTAATCTCGAAACACAATGACAAAGTAGTGCATTGTAGTTTGAAAATATGCATGTTCTAGCATAGCGAACGACTGGGATATTCATACCATCAAACCCAATGTTTTGTTTTTAAAAAAAATCACCCGGGGCCTCAGAGTCGATCCAAGGGGGGGGGGGGCGCCCCTCTTACTTTCGACAGTGCTCCTTTACAAGGTTCAACGATGGAAATCGCGAAAACCTATGAAAAGTTTCATTAGTACTTGAATAGCTGTCCGAAATCAGAACTAACGCCGATTACGTATTCAGTATAGAGTATTCTGCAATTGCCAAGATATTTTCGAATTTCCAAACGTAACGCGAGTTCAAAGAGTATAGAGTATTCTGCAATTGCCAAGAGATTTTCGAATTTCCAAACGTAACGCGAGTTCTAAGCATCATGTGGAAAGGTCGAATTCTGCGCTCCGTCAACGGTCGACAGACACTCAACCGCAATCTACAAATCCGGATACTTTGAAAACGCTTGATAACGGACGACATCGGTCACTTATTCCCAAACGTAACGCGAGTTCTAAGCATCATGTTGAAAGGTCGAATTCTGCGCTCCGTCAACGGTCGACAGAAACTCAACCGCCCTCTACAAATCCGGATACTTTGAAAACGTTTGGTTACGGACGACATCGGTCACTTACTTCCAAACGTAACACGAGCTCTAAGCATCATGTGGAAAAGTCGAGTTCTGCGCTCCGTTTTGTGAAGTCCGATTATCGTTCAATTATGTCCGAGGTGCCCCCGTATTATGTACATCGGAATATAAAACCCGATTATCAAAAAATAATCGACAGTTAAGCCTCAAAATTTCCGAGACGCTTGTTGTTCGTAAATCTTATGAGCGTTTCTTCGACTTGATTCATTAAATCTTAATTAGTACCAACTTTATATATTCCGTATTTAAGGAGTGAAATATACCATTTTAACAATAACTCGCTCGCTTTGCCAATTTTTGAAGCGCGGGTTCAACTAACTTTTTTGCTATATTTAAAGACTCTTATTCAACGATTTCCTAACGTTTACTTAGACGAAATTATCAGCCAAATAGCTCTTGGAATGTCTTCAGATGCAAGGAAATGACGGATAATTTTCTTATCCGCGGTCAGTGCCCTCAATTTTGCGCCCCCAGCTTTTCCAAATTTCCAGATCCTCTCCTGGGCCTGTTTCATGAAATTTTAAATAAGATAAAATCAAGTAGCTACTACAATTCAGATTTTGTCTTAAGATATCGAGAAACATGGCCCAGGTCTCTGCGTTTTTAAATTGTTTTTAGACTAGATTAGAAATTAAAATTACATTTGGATTTAGTTATGCTAGGGGTGTTATGAGTGGTCGAGTTGCCTAATACGTGATCTTATCTGACACGAGGACTGCCTGCTCAATTTCGTAGATTTTCTCCAGATCCCATGTTTCCACTCGCTGATAAAGACCAATACGCGCACACGCACGCACACCAACACGCACGCGCAATTTATTATAGCACCTTGACATTGGTTGTACATGCTTTGTCTGGTTGCTATATTCAATTTTCTACTTTTTACAGTCCTGATGGTTGTACATGATTTATCTGGTAGCTATATTCAATTGACTACTTTTTACACCAATGACAAACAGTGATGGGAGTGTAGATGAGTACAGAGAGGGTAAAGCTTTCTGGCATGTCTAATAATATAACGGGATTACTTAACACGCTCTTTACAAATATATTTGATATTGTAACATGCTAAGAGTGAACCTCGCATTTTGATTGGTCAATTAGACACCATCTATTGGACAATAACACCCCTCTGTTTTAGTATTTTCTTTTAAAATCGTAAATAGCATGTTACAATGTCGATAAACACTTCATGTTTTGCATTTAGAGGGGTGTTATTGTCCAATAGACATGTCCTGAGATTTTACATTAGAACCCGCGACGCTACGCGTCTTTGGGTCCTAATGATCTCAGGACATGTCTATTGGACAATAACACCCCTCTAAATGCAAAACATGAAGTGTTTATCTCCTAATTGACGGGTAATTTGGCGAATATAAAGTAGAGTATCTTGACTTCAGTAATATACAGTTCAAAGTAAGTGTGCTAATATCTTCAATATTATATCAAAGAGAGAGAGAGAGAGATGAGGTTTAACGTCCACTCGACACAAACTCAATATTATATCAGAGAGAGAGAGAGAGAGATGAGGTTTAACGTCCACTCGACACAAACTCGGTCATTTTAATAATTAACTCGCGCGTAGGAGTCTTTAGCAGTGGGGGAAACCGGAGGACCCGGAGAAAACCCACGAGGCTAGACAGGCGACCCTACTCCTTGTCGCGTACAACCTATGATTCGAAACCACGCCAGTTGACTCAATGACAGGCCGTATGATACAGCACGCATTTGCTATCCCATGCCTGTCTTCATTAGCCCAGTCGGAGCAAAACAGTAGGACGTTTAACGCCATTTTATTTCATTTTCTTTATAAATGTACAAAAAAAATGTGATAACAGTTTTAACCCCTCAACTGAAAAGTGGTAATTAGTGGTAATTAGAGGGATTTGGATTCCAGATGTCGAAGCTGTTGTGTTAAATATAACTTCGGTGACGTAGGCCAACATCAATCACTAGCCAAAACAGCTGCGCTTTTACTTGAACATGGAACATGGGTTTGTCGTATTATCCGAACCACTAGACAAGCTGGAAGATCCCGAAGAATTTTCTCGGCCAATGCCGGGATCGAATCACGTGTTGTTGATCGTTCGGTGGAGGATATTAATTGATAAATAATTGTAAACTAATTAGATTGGGGTAATGAATACACAGGTAATGAATACGCGATGGCTCAGTGAGTATGGCACTGGCTTGTTAATCAAGGGTCCCCGGATTCGATCCCGGTATTGTGTACTCATTACCGTGTAAGTAAATGAAAGTTTGGTGCACGTTAAGGACCACTGAATTCGAGGAGCCTGGAGCTATACAGTCTTGGGATAATTCCTAATTTAGCACACCGCATTAGCCCAGGTGCTACATAACAGTACAGCAAGTAAAGGAAGGCTTGGTGCACGCTAAGGAACCCCCGAATTCGAGTAGGCTGGAGCTATACAGAGTAGGTATACTTCCCAGTTAAACATACAGCATAAGCCCAGTTGCTATACATAACAGTAATGCATTAAACCCCATTTCATTTAAATAATAATGAATAAAGAACCGTTTACTATATTTATGTAGTCTGTTTATTATCTCCTTCAGTATGGTATCATATATTACAATGAAGTCAAATTTACATACATATTCATAATTTACATATATTCTAAAATGAGAGAGAGAAGAAAAAAGGCTTTTTACAGAACAAAATTCTATCACAATATGATGGCGTGTAGTACACTCCTAATTTGGTTTTAGGTAAAATATCAAATAAAAAGTACAGGTAATAATATAAGATATAATAAAGTCAATCCAATACAGGTTTAAATTTAAGACGTACTAAAGTTAATCCAGTACATGTTTTAGTTTTTAAATGACGTACTATAGTCAATCCAGTACAGGTTTTAATTTAAGACGTGTTAAAGTCAACTCAATACATGTTTTAATTTGTTGATGACGTACTATAGTCAATCCAGTACAGGTTTTAATTTAAGACGCTCTAAAGCAGTGCTTCTCAACCTTTATGATACAATTCCCCACTTGAGAAATATTTTCTCCGCTATTCACCCCTGCCACTTTAAAACATCAAATTACGGTACTAAAAACTAAAAACTGAAACATGCTAATTAGGTATCTTTTCAAACACATATTTAATGAACAGATGCCATGGACATACAGCTAGTCAGTCATTTAGTTTCCAACCAATGGCTACGCGGGTTTGTGTTTGGTAACATCCTGTAATGGCTCCCGGTCAGGTGTCTGAAAACTCAATTCATATTCCCCCCTATTCACAAAATTCACCCCCAATTCCCCCTTTTTCCAAATTTCACCCCCGAGCATTCCGAATTCACCCCTGGGGGTGCACATGGACCCCGGTTGAGAAGCACTGCTCTAAAGTAAACCCAGTAAAGGTTTTAATTTAAGATGCACATGTTTTAATTCTTAAATGACGTACTAAAGTCAACCCAGTACATGTTTTAATTTAAGACGTACTATAGTCAATCCAGTACAGGGTTTAATTTAAGACGCACTAAAGTCAATCCAGTACATGGTTTAAATTTTAAACAAATACTAAAGTCAATCAAGTAAATGGATTAAATTGGCTACGAATTGAAACTAATGCACGCATTGTAACTGAAAGACACTGTTTTTAAGTGAGTTTACTACAGCACGACACGTTTCACACTGTTTCTTAATCATAAAATCGACATGCTTTAATGTGTGTTTCTTTTAATGGGACCACAATAAACAAAATCACTGGTACTGGTGGTTTTATTCTGTCATTGGGTGTATGAAATGCATATTTGGCTCGAAGGTTTCGCAGAATTTCCAGCATTTAAACATGCAGTTGTGGTGCTTTTATGATACGGTCAAAAAGTCTTTCTCCAGTGATTTCACCGTGATCCGATGCTATTACATTCGGAACTGTAAAATTAAATGAGATTCAGAACCATGGAACCTATCTATAAAAGGGATACATTTCCATTGCGTCTCAGTATATTTTGACACCGTGATGGTTTAGCGCTTAGCGAATCAAAATAACAAGGATAAACGAGATGGATGCATTCAATGCTAATTTGGTTATTACAGATTCGGAAAATGAAAATCATTGGTTTTGCTTTTGGCTTCAAGTGAATATTTTCTGGATAAAATTAAATGTTTTACGGGAAATTGAGTATTTCGTGAGAAAAGTATATAAAAATGAACAAACCTAACAACATGATGAAGATGAGCTTATTAACGACATATCGTATGGATTGATTCTAAATATAGGCACAAAATGAATTCGAACAAATGAATCAAACTTTACAAATCTACACTGCAAATATGAAATGCTCAATTTAATACATTTAGTAGATTTTTTTTAAAGGCTTTGATAAGTTATTTTGGGGCTGATCCTTGCTTGTTTTCACATCACATGTAAACATTTCAAATGGATTCATTTTTCTTTGAATTTTCTTCATTATTTCTCAAGTTATCTGTTCAAGAAATCATTTATTTGACATTAAAATTTAAAACAGGCATATACATGTATATTTCTCATATTTTCAGGGACGCATTGTTGACTTTGGTCGGTATTAAATTGGACATTTCATATTATGCCGTTTCTATGAACATAAATAAAGTAAAGTAAATGACGCATTTTCTCGTTTGTACATAAAAATAAATATCACAAATCGGTTCTTCATTTAACACTTATTTTCGTGTACAGAGTTTTCTACATTATTACTTGCGACACTTTGGACAGAATTTGATTTAAAATGACAGTTATCTCCCCCTACTTGGTAGATCCACTATATCACTGGATAACAAAGAATGGTCTACATTTAAATGTACATTAGTTCAGTAATACTCGATATGAACACGGCCAAATTAACGTCAATTTAATTTTAATCCATTGTCGACAATGAATAAAAGTAGTTTAAGATAGGAACAAGGGGAGACAATAGAATAATATTTATACTGACGTCTGATTATTCCATATGGAGGCTAATTATTCGTATACACCCGTAATTTATTTAATTTCTGATCCGTTTTGAATAAGTTGGGCAGATATTTTAAGAGTAGTTTCGAAATCATACACACATTATGTAGATAAACACCCATGCTTCGCATTCATAATATTGATGTGTTTAAATTAAATCTAAAAATATCCTAACGATGGAAGATACCCGAATATGGTCTTGAGTATGTTAAAATGGTTAATAATTTATTTACATTTTAATAGTCTAACATAATGTATAAATAACAATTAATATATAAGAAACAAAAAAAATAAATAATGACAAAAAGTATAAACAATTTTAGGAATTACCATTAAATTTCATAAAATTTAATAATAATAATAATAATGATAATAATAATAGAGGCCATTCATAGTTCTAATTGGAATTCTTACGAGTTAAGAAAGTTCATAATTTGCGTCTCTGCACCGTTGATAATTACGTGATTTCGAGTGTGAAAGGGCTAACTGGTTTAGAGCTAAAAGCTAAGACGCATTGCATATTTCATCATAGAGCACTAGATGTGGGCTGCGGTTACCTATGACAAAATATGCAATGAATCATAGCGCATAACAATGAGTTAGTTAGTCTCTATAACTCCGACAAATAGTTTACGGGTTATTGGCTAGATTATCGGGTCTTTTACATTATCACGGACACACTTAAGGGAGGTAACTGGTCCTAAAACAAGATGTCGACGCCCATGAAATTAATCTAAGAATTGCCATATCTATGTCTTTTATTAACCCCAGTTCGTCGTCACGATTCGTGTTTGTTTTTACCGTTTTTATATTTGCCTCTAAACGCTAGACACGTCAAAGGGAGATAATAACCGATATAACGCCTTTTTGAGAAGTTTGTTATGGATGATTCTGGAGCATTCTTCTGCATAGGCTATTCTCGATAATGTTAACTGTCTATGCGGTATCTTGTTTTAAATTGTAAAGCAAATGTACCTACAGTTTCACACATTTGATAGCAAAATTTACAATTTACCTGCTTTTATCTGAAGTTTGCTCAATTGGACAGTTTTGAAACGTTTCTTACTTGCAATGAATATGTACTGACCGGAATAGTTCCAATGACAACATTGCGAGCTTTCAATATATTCAGATGGTCGTCACAACAAGCTATATATTGTTAAATGTTTTTGACAGAAATGAGTTTAATTCACCAAGGTCAATCTAATGTAATCTTTATTTCTTTTGATTTTATATAATTTCACTGGCCTTGGCTGCCTTCAAATCTAGCATGAATTCATAAGCGTGAAAAATCCAAATGATTGATATTAACAATTAACCGTATTTTCCAAGACTTTAAGGCGACCCGAAGTAATTAAAAGTTGGGTATCCTAACAAGTGTCTTTCAAAGTTATAAAAGTAAAGCAAAGCAACCCAATAGTTAAAATTTATACATTTTGGCAAATGGCTCTTTAGATCAATTAAGAAAGAATAAGACAATGTAAATTCGTCATGTTCTTTGTTCTCTATGCTATATTCAGTCTGATGGAGATGGGGGAGGGGGTTAATGACCAGAACTCTGAGGCGTAAATCACGAAAAAATTCAAAGTTAGAATTCTAGTACAAATAATAGATCGTAGCAAATAATATAAGAGTTGAATTGGTAAATTTTTTTTTTCAAGTTTCTTTGTGAACCCCCTTGGAATCACAGCTAGATAGCCGGGTAGCCTAAGAAGACTATTCCTACTTGTTAAGTGTGGCACCTTCGGGGAAGACAAGAAACTCTATCCAGTCGTTAAGATGGTAAGAATACCCGCGAGTCACTTGTGTACACATGGAAATGCAAGCAACAGAGATACACACAGAGAGAAATGGGGTTTAACGTCAACTCGACACAAACCAGGTGATTTCGGGACTAACAAATAGTTTAATTTTATTTCATAATTGGCTTGTGCGTAAGGGTCTTTAGCAATGGGAGGAAACCAGATAACACGGCACAGGCAACGGATTATTAACAGTTAGAAACACTATTGACCAGTCAGAATATTTTACCTCGTATTGCACACGTAATAATAATAATAAAATAAAAATAAAATACCATTTCAAAATGGCCGAAGTATTATGTTTAGGAGACTTCAAACCCTTATTTCTTTGCTTAACTAGTCCGACAATATTTTTATTGAAACAGTCAAAAATCTTTAATAATAACATTTACAAAAAAATTATCATGACTCAATTCGGAATTCATCATGCTCATTAACATCCCCCCCCCTTTCCCCATAGAACCATTTCAATGGACTTCGATCGTGACAAGGTAATTGAGCGGAAGTAGAAATCATAGTGCACTAGAACGCCCATTAATTACAGGCAATCACTAATTACGCTACATAATAAACTAGGAAAAGATAAAGAATGTCAAGGAAATAAAATATCACGTGATTGGTTGAGTCTAAATTGTATGTCCTATAATGAACCGCTATACAGGCACTTTAATACGAGTAAACATCAACTTAACGCATTAGCTTGGCAGATGAATACATAGTTATATTATAGTTCGTACTGTTTTATTGACGCCATATTGGAAAATAGAGCTTTCCATTTTTTTTTGCCAGCTAATTTGGCATCGATTGACGCGTATCAATGAAGATGGCATGTTATAGATTTCGGATAAACCTTACTTGCACTTTAAGCAATCCATGATTCGAGCACACCTGATTTAATTGCCAGCACTATCTTAGCTCTTGATTCTGACGTCACCAATGACTGGGCTAAATCCGTCAATTGTACACGCACACACTTCAGAACGAACACGTGATTTAGAAACACGGATCAAATCACTAGCACGGGTACCATTTGTAATGTCGATAGATTTTGACAAATTACAAATTATGCAGAACCCACCCGAATCTCTAACATTTCGTATTCTTGAACTTAAATTTAAGCACCCACTTAAACAAGGAGATTCTTTGCCGTCTTTCGGATTCCAAATGATCCACACACTATGCCATCCAAATCACTATTAAACTTGGATATCGTTACGTCACACATAATCCCCGGCCACCTGCTACCATGCGAGTTCTTTGAAAAATAATCTACATAACAAGAGAAAGACGAGAGTGTTTATTTGGCGTCAGGCTCAGTAAGCGAGAGCAAGGACAGATTATCATTTTCCCTGGATAAGATCTTCTCAATCTTTGTCACCCGTTGTTTCAAGCGCTGCTGTGTACTGTTAAAGTCCGCTAAAAGACGAGCGAATCGAGTTTGGAGATTGTCCACAGATGTGTCTATTCTTGTAACCTTCTGCTCCTGGGATTCTTGCTCTTCCATATCCTTCTTCATCGCTTCCTCATCCAGAAGATTGTCTTTCTTGAGAATCTGACGACCACGCTCTATGAGCACTCTTTTGGCCTCCGGATACTCGGCCAAAGCGTCCCACAAATCGTCCTTCGATAGACAAAACAGATCACTGTATCCTATACTCCTTACATTTGCTGTTCGCCTATTACCAGTTTTATTGCCCGCAATGTTTAAAATACTTACTTCTCCAAAAACACTACCGTCACTCAATGTCGCGAACACAGTGTGCCCATCATCGGCTACCACACTTAACTTTCCTCGTTTCACTATGTACATCTCCCTACCAATATCCCCCTTCCTACATATATAATCCCCCGGACTAAACACCTGTAGCTTGAGCTTTAATACCAGTTCCACTAACAGACCTGGTTCACAATCCTGAAATATGCTCACACGCTTTAACGTATCTAAATGTACGTGCATGGCCATTTCGGCTTTAAGTTTATCGGGGAGCGCTGATAGGACACCTTCTTCGTTTAACGATTGTTTATTCGTCCACAAATAATCGAACCATTTAATTACACGTTCTTCCAGTTCTTTGCTCACTTTTCGGAACTCCATATATTGTTTCACACCATCCATTTTTTGCTGAAAATCCGAACGCGCCGCGTTCATATTAGTAATCATACTGCCGACATTACCTACGATGGTAGCAAAAATCAACACACCAATCAAAAAATCAACAACCACAAATAGGTATTCCACATCCCTTTCCGGTTGCGGGGTTTCACCAATGGTTGTCAAGGTCAGGGTCGACCAATAGAAACTGTAAATGTACTTCCGGGTCAGAGGTTTATACTTAGGTACAGAGACGTTACCATAGACCCAATCATCCGAACCGAACCCGATGGCACCGCTGATCGCGAAATATATACAGGCATTCCAGTGAATAATGATCAAAATATATAACACAAGGTGAGCAATTCGGAAAATGTTCGTGTAACTTGTTCTCGTTTCTGTCCTGTCGAAGAATTCGAACAGACGTCGCGCACGGAACAGACGATTAAAGCGAACTAGGGGCCGATTAGGTCCGAGTATTATGTAGAATAGATCGGTAGGAAGGATGCTGAAGACGTCAATATAAAAACCCCTACTCTTCATATATTTTTTTCTTAACTTCTGGGGGTCACTGACCATTAGACCATGTTCCAAATAACCTGAAAATATCGTATATATATAAATATATATAAGTGTATATTTTTGTGTTTACTAAATGCCACTAAAAGAATTGTATGTACATATAAGAGTTCGGAATTTATTATCGTTGGTTAATTCGACCTGTATCCCCAGCGTGCACGCTGATTATATCAAATAATATATACCTAGTAAATTCATCCAATTCACAGGTGTCCTTGCTGTAGAAGGAAACCGCAGTACCCTGTGTAAACTCACAGGATTCAGAAGGCTTTCTTACGCACGACCACCAGCAAGATCTCGAAGCGCGACACCCTAGATCGCTAGGTCATCCCAAGAATCAACTTGTTCTTAACATCTTTATATTTGTACTTGACTTGCCAAATATTGTCCTTCTTGGCAAAAATACAAATTATATCTTAAACAAAATAGTTAAAAACGATTTCGAGAAATCGTGTCTTATTTCTCGTGTCCATGTTAATTGCTTCGGGACCACTGACAGTCGCGCCATTTCAGGAGGCAAACCAATGCATTTTATACATACGCGAGTACAAAAAAAACCCGAGGTTATTTGACGTATCGAATTGCCTTCGTGGTATAATTATTACCACATTGTAGCAAGATGTTTTTGACCTAGACATACAATTATTTTGGATGCGATCATGTTTGAAAATTGATCCGGAAAGCCAGAGTTGAATTCCCACTAGCTACTACAGGACAATTTCGTGATATCCCGGATGAGAGATATTGTGTGCTAATGGATGCCAGGGAATATTAACTAAGGCTTGAACTCAAGTGGAGTTTGTGTCCATTCAGAAATCTACGTTATAACTATGACGATGGAAATGCATGATAAAATCATAAACTTGCAGGATTTATGGGTTATACCTACATGCAGGGGACTGTTTCACAAAATTTTAACAAAGATAAAATCCAAATTTTAGTAATTTTATTGGATAATATTAGATTCATTTTAGTGCATAGCCAATCAAAATTGCAGTATCAATGACGATGGAAATGCATGATTAAATCATAAACTTGCAGGATTTATGGGTTATACCTACATGCAGGGGACTGTTTCACAAAATTTTAACAAAGATAAAATCCAAATTTTAGTAAATTGATTGGGTAATATTAGATTGATTTTAGTGCTTAGCCAATCAAAATTGAAGTATCTACCTCAATTTGGATTTTATCTTTAGTTAATATTTCGAGAAACAGGGCTCTGGTTATAAAGCACCTATACCTAATTTAATATAATTATTCTGGCTACCAAGCGTGTCTATTTTATTGCAGGATTCTGCTTAATACCCCTGTCTTTCTTTTTTTTCAAAAAAGGATTCCAATAAGTTTGACTGAAGGCCTTTTGATACCCAGTCACACTGGAAGACAAAGGTAGGCCAGACTTTTTCTATGCCTGGCCCTGACTGAACCTATATTCTAGCCCTTGGATAATGGTTCCTGTAATGTTTTTCAAGGGATATAACCCTTTAAAATTAAAACAGCCCCTTTTCTCAAGGGATATAACGCTTTAAAATTAAAACAGCCCCTTTTCTCAAGGGATATAACGCTTTAAAATTAAAACAGCCCCTATTTTCAAGGGATATAACGCTTTAAAATTAAAACAGCCCCTATTTTTCAAGGGATATAACGCTTTAAAATTAAAACAGCCCCCATTTTTCAAGAGATATAACGCTTTAGCTATCCCTGTTGTAAGTGCGGTTTAATGCAGCTGACATAATTTACCTGTTCTAAGCTGGAACGCCATATCTGCTATATATAAAATATCACTGAGGTAGTCGAGAATAAACCATAGAGTTAAGTAGTTTTCTTGTAGTTCCCAGAACACAGATCTCGCTATTATAAATATTACATTATACAATACAGCTATTGAACTAACAAATAACCATCTGTAATAAAATGCTTCTGATGGGTCGACAAAAAACGCTTTCCAGTACCTGAAACGATTAAAAAATTATTCAAAATCATTATGATATCTCTTCTTTCTTAAAAGTAATGCGGGTTATCTTCCCTTATTTCTTGGTCTGCTTGGAGTTATTCGCTTGTGTTTCTGCATAGTGACTTATAATATATAAAAAGAATTTATAATGACGGCAAACAAATCATTATTTAATGGAATGAAACTGATATTAGTTGTTTAATTACTAGCGCGAGCAAAATCCATTTCTCCGTGAAATACCCTGATTATCTCCCCTTTTCTTGCCAAAATTTGAGGCTGAAATCAACATATCTCTAAAGTAGTGAATTATCCGATAAATTAGTTACATTTAGGATATGACCTTTAAACCATCTGACCATTCAACAACTGTGTCAGGTACCAAAAATAGAAATCAAGCCGTTATTTAGCCTACATCTGATTGAATTTAATGTTCAAAGTCAATCTGATTTAAATATAGATCAATATTTCGTTTCGTTTTTTATACTTTGGGTGGCCTACACTACATTTAGTAAGGACAAGTAAAAACGAAATTTTGAACTATAAAAAACGAAACGAAATTGGATCTGTTTTTAAATCAGATTGGTTCAAAGTGGAATGAGCATTTATAAAGACCTAGGAGGGAAAGGGCACCATTCGCATCCTCTAGCGGAGAAATAATAATTAAAAAACCTACGCCTTAATATCAACAAGGGGTTAAGGGATGGGCTATTGGTCTAGAGTGCCGCGCTTCGACCTCTAGGTTCGAGCCCTATTGTGAGCGTAAGTAACATGGAGATAGGGGCGCCTTCTCAACCTCGTTGGTTTCCCCCGGGCACTCCGGTTTCCTCCCACTGGTAAAGACCCCTACGCGCATACGAATTATTGAAAAAAAAATTGAAAACCATACATAAGTCCCAAAATGACATAGTTTGTGTCGAGTGGACGTTAAACCCCATTGCTCCCTCTCTCTCTCTCTCCCCCTCTCTCTCTCTCTCTCTATCATTAAATTGAATTTTAAAAACCCTACAAGTTAAGCCACATATCTTTTACAAGCAATACTCTGGCTCGCATCCCATAATATTAATATTCATCACGCGAAAATTCAACGATATTGATTCTGACCTCACCTTTTTTTGTCGGCTCTATATAAAAAAAAAACAATATTGTATTTCATCTAATGTCAGTAAAATCGGTAGATCAGACTAAAGAAACGATTTCTTTTTAAGAGACCGACCGGGGAATAGAGCGAATATATGCTTTCTATATCTCATTAATATTCATTAGTTACCGACTTAATCACTTTAGAAATAAAGAATTGGGTAATATCCAACACGGCTACATTATCTAGAGAATGCAGTGAACGACTTCCTGTATATAAATCATGTTATATCGTTAAGCAATGGGTTGAAATCCCAGGATTGCTGGAATATCTATTCATCTCTTACGATATTATATTCAAAGGTTATTTTATTGCCTGTATTAAATCTTTGAACCAGGAAGTGTAATATTTATATGGTAAACCTTGTGGGTTGGTGGAGGGGGGGGGAATGGGGTTGGGGTGGGGGCTGAATGAAGGAAACTGATTAATATCCAGTTCGGCTGGAAGCACAAGAAAGTTAGAAAAAACGATTCGATTTTGGGTGCATTTGGGGGTGTATTATGTTAAATAAAGTAGACATATTGGACGGAAGTCTCGAATCTCAATCAAGATACGAATCTCAGTCAGTGCCTTTTAAAGATAACAATCACTAATGTATAAATGATGTCACATTTACTGACGAACTGGGCTTAACAAATTTCGGAACAGCTTTAATGAAGTGTCTTCTTTGTCAAAAGCAGGAAGTTATTGAACTATTTTACCAAAGAGACCATTGAGACTAACATGATAAGTCTTTACATCAAAGATATATATATAATGGGAGATTCGACGAAGAGCTTGCAGTTTCACTATAATAGTTAAAAACTAGATAAAGAAAAGGGGGAGAGAGGGAGAGAAATGGGGTTTAACGTCCACTCAACACAACTAGGTCATTTCGGGACTATAAAGTAAAGGGAATTTGCTGACAATTTAAGTCAAATTGATACACTCTGAACCGATAATATAATGATTCAATTTTAGGCCTAGCCTCGATCATCATTACTAAAGTATGTACGGTATAAAAAAACATAGTCTCGATTATCCACTTATTGATTAAATCATAAGTAAGCAGAAGATCGTATTCTAATCCAGTAAATATTGCAGGCTACCGATGTCACCGATAGTTGATTATGATCTGGATAAGTTAATTAATGTCTAATTAATAATAATTTAGATAACATTTCAGGACAAAAGATATACCTGCAATAAGCAGATTTAGCTTTGCATAATGTATGTTTAATAATTTAATGGAGCACAAGTGTCTTTAAAGAAGATGGAAGGAAAACAAAGAACGGAGAAAACCAAGGGGGTGCGGTATGAAATAAAAACCGGTCTCCAGGGGGGCTGATTTCTTATGCCCAACCTTTGGACTTCACTGATTCACAGGACGGCCATCCTCAAGGAAGTCCATGGGTACTCTCCCGCCTTTCCTTAAAAGCAGATTATAAATGCAGACATAGGTTAATCTCCAAGCAATGGTAGGTGAGAATCCACCACTGTGCGTCATAAGATGTAGAGTGTCGCTGTCTGGTCGGGGGTGTAAAACAAGAACAGACTTTGCAAAAAGCCAATCTGACGTTTTTGAATCCAAAAATAACATTATTGACAGGCTTGTACGAAACCCAGATTAACCCCACAACTTGTAGATTTTATTAAATTTGTAATTATTGCAGAAAATATACAGTCTTATACAGCGCAAAGAGTGTGAATTCCTCGGCATATAGACGGAATAATGAAAAACTATCAAGTAGTTTCGATCAGAGCGCACGCATACCAATAATGTGGATTTATTCCGATGCCAGTTTTTATATGGCGGTACTTTATTATTCGCATGCAATAATACCATCTATTATATGTCACGGGGATGCCGTTAATCATCTCGTATTTCATTCAATGATTTCTTAAATGTTAAAATACGAAAACGCGATTAGACTTCAATTCCCATATATCATTCTCTTGGAAACAATTTTCGCAGCAGAAATACAAGATTATATTTAAAGTCAAATTTTCTCTTATTTTGGTTTCAGCGATATACACGTATTATAAGGTCCACGGTTTCAGTAAATTAGCTGCATGATATCTTTTTTTCAAAGTATATTTTGAAAGTATATTTAAAGATGTACAATATAAAAGATCAATCTACCCATTACAGGCCTTTCTGTTGGCCACAAATGTTATAGCATTCTGGTGATTCGAAGCTACAATATAAAAATACTTCCGGTGTTCGAAGTTACAGTATTTCCCGTTTTGGAGAAAACTCGGTATTCCGACACGCTGTGCGCTACGACATATTGTAACGATCCCGTATGATATCGAATGTGACAGAGTCCACTGTATATATTTTCGATTAAATATTTATTCACACGACAAGTCAAGAATCAAAATCAACTCTCTAGTCTATCGGACGAGAATTGCAAATATTTCTCGGTCCTTTTTTCATTTGCTGCTTTCCTTCATTAATATTTAAAAAAACAGTTTAAATATAATTTGTACTTTCCGATCGAATATTGAAAATATTGCATCGTCTCGGTGGGCAGGGAGCTAACCACTAACCAGTTACTCGGGATTTTCCGGCTTGTAAGTGTTAGCTCGGACCGACAGTTGAGATAAGAGAGATACATGGTGTTTGACGTCTACTCGACACAAAGTAGGTCATTTTGGGACTAACATATGGTTCTTTTTTTCCCATTAATTCTCTTGCTCGTAGGGATATTTAGCAGTGTGACTAAACCAGAAAATTGGCCGGATAACCCAAAGAAAACCCACAAGGTTGGACAAGCGACCCTACTCTTTGTCACTATACAACCTGGAATCGAAGAAACCATGCCACTTGACTCAATTACAGACCCTGAAATGCCACGTGCAAGCTTTAACAATTCGACTCCCACTGCCCTTTCTGTCCCTGCAAGCTCTTTGGTCGCTTCAATATTCTAGAAATTCAACCGTCACCACTAGCCCCAACCCCCAACGGGGCAGAAAAGTAGGACTTTAAACCCCATTCCATTTCATTTACAGCAATATAAGCACTTTTTTTTTATGGAATATGAAATTGCTCTGGCAAAAACATATTTACTGACGGAACACTGAGAGAATTGGTGTAGAACGAGATGTCTGGAAGAGTTAAAGCCATACCTCGGTCAAGAGCTCAACACATTAACAAGCAGTCGGAGATAATAACCACTCGCTTTATAGAGTGTTTATGTAATAAAAGAGCGGGTAAATTGGAAGACGGGTCAAAGCTATAATTAGATTTGAATGCTGATGTCTCCTCTGTGAGGTTTATTTACTTACTTCAACGAGAAACGTTCACGACTTGCTAAACATCGATTTTTATGGCTGATTTGACATTTTATTACATACATACGTGATGTAAAATTTCTGGATTATTATGGATGAAAAAAGTTTTTTTTGCGTTTTTGTCGTTGTTGTTATCTTCCCACCATAGCTATTGTCTGTATGTTATGTATTTGGTGAAGGTCAGCTGTAATATTCTTTTATGGAATGATGATGGTCAGCCATTATGTAGTCATTAAAGGTCAGCCATAATAGATTATGTAATGCTTTATCTCTGGTCAACCACTAATGGCATGGAGTTTAACCCATTACAAACCAAACCATATTGGGTTCGACCCATCACTAACGTCGTGTTAATCACCAACGGTATTGGATCTGACCCATTACTAACGTTATTATGTCTGACCGATCACTAACGTTACTGCATCTGACCGTTCACTAACGTTACTTGATCTGACCCATCACTAACGTTATTGGATCTGACACATAACTAACGTTACTGGATCTCATCCATCAGTAACGTTATTGGGAATGACACATCACTAACGTTATTGGGACAGACACATCACTAACGTTATTGGATCTGACCCATCACTAACGTTATTGGATCTGACCCATTACTAACGTTATTGTGTCCGACCGACCCATCACTAACGTTACTGAATCTGACCCGTCACTAACGTTACTGGATCTGACACATCACTAACGTTACTGGATCTGACCCATCACTTACGTTACTGGATCTAACTAACATTACTGGATCTGACCCATCACTAACGTTACTTGATCTAACCCATCACTAACGTTACTTGATCTGACCAATCACTAACGTTACTGGATCTGACATATCACTAACGTTATTGGATCTGACACATAACTAACGTTACTGGATCTCATCCATCAGTAACGTTATTGGGAATGACACATCACTAACGCATTGAGTTTTCCATCACTATCGGCATTGGATCGGACTCATTATTAACGGTATTGGGTTTAACTGGAGCTAATCATATGGGGTATGGCACATCACTAACCCTACCGGGCCTGACATATTGTGTCTAACCCATCACCAATCGGAAAAACCCAAATCAGTTGAACTACTTTTATTGTTTATTTTGACCCAGATCACAGCGTAATCTCCCCCCCTGATAAAGAAATATAAACGAGACGAATAGTCGACCAACATAGACTGTGAAGCGAAATAGAAAATAACACCCTTAATTATTCCGGCTGACCTTCTTTGACCTGCTTCAGAAAACGTCACATTGCTTATTCAGACACTCAAAGCTCACTTGACAAAAAAATCTGTGACTGTATGTGGAAACAACGACTGGATGGATCGAGAAAATCAATACTTCAACTTCGATTAACCATGTCTCTTTATGAGGAGAACGGGGCGAATTATACAACTTAACTCAAACCCTGTAAGTTGCAATTCAAGTCTTCAGAACCCAGCCAAGCTTTGCATACTGAAAATTCGATAAATGTTGCCGAGTGTTGAAAACAAATAGATGGTGTAAAAACAGGCTCAATTCAACCTTCTTCTAATTTTCGCTATGGAATTGGGGAAAAAACTGCTTGTTATAAATAGAGTTTAACTAACCGTAATGCAGGATCATTTTTGTTTCTTACACGAGCGAGACCAATAAGATATAAGTGATCAATGAAAATGCATTTTGGTCGATTTTTCGCTGTGGGTCCTCTTATCTTTTGTAAAAACACTCAAGAGAGTTTCAAAGATATCCGGTCAAACACACTTTATTGCAGCCATATTTAGGGAGAGGGCTTTAATATAGGCTATGCCTGTTTCCCAATCGCTATTCAGGTACAAATCTGAATAAAATATTGCTTATAAATTTTTTTTTTTTTTTTTAAAATCATTCGCCTTCAATTTGAGACTGTTAGGTGATATATAGATCAACAGAAACTAAGCTTGGTAAATGTTTCGCGATGGTCCCTCTATCTTTTGTGAAAACAGCCATGTCAGTTTCAAAGATACAGTGTATTATCGCCATATTTAAATTCACTCGTTTTCATTTATAAATTGGGTGATAAATTAATCATAGATCAGTCAAAATCAAATTTATCCAATATTGTTTAATATTTACTCAAAAAAAAAAAAAAAAAAAAAAAAAAATAACAAATCTATCTGTAAAAGTAATGAAACACACTACTAAGTGATATTTAATATTCGTCGAATGACCTTTAACCAAAATGCACAGATTAACTGTAACTTTATATATAATATTAAGAAACTTAAAACCAAAATTTTCAAATAAGACGCCCAATGTAAAACATCATGTAAGGGGAACTATTGTACAATGCCATAGTTTAATCTCGAACATGCTTGATTTATTTCCTTTCGTTATCCGCTAAACTCGGTATTGATTTTTACACATATCTAATCCTTAAATGAAACGAAATGTCAGCCGACGTCAGTTAATTTACATGGTTTATCATGGCGTGTTAACCATCACACTAAACATGTAATAATAACACCATTCGTCTCATCTCTTTATTTATTTTTTCGTTTCGTATTATTCAAGTTTTTTTTTAACTTTACAATTTGCAGTTCGTTCGTTTCGTATTATTTAAGTTTATTCTTTTTAACTTTACAATTTGCAGTTTGTTTTCATGAAAGTCACGACTTCGCTTGTCACCTATTCCGATTTTTGTTTTAGCCTAAAGTTCGCAAGAATTCGCTTTGTTTTTTAAAAAAAAAAACACCCTTAATTTGAAATCTGCTCATTACAATTTCGTTTCACGTACAAGTCCTTTTTGCTTAAAGTTACACAAACTATTACGATTTTTATTTTCTGGCGACGTAAATATATATTGCGCTACTGTTTGTAAAATTAAATTGTTGAAACGCAAGACGTCAAGATGGTACCAAGAAACCAAATTGACACGAAGGCGTGTATTTTTTGCTACTTTGTCAACGGAGCGCTTTTCAATTGACACGTTTGTTCGAGATGATCAAATGTTTTTTTTAAGAAAAAAAAGTCTATTACAGAAGGTGTCAATATTGTATGAACTTGTTAAAACCTATTATCTATTTTCTCGCGGGAAATAAAGTGTTAAGCAAGAGGTTCATTTAGATGAATATCAAAAAATGAAATTTATCGGACAGGAGATAATTCTACAGATGCGAATAGAAACTGGCGGTTTAAGAAAGGAGGAAGGCAGCCTAAAGGTGAAAGTCTATAGGGGATACTCGATTGAACGTTCCGGAATCAAATTCTCTCAATTCCGAAAATAGTGTCAATCGAGTGAAAGGAATAATTTAGGAGTACAACGCATGTGCCGACTACATAAAAAATATCTCAATCAATCATGGTAGCTAAAACATGTTTGTTACCGGTACTTAAAATAGGTCCCGATTCTACTCACACCACCCCAACTGTCGTGACGGGCAGAACTGTGACAGGACTGAATTCCGTATCACTTGATTACAATTCTGTCAATTCGGAACGTTCTGGAAAACAATCGAGCCCCTCTAATAACTACCGACTACAAAATTTCAAAGAATGAAATGAATTTAACCTCTTACTGTTATGCGCTTAGCCTGAGCTTATTGAAGACGGGCATACGCCACACAGTGTGCTATGAGGGAAATTTTGCCTGGGCAGCGGCGCTACGGCCTACTCTTATATCGAATTGCAACTGCCAAGGGATCTTTTACGTGCACTCCAATGTGTACACGGGACCTCGGTTTTTCGTCCCATCCGGACGACTAGGCAGCTGTGGGATAACCACAGGGACATGGCGCGTTTTAAGATCATAATGCAAAGATGATGGATGTTTGGGGATTTGGGTGGGCGTTCCCACAGGGGTACGGGTGGGGTACGGGTGGGGTACGGGTGGGGTACGGGTGGGGTTAAATAATATTAGATAGTTGCTTACCTTATGTCTGATATTTTTCTTTGTCGTCGGTCACCGCTATGATGATGTTTGTCGTTGCCTCCCATAGCAAACCTCTCCAGGAAGGAATCCGGTCTCCGTATTGGACGATGTCGGCCACCGGATGCCCATCCTTTTATCACCTAAAACAACAATAAAATATAGTAGACTAGTAGTAGCGAGTTCTAATATTGCACACAATAAATCCTCGAAAAATACGAGTCTTTAACAGCTACTGAAAACCGCCAAGAGAATGTGAATTCTTTATGGTGAAGGGGGGGGGCTTATGGTTAGCACGTGCGTGCTGTATCATAAAGCCTGTCATTTTGTCAACTGGCTTGGTTTCTAATCCCCAGTTGTACGTGACAAGGGGTAGGGTCGCCTGTCCTACCTTGTGGAGTTTCTCCGGTTCCTGCTGTTCCTCCGGTTTTCTCCCACTGCTAAAGACCCATTGTGCACAAGAGAATTATAAATAAAATTAAACCATATGTTAGGCCCGAACTGACCTAGTTTGTGTCGAGTGGACGTTAAACCCCATCTCTCCCTCTCTCTCTCTTATGGTGAAGGGCAACAAATTGTATGAGTTTGGTGCAGTATATACGAAGCATCGATCAAAGTTAATAAAATACATTGAACATTTTTTTATATTATTTATAGGTTCAATAATACATCAAATCAATGTATAAAAGAACATGCGTTGATATAAGGATACAACAGAAGGCTTTAATAATCTTTTTTTAAAAATAATACAGTAGGCTATACACTAGATACACTGCCAAGGATCTTTTAACTGCACGGGACCTCGGGACCTCCGAACAACTATACATCTGTCATTGTCGGGCCTCCCGTCATGCACCGTTGACATGGAGAAATTACCCTGGAAATTCCTGATGAGAGGGGAGTCATAGAAAGAGAGAGAGAGTGAGAGCGAGAGAGAGAGAGAGAGAGATGGGTTTGACGAACGAGGCTAAACATACCCCTGAGGAGAGAATAGTACCAGTGATTAGAAATTACAGAAAAAACAGAAATGATTGAATGTAAATCAATTTATATATATTCATATTACATTATTATACTCCTTGCGAACCATTTGTGTCCATTTCGAAATGCCAAAGAATAGCGATTTAGCTCCTTAAAGTCAAAAAAAACAGGTGCATGGGGAAATAAATTCTAGCTTATACCGCTACATGGCTAAATAAATTCTAGCTTATACCGCTACATGGCTAAATAAATTCCAGCTTATACCGCAACAGGGCTAAATAAATTCCAGCTTATACCGCTACACGCTCCCTATATCTCCCCTCTCCTCCCAAAGAGTAAAATTATTTACACTCCACATATTGCGTTCTGCCAACATGGATAACTGGGCTTCTAACAAACTCTACACTATAATTAACGTGTCTTTAGAGTCTCTCGGATGCCAGTTAGAACAGGATAAGCCCTAATGCTTGTTATACAGGAAAGATAATTATATTTTCACGAGCCAGTTGCGCCATTTTCTCATTAGCAAAGACATCAGTCACAATACTGTTTCCGCAATTAGCCTCGTTTTCGGTCAAGTCACCAGCAGAAAAAAAGGCATTACGTCATAATAGGATTATAACTAACGACATTTCATGGTTGGTTTTACAATTAACCTGCTATCATAATTATTTACATTACAGGATTCATCGCATCTCTCGCAAACAGGAAGCTCTAAATATAAATCCAGCGCGTGTCCAGAGTTGGAGGCGGGGGGTGGGGGCAGGGTGTCCCCCCCCCCCCCCCTGCAGGCCGAGAGAGTATTTTTTTCCCTCCCACATGAGCTCACAATCGAGACTTGTCAAAACTAGAAACACTCAAAATCTTTCTCAGAATAAAGGATTACGACTGAAAGTTACAATTTACATGTATTCATTTTTATTATTCATTTCCGAGCTATCATAGCAAGAACGACCAGCTCTTTATCTAAATCTTATCGACGACCGTAACATCGTAACATAGCCTATCATGTCACTGGTCTTACAAACAGGCGAGCTGTGGTGGCTCGGCGAGTAAGACGTTTGCTTGCTACCATGAAGACCCGTGTTCCATCCCTGCGTTGTCCAAGAAAGTTCATCGGGATTTTCAAGCGTGGTTGCCCCTTATCAGTGGTGTAGGGCTGGGGGCCTGGCAAGGGACAAACTATAATCGTTCAGATGGAACGGAAATCGAGGTCCTGTGTACACATTGGCGTGCACATAGAATAACCTTTGACAGCTGAAATTAGGGTAGGCCATAGCGCCGCTGTCAGGGCAAAATTCACTTATTGCACAATCCATGACGTGAAGAGTACTAGGACGTTAACCCCCGTTTCATTTCATTTCTTAAATAACACATATGACCAACCCAATTGAGAACGTTATTTTAATCCTAATCAAGGCGAGCCTGTTCATTTAAGATTACATTGGGGCAAAAAATATACTCGTATCTAAAAATAAAAACATCTCTAAGATTTCAAATCATTAAGCGACAGCTTGAACTGACTTTCTTTCGGTGAGCTCGTGACCAAAATATATGTCTCAATTTCCTTTCTTGGCCACAAATGCACCATGAGATTGGAATGGAATTGAATTAAATTTTTTGTCTTTGGTTAGAATAAGACTGGCTCTAAGCTTAACAACAGGCGAGATTTAACTAGGTTTGCCAGAATTCCCCCGATATTAAGCCAATTATGGAGGAATAGTGCCACTGTATGAGGTGTACATCGATATTTCGACGTAATTCAACCAACCCTTTTAAGAGTATGGCAGACAATTGAACAATGTTCTTTGGTTGAAAAGTTAAAATTTGTCCACATCTGGTTTACTAAGTTTCCACAAAATACTCATTAACATAATCTATATTGGATGAGGGGTTAGAGAGGGGGAGAGAGAGATAGTGAGAGATAAACAGAGAGAGAGAAAGTTAACATAATATGAAATAGTATGAAGAAACCAGGGGTCCTGCAGAAAATCCCTACTCGTTGCCCCGTACAAGCTATGAGAGAGAAAGCAAAACTGGTCATGTCCAATACCTTATTATGGTAGTAGATCGAATGGGGTCAGACTACAGAATTAATATCATTTTGTTAAAGTTCAGGGTTCGATCTCAGCAACACGGGAACAATAGAAGGAAATTAAGGTTGTTCTAAACACCATACATGATAGTTGATTGGACTTTGGCCTAACGGTCAAGTGATTTGGCAAAGCATCTAAATCACCATTTAACCCAAATCTCTTTAACAATGACTTTAGAATGGCTTTAGACAAACTGCTACAAATAAACGCCCAACAGTAGCTTAGAGTTGTAGCACAAGGCAATCTATGTTGACTATACTATTATTATAGATGAAATGACATGCGGTTTGACGTTATTTAACGTGGGGGGGGGGGGGTTAACGTGTGTGCGTTGAATCATAAGGTCTATATTTGAGTCACGTGACGAGCTTTTGATTCCCCGGTTGTACTTGACAAGAAATTGTGTCGCCTGTTCAGCCTCTTGGGTTCCGCCCGGTCCCCAGGTACACCCCACTGGTAAAGACACCAACGCGAAATCGAATTATTGTAATAAAGCTGAACCATGTTAGTCACGAAATACCTAGTTTGTGTCGAGTGGACGTTACCCCCCCCCCCTCTTTCTGTCCTCCCGCATACGATATGAAGTTTGTTAAAAGTTAAATACGACATACGCTTATTGCGAAATCCAAATGTCAGGGTTCTATTAAGTGGACGACAAACGAGTACATGGGACCTCTGTTTTTCATACCGTCCCAGTGCCAACTGCCAGGGTTTTTATTTGCATTATTTCCTTTCTGGGTGGTTCAAATGACCATGCTATTTAAGTTATCCATTGTAATTTGATTGACATACAGTATTTCGTCCAACATGATTGATGGTTGTATAAGGGAATTGAATTAAGCTGAATCTATTACAAATTCTTTCGGGGGATATAATGATACATTAAGAGACTTAACTTATTCAAATATTACGTCAATAAGAGCCACTTTTGCATTTAAAAAACTAACACCAACGCGGCCATTTTGCATGGAATGAATATAAATTACGCCTCCAATATATCACACTTTCTAATAAACTTAGCTTTACTGATATGAATCAACGACTTGCTGTCACGAACAAATAACAACGTGGAACGTTGTATTATAGCATTTTAGACAATATATTTCGCAAGCAAGATTTATTTTTAGTTGGATTTATTAAGGAGTTAGTACCTCCCAAAAAGGCGCCCCATAAGTCCGTTTCCTTTTCTCTGGTTATTTTCCCCCGCGTAGCCTCAATTTCATGCTTTATCCCAAACAGTCTCAACATACTTTTTGACCGACGTCCACAGATCTTTAAAACGCCACAATATTAATTTTTAAGATAATTATTTTCAAGAACAAACTACCCCCCCCCCCCCCCCCCAAAAAACCAATTCAATTATCAAATACAAAAGAAGAAAAAAACACCAAAAGAGTGCAATTCTAACACAACCGGTTCACCTCTTATTTCACAATACTATTTTTTTTATTCATGAACGAATTTTAAAGAAAAATACACCCGGTATATAAATGGATTCAGAAATAGATATAAATTTTCAGAATCTCATGGAAAAACAATTGAATTCTTAACGTTATCCTTTTTTTTTCACCAAGAGAATGTAATTCAAGCACCAGTGTACAGTAATTGTATAGAAGAAGATGATACATGGCCCAAATCTCCTTTTAATGTTTTTCTAAGATAAATCGATTTGACGAAGCGATATTGTGAGATCATGGACTGTAATTTAAAAGTTAAAGTTACCTTAAAGGATATCATGGATGCTATAAATCAAAAAGCTTGCATAGACGTAAAATGAAAATAAAAACCCCAGGGAAAAAAATCAGTGCATGGTTGCCATGCTAGTGACAAGCACCGGCCGTAAGATATATAAAGTATATTATATTTGTTTTAATAACAGGAAAAGCGGCAATAAAAAGGGGAAGTGTTGAATAAGGTAATTATATATAATTATCTAAATACAAATCCTTACGTGTCCTAAAAAAACAACAATATGATATTCTTCTGTGCTGGTTTTGATGCAGACCCCCATCCCCTCTCCAATTCCCAATTAGCCGAGGTTCCACGTAGTAAATATCGTTTAATTTTTCAGTATGAAATCATGAAAATGGCGAGACGGATGGGAGTTAACGTTTACTCGAAACAAATGAGGTCATAATACGGTTTTATTTTATTTCGATAATTCGGTCGCGCGTAGGGTTCTTTAGTAGTGTTGTACGGTGGGGAGGAGAAAATGGAGCTAATTACACGGTTGGGATCTTTATAGAACAAAATACTTGTTGTGGATGAAAATTCTTCTGGTACAAGACAGGGAGAGAAATGGGGTTTAACGACCACTCGACACAAACTAGGTCATTTTGGGACTAGCATATGGTCCAATTCTATTTCAATAATTCGCTTACGTATCGGGGACTTTAGCAGTGGGAGGAATTCGGAGGACCAAGAGAAAACCCACGAGGCTTAACGTGTGACCCAACTCCTTGTCACTTAACGGCAAGGCATCGAAACCACGGCATTTGATCCAATGCGAGACCTTACGACTTCTCGCATACGCGTTAATCCACTAGACCCACCCCGTCACCCTTTCTGTTGCAAGAATGACCGAAACTTTAATAATTGCGATTGAACGCCACTAATAGACCTATATTCGAGAACAGTATAACTGGCATGCAAACTGTTGTTAACTCTTCTCGGGAGTATAATCAAATTGTCCAATTATTTGAGTGGAATGCAAATTTGGCGGGATTTCCTTCTGTTTATTTATCTACTTAAAGACACACAACACGTCAGATAATTGACATATGTCAAAGGTCAAACATATGTACTGTTTTAATTAATAGACTGGTGTTATTGTTCTATTATCGATTGCTGCGCGGAGTGATATTCCTGTTATACATGGTGGATTGGCTTGTTTAGAGATTTAAACGCGTGAAATTACAAGCTGTGTCGTTGAGTCAAGTGGTATGGCGTGCTTTTGATTCCTCGCTTGAGCGTGGGCAGGAGGATCGACTGTCCAATCTTGCGCCCCCCCCCCCCCTTACTGCTGTAGTCCCCTGCGCTTAAACTAATTATTGAATTTTTTAAAAACCACACACGTTAGTCCTGAAATGATATGCATTATACATTACAGAACCCCAAACATTGTATACATGTACATTAAAAAACACAAACTCTTTCTTTTCTGAAAAATAATTACCGGGTTATGGAAAACATACAATATTTATAGGCATGTCTTCAGGCTATCATACAAATATCGTATTGTGTCTTCTGCTAATATAAATACCGCATTTGTAACTCTCTTAATAGATACATTGTAACCAGGCCCGTAGACAACTTGCTGGCGGAGGGGGATGGGGGGCAAACAGGCTGATAGGGGGTTCGGGGGGTCACTCCCCCGGCCATATGGTCGACAAATGTTTGTCAGGGGGGGGGGGAGCAAGATTATTTCCAGGACCCCCTTGACTAAGGGCCTGACTGTAACCATGACTTTCTTCATGATAAATAATGGATATTAAAAAGGGTAAATTTATTTCATTCCTTGTTTGTTTCGATTAAAGTAATTAAAGGGCGTATGGCTCTATTTTTTGGAACCTTGAATTAGACAAATATGGTTCTAAAAGCTCATATTAATGTAATATTAATGTAATATGAATGTAGATATAAAGTGAATTATATTGGGTAAGATTATTTTTGTTTGTTTCGAATAAGGTTGTCGTTGGCGCGAGAGAAACCGTAAATAGTTGTTAATGACCTTTTTTTGTACAATCAACATGGACTTCACACCTTCTCTTTAACCACCGGTAATGGTTGACGATGTTAAAAAAGAAGTTATGTCGAGAAGATACCACAGACAACTGGGGTGTTAAAATCAATATCTTTTGTCAATATTACCCATAAAGAGCACCATAAAGATTGAACGATGATCGATATTCCGTATCGTCTTTTATATTGCCTTTATTATTACCACCATCGTTTTAAGCAAATTGACGTTTCTGAGGTTTGGGGGAATATTTTTTTGGGGTCTGAAACAATTTGAAAGACGCCTTTTAGATCCAATAGAAGATAGCCTTTCAAC
This sequence comes from Patella pellucida, assembly GCA_917208275.1. Taxonomy (NCBI): domain Eukaryota; kingdom Metazoa; phylum Mollusca; class Gastropoda; family Patellidae; genus Patella; species Patella pellucida. The sequence continues at coordinate 44,740,176 of OU795043.1, read as the reverse complement.
AGTCTAATCTAGTTAGCCGGGCTGCATTAAAAAACCCATTAAACATGTAAACATATAGTTCTGGTACATGGACTTCTTGATTTGATTTCCTCTGGTAGGAATATGAAATGAAATGAAGCGAGCTTTAACGACCTACTGGTCTGCACCTCCTGGGCTAATGAAGATCGACAGACGTCATACAGTGTGCTGTTGGTCGGACATTGGCGCTACGCCTACTCTTATATAGTAGAGTGAACAAAGACGGGCATGGATTGTGTTGAACTGCCGAGTTATTTTTACGTGCAGGCTAAAGTGTTTTCGTTATTTTCCTCGACATTGTACCTAACCAGCCACCAACACGTCTGCACTCGAGGAATTGTCTCAGCCAACACATATATAACTAAGTAAGACAGTGAAGTACTGATCACTTAAAAACATCGAACGCCCAATTGGAGTATCGGATTTTGTCTGGAAATGAATAAGAAGTCTGATAGAGTTGAAGATGATTGATAAAACTAATGACAAAAACTAATCACAAAGCATTTATTTCAAGTATTGTCTGTCTGTCCCGTGCTTTCGAATCCCCGGTTGTACATGGCAAGGAGTAGGATTGCCTGTCCAGCCTCGTGGGTTTTCTCCGGGTCCTCCGGTTTCCCCCCCACTGCTAAAGACACCTACGCGCAAGCGAATTAATGAAATAGAATTGAGCCATGTGTTAGTACCGTAATGACCTAGTTTGTGTCGAGTTGAAGTTAAAATCCATTTCACCCCATCTCTAAGTATACTTTTTGACATGGCGGACATTTATGGCCGAGCTCTATTCTCGAAGAATGAAGTACATGGATTCTGTGTGCCGAAAGACGAAGTTATGAATAAATGAAATGGGTTGGTTTAACATTAAACTTCTCGGCAACAACTAGGCTAATGAAGACATCAGTTCCTAATGAACTACCAAAGAGCAATGAAACACTACTTTAAATTGTGACCAATTCAGGACTAGACATTCGCGCGCGGAAATTTAATATTGTTATTCCTGTCACTCAATGACATATACTAAGTTATTTTTTTCTCACGATTATTTGATATGAACATATAAAAATAACAAACAATAGGTAGTATGATTTATCACGAAATCAAAGACAGTTCGTTATAACCGGACAATATTTACTATCATTATTTCAATAGGCTAGCCTTCGTGTCGGCGGATGTCGAGAGGGAGATCCGGGGGTTCTGGGCCCTTCCCTACTCGTGCAAAGCATGTTCTGTTTCATACTAGGCTCACTTAAATAACAGGAACGTACGAAATACTGTCGTTATATGCATGTATGCACTTAAATGAGCATACTGTCTCGGAGCTTCTGACGTAAGGGTCCTCGGGTAATCCCCTAGACCTTACGCCGAATTTGACGCTGTCGCCACCTCGCCGCCGCCCGCTGCTCAAATTCCTAAAAACGCCCCTGTGATGCCAGCTTAAACTCTGTTATTGATTATAAATTGATGTCTCTGAAAGGGTACCTTTTTTATTACACACCTCCAGTGGGAATTAATGGACATGTCTTACAGACCAGGAGAAATCCCATTGTATCATCTCAACGCTTTATTTGGAGTCTATACAAATATAATGTTTAATCTAAAGTGGAAGGATCCCTATCAAGATTCCTTAACTTGGATATAAAATGTCTATACGTTAGCAATAGATGTACGTGCGTATATGAACAATCCGACCAACACTGTTTCTTTATTTAGACATGTACCATTAGTTCCTAGGCTGGGTGCCTTTAGGTTTGTGTATCTTAAGTTTTCCATGGTGAAGCTCACGTTGTCCTTAGGCAAACGGTTGCCACACTTTGCTCTATATGAGGCACAAAGCGTTCAACCAAACGAAAATTTGGGAAAACGTTACCAGAATTCAAAGGAGTCAAAGCGGAAATGAATGGTGTACCGGTACTGACACCATTTCGCCTCTTCTTTGTGCTTCGGGGAGGGGGGGATGGTCTAAATAGCACGGTATCAGATCTGATGCTCAATATAATCTTACCATATGTTATGTCCAAAATGAAGAGTCTGTGTAGATTAGAGGTCAAACGACGTTAAACCCCAAACATCAGTGCAAGATGACTTGGAGTTATTATTGGTTGCTTATGGTACACAATTTAGAACATGAAACCTAATAAATCAGGTTATAGGTTTATTTAAAAAAATCGAAACAGGCAATGAATATCAGAAAACAGGTTGTACGTGACAAGGAGGAGGGTCGTCAGTCCAACCTCGTTGTTTTTCTCCGGGTTCTCCGGTTTCCTCCCACTGCTAAAGACCCTACGCGCAAGCGAATTATGGAAATTAAATTGAAAAATATGTTAGTCGCGAAATGGCCTAGTTTGTGTCGAGTGGACGTTGAATCCCATTTCTGTCTCTCTGTTTTAAACAACACAAGGAAAACTCAAGCTTAACGCAAACACAATTCTGTAATTGTATTTAAAATAATATAAAAAAGGAAATTTATCACATCTTTAAATACCACATCCCAATCATCTTGTAGAGAGCTCTTAGCTGTCTGTATTTTCTGTATTAGACATTAGATTGTTTTCCCACGAGGGCTTAGGAGCAGCAATACGGTATAATATGTGTTTTAATACGCCATTGATAACCGGATCGACACCATTCATTTAACTGGGGGCAGGTTATTCAATCGATTAATAACTTCTCTTTCCACTGGCAACAAATCGGACTTGGAGTTTATAGACTTTCTTACACATAAAATAAAAACCAAGTACGAACAATCCAAACCATAACACAGAATTCAAAGTCCTAAAAAACGTTATAGGCAAAATGGATATGGCTGTATGTTAGATTTAAAATTCTAACATGCTATCGTCTAATTTCTTACTTACATTCTTATAATTTCTTAATTAAGACAATGTAATAATCCAACTTCCTTATTTGTTCAAGAAATTGGATTATATATTGTCTCAATTTAAAAGTTATGTTTTTGACCACTGTGGTGGTGGATGGGAGGGGGCAAGGTGGATTAGGCAACGTTACTGTAATTATTAATAAACATAAGAGTATCAACGATTGTTGTCAGAAATTTATTTTTGCTGGAAAAGACACCTGAATATGGATTGTGGAGTTGGTGGTGATGATGGGGATGCAGGCCACATCGACTCACGTCCATATAGTTAGTGGGTACAGATTGTCGATTATGGTATAATTATCGTACTAACCGTGCAGTGCCGAAATGGGCCCACCTGGCCTAAGCTCATTTTAAAAAGTGTGCCTTAGCCTATAAAGAAAAAAGAAAAAAAAAAGAAAGAAAGGAGGGGGAGGGGGGGATAAAAGAAATAAAAAAAGGAGAAGAGGGCAGTACATAGGACAGTAGAAAAGGATTTGTGGTTGTCAATTTTCAAAATTTTAAGGGGGGGGGGGCTCGCGGACATTCAAGAGCCTTTGGCTCGTACTTTTGTGGGCCTTGGTCAATGGCAGTCCGGCACTGTAACCGAGTATGCTCTTGTTAGATTGAATAGAACGGAGCTGAGTAATCTAGATTATCCGTGGCATATATCGTTTAAATCTTTGGTCGATCACCAAACCGAAAACCATCTAATAATTTATATTTACGTTTCGTAGTTATGTAGCCACATTCGCAAACATTCAGTTAAAATCGGTTAAATTGACAACCGTAAGTGATTACTTTCTGCGGTCGATTTTAGCAGCATATTTATCTTGGATATAATCATTATTTAATACGCATTTCCGTATTGCTGACATACTCGTTTCCCAAACTATATTTACACGCGAAAAGACCAGTTACCCTGCACAATCGTGACTAATGACCTAGTATCGACTAATCCAGTCTCTCAAGGGTCATACTAATGTTGGTAGATACGAAAGCTGTAGTGCCAAGGGTTGAGACTAAAGAAACATATCCATAATATCAATAATGAAATTGTCCCTATAACTAATATCCTTATCACTGCGCGTCTGTTTTCCGTAAATTGGTCCAGAGGTGATTATATTAGTAGACAAAATCTGTCCGACTCCGCCGTGATATATAGTACCAGTTCCATTGAATCAACTGTATCTCATTTATCAGTGTACAATTCACTTCTTATCTCTGATTTTAAATTCTCACGTTGCCTGTGCTAATAACTAACAATTCCTACGCCAATGAAATTAGTTCGGCTTATCTGAGCAGACAGCTTACGTTACGAATTATTTACGTTAGTAAACGAGGCTTTTCTCGTCTTCATCCCACGTTAGATGTGGATTTTGATGGAGGTTGTCATTACCACGTCTGCGAAAAGAAGTTTTAGTGTTAAAAAATGGCATTAAATTGTCATTTAGAAATCTACGATCCAAATTGATATCGAACGCGGGGATTATTAATGAGTCTATTTAACACACGCTCCACTAATCTCATTTCTTTAAACATTTTTCACCTCTAGACATTTTTATCCATTCCTAAACGATCTTTTGATTTCTATTGAAAATATCAACTGGGAATATTTATTTGACTATAATTCAATGATTACCAAGCACATGCTTAAAATATGGAATCGCTGTCAGCAGGTTGTCAGAAATTCAGGATTCAAACATTAGTTGTAACATGCATGGAATTGATTTTGTGCATGTTTTTTGCCCTTTTTGTCCTTGTCTTTATGAAACACTCAGTTACAAGAGCTTTTCACCACTGCAATTCTTAGAAAGAGCAATCTAATTAAAATACAGATCCTATTTCGTTTCGTTTTTATAGTCCAAAATTTCGTTTCACTTGTCTTTACTACGATAGAATCTAAAAGAGTTGTTATGATACCGGCGTTTTGGTTAATGTGAAGGATTAGCCAATGAAACGGTCTGACTTCTTGGTGTATCATGCATGGAACTGTGGGTAAACCACTAAAAATATCAACGCAGCTTAATCAATGTATGACCCCCGACACGACCTTTTTGATGTTCTGTACGACTGCCATTTTACTCAGACTAAGTTCCCAGTTCACCTATTGTGTGATTTAACAAAAGCAAAGTGACGAGTTAAACAGACTACCGAGAAAAACGCATTCTATAATATTTTTTAAATATTCCCGTGAGCATTTGAGAACGACAGTTACTATAATTGCATTTTAGAACCCAAAGGTTTGTGTGTTGTTTTTATCAGAGACATCAGACCCGTATTTATGAAGCTAAAGACAAGGACGTGACCCCGCCAGAGGTCTTTTTAATTTGTGACTTCCACATGCAAATAGTCCGTTCGTTACTTTTGTCCATAAATTGTCTTTTCAATTATTAGTTCCGTTTCGTTCCATTTATAGCGTTTCTTCATTTTGTTTTACGGGGCATGTCATTTCCGCAGCTTAACGTATAATTGGACTTAAATCAACTTATTCGCGATCTCTTTTACACTTAGCATCGATTGGTTGTCTTTGGAAGTCGTCAACACGAAAACAAAGCCAGAAAAGCGATTGAGAAAGGTCGCAGCTCATATCACGCACAGAAACGATATAATAACTGGTTTATGGACCAGTGTTCTAGAACAAACGGCGAAAATCTATGTTTTGTATTATTAACGTGTGTGGTGAGGGAATATTAGCTTCACACTCATCATCTGTTTGTTCGTTTCATTCTGTAACTTACTGAGTTTATGTTACTGATTTGCGAGGTTTTTTTATCCACAAACGGCAAGATCCATCCGCGGCCAATGTAATCAATCCATGGCATATTACTATTATTAATTCTTACCGGAAACATTAAGAGATTTAACTCATTCAGATATTATAGTCAATAAAAGTCACGAATCTAACTCCACGTAAAATCGTCATGTTTCTGCTTCTGTTGCAGCGAAGTGCTAATTTCGGGGATAAAATAACTAATCGCATTCTGGATTTTTTTCAATCTGATAAACACAGATATATATAACGTTTAGTTTTATAATTTCGATGGCCTACACTGTACGAAGATCTGACTTGTTGTAGTGGAAGGTCTCGTTAGAAGGTCACACGAGCGGCGTTTGACCCTATGACATAAGACATTTGATTAACCATAATCAGCATTGATGTTTCTAGTGGGATACCCACATTTATGTGCAACGGGCGCCAAGAACTCGCGCCGCATTAGGCTGTCCCATGAGCCAATCCCTCACATCAACTACAACTCTTCCAGATCCTAGTGCAGCCCAGGCACGTAAAACGAAATTTTGATCTATAAAAATGAAACGAAAAAGGATTTATATTTAAATCAGATTGTATTTGATTCAGAAAATTGTAATTAGCTTCACACGATTATGATTCACAAAATTCTAATATACTTCGCAAAATGTTGATATTCCCCACAATGTTCTAAAGTGCTTCACAAAAAAAACAATACCAAACGAAACACCCGGATTAAAAACTTGTGTCTTACCTGTAACGTTCTGACTATCCGTCCTATTGTCGAGTTTCCATATTTATCTTCTGCTGCCGCGGTCTGCTCTATCCGGATAATTTCCGAACAGGCATCATCGTCGGTTTTTACCGACAGTTGGGGACTTAATCCGCCATTTTCTATCACCTCCAAGTCATCCTCAAAGGATTTTTTGTTCGTCAGTTTATCTTGCGACTGACTGGTGGACGCCATCGAATCACCCCACGGCAATGGTCATCTGTAAAAGTAACAAAAAACTCAATTAATTAAAATTAGTCTGAATACAGAAATAAACAACAATGACGTTAAATTATAACTATGCTGATACCATTCGACATATTCGATTATAGGGAGCATCCGTTGAACGAAATGCTTAGGCCAATATCCGTTAGCAATTAATTAAACTGAATTCGTTTACTTAATAAAGACTAGATACTAAATAATAAACAAATCATGGCTTCAATTCGATTAGTTACGATTGTCGTGCAAAAGACAGTATATACTGCTCTCTCTAGAACACCTTAAAAACTCTACTTGTGGCCGATAGACGATATCAGGGCCGTATGTAGGATTTTAAAAGTGGGGGTGCAGCAGAGAAGTGAGACGCCAAAATAATGCCCTAGTTACTGATTGATATTGATCATAATCAAGTGTATCATGTTATAATAGAAAGACTTATTTTTGTGGATAATATTAGAAAAAAAAATATCGTTCAGGAAGCAGGATATATAATTTTTGATATCTGTGTTATTATTTCATATTTCCTCATGTATCCAGGATACATCAGACATTATTAATAAACACGGAAATGGTTTATATCAAACGGATTATGAGACAGTGAGTAAAAATAATAATAATTGAGCGTATTTGTAACATGAACCGACCGTGACCTGGGTATTAATGTATCGTTCATTACAACAGAATCTCCATTTCCGCCATGATAATTATTATTTTATTGCCTTTCTTGCCATTTATCGTACATCAAAACCAAACAATACTCAATTTGCTATCAATATTCGATGAAACTGTTGGGTTTAATCCTCGCCCAATTATAAAACTGTATTTTATAACCGTTATAGGTAGTCTGGTGGCAGCCATGATTAATGATGGTGGAGTACAGCAGCTTCCCTAGAGTGAACGCGACAACAAAATGAACTACCAGCTTGGCATTTGGAAGAGTTAATTTCAATATATCCATCTACATTATAAGTACATTACACGTGTGTATTATCTCGATGTGGCTATATTATATCATAATTTTATCATTTTATTTTAACTTGATAACAATTTCTAGAAGCAGATTGCAAGACTGAGTCCTTATTTAATTCTGTTTTTTATAAATATACAATTTCATTCTACGATAAACAATGTAAACAATTTACTTTAGAAATTCACACAGTCATCTTTTCTATGAATCACAAAAAGAAAATCGCCAGCCATTGCAAGGTAAATAAAAAAACTGCTTTCGTTTAAATCGCCATGTCATGTTTTGTAAAATATAAAACTGTATACCAATAATGTTCCTTGTAATAGCAGGCATTGTATACTAAATATGATTGTAAGGCAAATAAAAAAATGTATACCAACGATGTTCATTTTAATCGGCAGCCATTGTAAGGTAAATACAAAACTGTGCACTAAAGATGTTCTTTTTAATCGGCAGCCATTGTAAGGCAAATATAAATATGTGTGCTAACGATGTTCTAATAGTCTGATTGACCATTGTCGACTATGAACTGTTGTGTTTATCTGTGCATGTGATGGTTATCAGTGAATGGCCAGCAACATGCCTGAAGGTAGATACTCTAGTCAATTGATTCAATCATCACTTTAAACCAGATCGATCCCCAAGGCCGAAATTTCCTGTGGACATGTTTCACAGATACTTGTTTATCCTGTGGGCCATGATCTGACCTTGGTCAAAGTTGAAGGAGTATGTATCAATTATATACATCATATATTATATAATACGGAATCTAGATCTATGTTTTAAACTACACTGTGTAATATGATATCACTAGGTGTACTGACTAGTGTCATTCAAAAACCAGACTATGCCAAGACTTTTTAAAATACGCAGAAGGAATCTTTGGCTACAGATTTGGGAATTGAATAGGGAGGAGAGTGTTAACATTTTCACAGGTGTTGTTAATAGATTTACAGTCAGCATTCATTTAGCTTGGAATATTCCTTGTTAATGAGCACGCCGAACCACCCCCTGTCCGTAACAATTATGATTAAAACCATTGGCGCGGAGGGGGGAGGGGGAAATGGTTAGCACGTGTGCGCTGTATCACAAAGCCTGTCATTGAGTCGTGGTTTTGAATCCCTGGTTGTACGTGACAAAGATAGGGTTGCCTGTCCAACCTCTTGGGATTTCTCCGGGTCCTTTCACTGCCAAAGACCACTACGCGCAAGCGAAGGGGTTGAATAAAATTATACCACATGTTAGTCCATGAATGACCTAGTCTGTGTCGAGTGGACGTTAAACCCCATTTCTCTCTCTCTCTCGCTCTCCCTGTCTCTCTCTCTTTTGTTAGTGCAATATAGCCCAGTTGGTGCTGACTTCGCATAAAACACCATTCCTTAACTCGTTCCTGCATGGTGTATATAGCTGTTACCAAGTTAATCGTGAACACCCCCCCCCCCCTTAAACCTTCAAGATAACCGTTCACAGTACAGATGATAAAGAATGAATGAATGGAATGGGGTTTGACGTCCTACGCTTAAGCACCTAACCTGGGCTAATTGAAGACGGGAGATGATAAAGAAGCTAGCCCCGACACTAATCTTTTATTCAAGGCAGCTTAATAAACCGGCGACCATATTAGGTTACTTTTGGGTGCAATCAGCTCTTAAAAGCATATAACCTTGTATCATCCAACATTGAACCTGTATTAAAGTAGATTTAAGTAGATTTCCATGTTAAAGCCTAGGGGTGGTTTCCTTCAGTACCATAACTAGCCGATATTAGACAAGATAGAGCAGGGAAACATGGTTATATAAGAGCTGATCAACGCCTGGTGAACAGTCTGATGAAGCTTGTTACGCCATCTTAATGTGAACTCGTCATCTATTATTGACGGTGGTTAATGGTAGAGACTGGATAATAAGGAAGCGGGGTTGATTTAATATACACCCTTTCCGTTAACTTTCACACTTTGCATCCTGACAGGATATTTAACACGAAATGAAAGAAATGGGGATTAACGTCCTGCTTTTATGCACCAACCGGGTTACGGAAGACAAGCATACGTCACACAGTGTGCTATGAGGGAAATTTCACCCGGACAGCAATTGAATTCCAATTGCCAAGGCGTCCTTACGTGCACTCCAATGTGTATACGGGACCTCGATTTTTCGTCCCAACCGAACTATGAGACACGCTGGATAATTTCGTGGAACATTCTTGGTCGACACCAAAATGGAACTCCGGACCTCCTGATAAACCATTGGAGACCAAACGACATAGTTGTATAGATCGCCCAAGCTAAACTTCTCCTACATTACCTTATGCGCTGTAAAATTAGGACGACAAGCAATGGCCCAATATAATCCAACGAAAAGAAGTATAGCATTAGGATGTAATGGTCCACTGATAGTAATATGCAAAGACTGTACAAACTATGATTACCGAAAGCCCTGAACAAGATGTATCCAAAGCCATAGCCCAATTTAAAACCCCGTTCAACCAAAGAATCGAAGTGCAGGATTAATTCCAAGTTCTAAAACTTCGAGCTGCATAATGATTTATTATTCGGACAACACCGACACGATAACGCAAAGATCGCACCAGAAGAATCGTGTAAATGCAAATAATATTTTGCAAACTAACGAGAGACTATCACCCACGCTTGATATTGTTTCATCTACTTGCCAACCACTTGGGGTTAAGTTATCGTAACATTTATTCACATTTTTTTCCCGGATAAAACAACGAGACGGGTAAGTAGAGGAATCAGCGTGTGGGCCAGTAATAATTGATATATTAATACTATTCAAATAGCCACAAGAAACAGACGATATTTGTTATTTTACCTTGTGATCGATCTATTGTCATAGAGGAATGGCGGATGGTCTCAATATCTAATGGCAACACTGTTTATTTTCATAATATTCTACGGTCACGAAATAGCAGACAAAAACACAGAAACGGTGGTTATACATATATTCAGTAATAAAGAACTCCGATTGAAGACCACTTGAAAAACAGGTTTAAAGTGCTCGGTAGCCCCAGATTGGAGTTTTGTCATATATCCTAAGGCTAAAAGTGTAACTTAATGAAGAACAGAGACACATGAATTATTTTAACAGTTCAGATGCTATAGGTTTCTCTCTAAAGATCTTAGCTCCAGGGTATGATTCAAGAAATGAAATACAACATTTTTTTAAAACCAATACGTGCATAAGTCCATAATATGATGATGACACTATTTTGCCTGATTACACTACTCTGCCAATACCGTTTTTTTTGTCTAATGGTTTGGATTGTACGTGCTTGGTTTTATTTTATTACTTTCTTTATATTGAAACCTAATGACCTAATTTATACAGTCACCTTGGAATATCAATAGTTGCTTTGGGAGATATGGTCTGGAGATATGTAAGATCAGATTTAAAATCAGTCTTTTTAGAGAGAGAGAGAGAGGGAGAGAGAGAGAGAGAGGTGATAAGATTTAACGTCCACTCGAAACAAGCTAAGTCATTTCGGAACAAACATATGGTTTAATTCGTTTTCACATACAAGTGGGGGATCGAAACGACACCAGTTAACAAAATGATAGATAGTATGATACAACGCACACGTGCTAACCATTCGGCCACCAACCCCCCTATAAATTATAGGAGAGGTGAAGAACTGGGGTGTAAGTCGGAAAGAAACGGAGACACGACTCCCTTCTTAATATTAATCACTAAATCTTACTTAAAAGAAAAATACGTACAATGTTGATCTAACATAAATATTTATTACCATTACACTATTTTGCCTATACCGTTTTTTAGGACTTTGAATTTTGTTGAATGGTTTGGATTGTTCGTACTTGATTTTCTTTTCTTTATATCATTGGTGGAAGAAACTCTGTGTATTGCAATTTAAATATGTTATTCCTGAAAATAATTGAACTAGGGCGCCGACAGATAGGTCTCTCGAAGCCGACAGATGGGTCACCCAGGTCGATGATCCTGAAACACTCTTACATCGGTCGGTAGCATCATAAACATGCCAGTGCAAGTCCGTGGGAATAATAATTTTTAAATTAAGAAAGTGTTTAAGATGAATTAAATTGGCGAGTTCCATACAATATCTTTGCGTGGGGGAAGATGAACTAATTGGTGGCCCAACCGTGGATTCATTCAATTTTCAAGCTTCCATCTCAACCTTCACATCCAATTACAGCATGAAGTCTACGAGATGTCTAGCAAAGCGATAAACAGACGAGGGATAAATGTGTTCTCGATATAGCAACTTATAATTCGCCTACCGTCTTATTCTCTACCTTCTAATTAATGTAATTAATGTTTTATTGTGACGAGTTAATTCACCCTATCTGCTATCCTGGTGTCCATGGTCGTGTCCATCTTTAGGACTTATTTAGCTTTTATTGGATGATATTGAGGTAGACACGATTTAAATGTCTTGTTTTGATCGGCTTAGCGAATGCTTTGCCGGATAGTACTACAAAATAAAAGTAATGGCAGGGCTAATTTCGGTGATTTTTTTACCCTTAATAAGCTTCGCATATGCATTAAGGTGTGCCATTTGCCCTACTCATAAGTATATTCAATGCAATTAATTCGGATGGGAGATAAACCTGTTATAGCTTTGCCCAGAAAAGTGGTACACAAACCACGTCACTGAGTCGGATAAGAGTATGCAAACAATGACTGCTGCTGCATGACTACCTTTCAACTTGGGTATTCATTTTGAAGATCCACTGGAACATAAACGTATGAAGAACGGGTAATATCTCAACACTGGCTTTAGGGAGAGGGGTCTTACCTAGGCTAAGCCTGTTCCCCCAACCCCTACCCCCGTCCACACACAAATCGCTTTCATCTATGGAAGTATAAGCCAGACAAACATAATCCAAAAATAACATCCACTTAAATCAACTATTTTAATTGTTTGGCCCAAATGGAGGGTCTAGTCATTTTGAGTCCACACGAACTGTATCTACATGTGCCAACACCGTTCAAATGGTCACATGTTTAAGTAGGCCAGTAATGATAAATACCCGAGGCAAAGATGTCTATATTAATTCGGTGTTAATGGTATGTTGAGTCACATATACCATATAATTCACTGGACGCAGTTTTTATTTCATATCCTATTTATCTTCAATAAGACCAGAGGCGCTCCATAACAAAATGGCTGAGATGAGCATTTTCACTGATTCATAGCCAAAGCAAATACATATATGGAGATTCTTATTTTCTATCATTGAATTCGACCAGGACCAATGCATAAATAAACATGGTCGCCCGCGTGACCATTTAATTCCCTTCAACAGAAGCAAGTACAATTTTCATCGATATGTCTCGAGGTCCAACTTGCTTTATTTGTTAGAGCGAACCAACATTAATCCTAACAAACCCAGAACAAACGAATCTCATTGATTCCCGTTTTCACGATGCTAGTTTTGATTCCATGGACAGTGTTCAGACACGAGGCTTAAAATTCAAGACAGTTTGTGTCGAGTTTATTGATTGGCTGAGAGGTAAGAGCTCAGCGGTACTATAAGAGAACTAATTACGTTTATCCTCACAGCGATCTAACGTTCAACACCATAAACCTAAGCAGGATTTTAACTGTAATGAAGAGAAAGACCTCGACAATCCCAGACATTTAAATATATACAACTAGAAAATATATTTGCCTAAATAAAACTAATTTTTAGTCTTAATTGTTCTAGTTTAATAAAATTGAGCCAAGATAAACGTCACAGCTCCAGCCCACAACACCTCAAAATATATTCCTAGAACTTAAAATATATACAACTCAAATATGCATTTGGCCAAATTAAACTATTTTTTAATCTTAATTATTCAAGTTTTATAAAATTGGGCGACGAGATAAACGTTGTCTCCCATCTCGACACCCTGCCCCCATGTCCCCTACTGTGAAACTGGTTATCGTATATTATTCCAAATTGTAGAATTTAACATGGTGATGAAAATACATCTTCTGTTATTGATTAAAGCAATGCAGAATATCGTGTCGAATAGATACCATGTCAATGTCACAATTCTTTAAAAAAAGGCATTGTTCTAGGAGTGCTACATTCTATTTCGTGGTATTTAGTTTAACTAAACCAATTTCAGCTAAGACGACGAAGACGCCGACTTTGTGGGTGGCACTAAAGAGTACATTTGACAGGAAATAGTTCAGTCGGTGAACACGCTTTGAACGGGGGTGCCACAACTTTCAGTGGCGATTAACTTTAGAATACCATTTCGTTATAATCAATTACGTTTTAACATATAGTATAACGGGTTCTAAATGAAATTACAAATGCATACAGGTAGCTTAATAAACACAGATATAATTATAACAGCAAATTCAATAGAATAAACACAAATAATAGAGACCCCACTGTCACCACAAATTTAAAATAACAGAAATGAAATGGGGGTGGGAGAGGGGGTTAACATCCTACTGTATGGTCAATTTTCACATTTAATTTTGTTTAACCCAGATCAAATCTGATTTAATGACATAACCGCTGTTAAAAACAATTAATGGCCCCTTTGGCTCACGATCGACTCTTCAATTTTTTTTAGATGTTTAGATGAGCAGTAACCTCATTGATAACACGTCAAACGTTTAAAAGGACTGGGGGCAAAGCAAAACAAACATATTTACAACTCTCTGTGGACAAAACATCACTTACAAAAACAAACTAATACGTTTGCACACTCATCATAATATATAGTTAATATACCTATGTGTCTGTTATCGTTACATATCCATTTGATCCAAAATAATGTTTCAATTTAATCATACTCGACCTTACATTCAACACGACGACAGCGACTAGTATCACGCACATGGCAGGGTACGCCTACCCCTAACCAACCCATGGTCCATTAAAGGCTGCTGTTATTTGGTATTAAGGTGTTAGGCCTTTCATTATAATCACGACGACAGCGACTAGTATCACGCACATGGCAGGGTACGCCTACCCCTAACTAACCCATGGCCCATATTAAAGACTGCTGTTATTTGGTGTTAGGTCATCATGTTTACAGTATAAAAACATAAATCCCCAGTTCCAGACCACTACATCATTATAAACCTCAACTAAAACAATAACCCAACCAATCAAGCAAATAACATCAGACTGTATATTAAAGGGCTAATCCCGATATTTGTTTTGGGAATAAAACTGCTTAAATTTGTGTTAAAATCCCTTAAAATATTCGAGTCAAGGGCCGAGCAACTACTTCAGTATTTATGATACGTTTTCAAATGACTTAAATCCGTCAATCTTCATCTGGAATTTGAGACCGGTGGCCCGAGGTGTATTTGTGGTATCTGGATTAAACCAAACATTTTTTTTTATAAAAATAATGTGTAGTTGAGATTTTCCTTTCTCTATCAAGTACGGGTTACGTGTCCGGATAAGCAGTTTTGGCCTTTACATCCAAACCACTCAATCTTTTGAGATGAAATTTTGAGACAAAGTATATACACAATTCCCCTATATTTTGGCGTTTTGTTTTCATCCATTCTAAGACTTTTATTTTTGAGCCTCTGTTTAATTCGGTATTGTCCCTTTAATTACGAAACACTATGTCGACTTTATTCAGTTGCAACCGTTGATGAATATTTAACGTTAAAATACGCATCTAAAGTGTCAAAAGCTGAGTAAGTAGCAAAGATACCAGTCTCGATGTTGAATGTTAAAAATATAATAATATTTTACGATCGTCCTCAATCGTTACAATAATTAGAGCCTGGTGTGATTTATCTATACTGCATTGTTTGTTGAAGCCCCACTAATAAGAGATGGGATATACGGTGATATAATAATATTGATAGCAAAGGAATGAAGTATAATGCCTCGGATGTGCACGTAAAAGATCCCTTGTCCGTTAGAATTCGATATAATAGTAGGCCGAAGTGCTGTTGTCCGGGCACGCCGAAGTCCCGTGTATACAATGGCGTACACGTAAAATATTCCTTGGCCGTTGGAATATGATATAAGAGTATGCCATAGTGCCGCAGTCTGGGGAAAATTTTCCTCATAGCCCGTCTTTATTAACCCAGTTCGAGCACTGCAGTAGAACGTTAAACCTCATTTCATTTCATTGCCTCGCCAACAGAATGTTTCGTAGTAGTTTTTAATTCAATAGTGTGCAATGCGTAGTCGAGATATTTGCCCGGATAATAGTATTCTCAACTACTCTTATTTGAATTTCAACAATTATATCAAAAAACTACTCCAAAATAATATAAAATTCAAACCAAACTATGAAGAAAAATCATATCTAGCATCATACGAATTGACGAGTGCTTAAAAAATATTCATGATATGGAGTGCCAATTAATTTCATCAGTTTTTCAAGCAAATACTGTCGACATACGAAACCACCAACCAACGTTATCGACCCTATAAGTTGGCGATCGTTAATTATAATATAAGCAGTGAATATGGGATGAGGATATTCGTGTTAAAAACCAACCAGATTGTTATTTAAAGAGAGATTAAACCACAATTTATACCCCATCAACAGTGAATCATATGCGCTAACGATTCCCAATTCGTTTACCGGTAAAAACCAATATCGAACCAAGCTTTACAATTGCAACAGACAACTTTGTCAGCACTTTATCAATGCGCGAAAGGTCTGTTTTCATTGAAACGTACGTGTTTCGCCTATAAATATTCTCTCAACATGGTACCGATGGTAAAGCGTACTGTGTTGATGACATATTTAGTAATGATATATCATGCTGTTTGAATATTTTAAATCTGTATTGTAGTTGAATTAAAAGTCTTCGGGGGGTTATAACATAATGGCATAATTACATACGATATGTAGACAGAGGTAAAGGCCAAACTTTCAATGTTTGGAGGTATGATGAAGTGGAAAGGCATTGTACACACATAAACCCAAATGGCATTTAACACCAATCGCGTTCATGTTATACAATACTATGTGCCTAGTGCATAGTAATGTAAAGTGGTTTGTCGTAAACAGTAGTGGCGTAGGCGAACCGAACATAAATTGGGTTGACAGATGAAATGGATTTGAATATTCAAATAAAAGGGATTATTTATATAGTTCCTACAAGTTAAAAGGCTTGTCAATCTGATATCATGAATTTTCTGGATCAGATGAATCCTTTCATCTCTTGAATGACATTTCTTTTATTATCTAAGAGGATATTCTAAATCAAGAAAGGGACCGGCGTACACTCCCAGATCACCATATTAATAAAGTAGTTCGACAAAGAAGAAATAACACTGATATCTAGGGAAATGTGTATGTTTTACCAACATGATATTCATCTGTTTGATGAAATGAATTTCTAGGATTGTGCATTTATCAATTAAAACTACCCCTGAGAAGGTAATAGCAGTAGTGGTAAATTATACATATACATTATAATCTCCGTTACTATTACATCGTTTTCGGATCTCGACCCAATATATCTATATATCTATCGTAAATCTATACTAACATTTGTGACAGTAAGGCTTTCCCCGGGGTAACTCGGACCGGGAAGTAACAGACACCTGGTGGCAATGACCTACCACTCACGGTTTCATAGTTATGGACACACTCCATGCAACGCCGAACCAAGCTATGGTGGCTTATTTTGATAAAGATACAAATATATTGCTGATATTTTGTATACAAATGTGAATCTATATTGACCGGGGTATTTTTAGTTCCGGTTTCATATTTAAAACAACAGAGTGGCTATTGTTACGACGATATGGGGCAAAGTTTAGAATGAATTCCAAAATTGCGGCAAATCTCCTTAAAACCAGCTTTGCAAAAAAAGCAGTATTTTCAACGTTTTCAGAACTGAACGCAGCAATTAAGAGATGGGAAGGGTTAGGATTAGGACTATTTTTACGACTTTTCAGTTTTTAATTTCGCCGATAGAGGGCTTTGGAAGTATCGTCGTAACAATGGCCTGGGGGCTTTTTTTACGACCCGTCGAAACAATAGCCACTGCCTTAAAACAAACTTGCAGTTGTCTCACTCTTCCATCGCACGACCTTCTTTCAGATCATTAGACATTTTAATGAAGAAAAATAAGATAATTATGAAAAGTCTAAAAAGATTAATCATGTCTATTAGCTTTGTTAATACGCATTACCTGTCTACGATTTAAGCTTGTATCAGAAGACAGATGGGGCTCATTAAAATATAATGAGCGACAAATTTTAAAAACAAAATGTATTTCTGTATTCGTGCCTCTTTTTATTTTGAAGAATATATCTATGTTTTCTCGTCACGTTGCCAAGAAACGCGATGAACTGAAATACCTTTAGTTTTTTACATTACGTAACATGGTCAACGTATATTCTACTAAAGCGAGCGCAATGAAATGGAGTTAACGTCGGACTTTTCTGCACCAGACAGGCTAACGCAGACGGTCGCCAGTAACATGGTCAACGTACTAAAGAGAACGCAATGACATGGAGATTAACGTCTGACTTTTCTGCACCAGACAGGCTAACGGCACGCAGACGGACACCAGTATACATTTTGCTACGGAGGAAAGGGTCTTTCAGATTTTAACCTACCTTAAGGTAACGTCCAAACGATCATAGTTCATGGAATACTAACGGTCGGTAGTCGGTACTCTGTCATCAGTGAACATCGTAATTAAAATAATCAACCCACAGACAGAAACGGTAAACATGTCAGCCATATCCATACTACTACTCTATATTAACGAATATCATTGCCATATTTGACTCGCCCCCACATTATTAATTTATTTTTCTGATGTACGTATCGATTTACGATAGGTAATGACATCTTTCTGATCTATATCCGCCTGTATCTATCAATGTGTCTCTTTGATAGAATATCGAAGCACATGGTATGCATGGTGTCGCTTCGATATATTAAACCGCGGTCATTGTAAGACCAGCATCAAATTATTTTTGGCGATTCATTGGATGGGTCATTTCCGGAAAGTAAACCTGCAAGTTAGCTTTTTACAACCAACCAGAAATGTTCTTCCATTTTATTGACGTCTCAGTGCCGAAAACAAACATGTATTTTTTTGAGAGCAATGTAGGAATTATGTCAATTTTCACAAGAAACGTTAAAAGGTCGAGGGTATTTTACGTGCATTGACAGCTCCTTAGATTGATGACTCGACTCATCATTACACTTCTATGCGGTTATACTGAGAAAAAAAACCCCAACATTTTCTAAATATCTCCATCTTTTACGTAAGCGGACAAAAGTACCATTAAAGCGGGATACTTCCGAGGGAGCAGCTGACTAACAGTTATAGATTTAACTTCAAATTGGAGAGTTAATCATTTATTCATAATCTCCTGACCGAGTATTAGTTTCAACGATGCATTTATCCTTCCATTTTAACTTCAAAATGAACAGTGGTTAAAAGGGAGCCTGCCAATCATTGTATAAATACACACCAACATCAAATACTATATCCCTGCATTGGTCGAGAAAGTTCATCCCGTTTTTCCGGCGTGATTTTCTCTTGTAAGTGATGCAGGACGAAGGGCCTGAATATGACAACTGTCTAGTCGTTCAGATGGGACGAACAACCGCGGTCGTAAAAGATCCATTGACAATTGGAAACGATATAAGAGTAGGCCGTAGTGCCGCCGGCCATGCAAAATTTCCCCAATGGCACACTGTATGGCGTATGCCCGTCTTCATTAGCCCAGTTCGGAGCAGAACAGAAGGACGTTAAATCCCCATTTTATTTCATTTCATTTCAAAGTGCTAATCAAACGACTTGATTTTGGGGTACCGTATTGACGTATAGTCACGTGTTTAATAGAGAGAGAGAAATGGAGTTTAACGTCCACTCGACACAAACTTGGTCATTTTTGGGGACTAACGTATAGTTTTCAATTTTTATTTCAATAATTCGCTTGCGCATAGGGTTTTTTAGCAGTGGGAGGAAACCGAAGTGCCTTTGAGGAAACCCACGAGGTTGAGAAGGCGCCCCTATCTCCATGTCACATACGCTCACACTAGGGCTCGAAACTACAGCCGCAAGCCAGAGGTGACCGGGCAGCTAGAGGTCGAAGCGCGGCACTCTAGACCACAAGGCCATCCCAACGCCCATGTGTTTAATAGCACGGATATAAGTATACTGTTTGTGGGTTTATTAAAAGATATATAGATGTTCTTCACTTCACAGTAATTGACCATCGCCATTATGATAACGCCACTGTCGGTATATTAATTTGTCAATTAAGGACGAACTATTGTGGACTTGGGTTAGGCCTACATTATTAAATGATAATGTTGATACTAGATAAAGAAAACAAAATTGTGTTTTTAAAGCTGCAGTTCCTCGAACAATTTCTTGGATAATGTACTTCCTGCACTATACAAAACATCCATTACTTAGTACATGTACACTCAACAGTTAATTGGAATAATATGGCTTCTGGATACGAAGCTGATGTTTGTTTTGTTCAGTTTCAATATTTTGAATTAGGTTGAACTCCATATTGTCTTTTAATAATTACACTAATCAGATTTGATGGGGAATCAAATCGAATTACAAACTTAACCAAATAGCTTACTAATAACGTTAACGTACTTTGTTGAATTGAAAGCCAGTCGTAAGAAACATCATTAGCTGACCTCCAGCTTAATTGCAATCTAATGTCATTAAGAGCGATTTTATTAAAGTTCCAACTCTTTCCTTGCAAGTTCAACAAGTACATACGTTTTGTTCATACTACAGAATAAGATTGGCAATCTCCTGAATCAGCTAATGTTAATAGCCATGGAAAATATTGTGAATTTGAAGCTGAAAACTCTTTATTTAATTAGGGAAATCTTAAGAAGCTTATAACGAAACGATTTGATTAGAATATATGTCTAAGGAAATAGTAGGAGCCGAGATGAATCGGTTTCTGAGCGGGTGACAAGTATTATTTCGCCTTGTCGTTCCGATGGAGCGAAAAGTCGCGATCTAGCGTCGTACCTTATATATTAATATCCCTTGACATTTGAAATACGACGAAGATTGCGCAGCGGTGCCGCTGACTGGAAAGAGTTTATTTCAGCGACGTTTCGACGAACGTTCTCCCGTCTTTACCAAGGCGTCTTTATCAATAAAGACGGGAGAACCCTCATCGAAACTACCCTGAAATAAACTCTTCAAGTAATATGTATTCCATATGACCGTGTCATGTGTTATTCGCATCCAGTTACTTAATGCCACTTAAACAATTTAAGCTGTAAATAAATAAACAAGTCTATTATATTCGCATTTATTTATCAATTTTAAATTATAACCTTTTCTTAAATACGAACGAACTTATGAATAATCAAAAAGGATATATAATATCTTGCCATGGCTAGTGTATCGATTTCCCACTACTAGTCCTGGAAGAGCGAAAATTGACAGAAGTTAAAAAGTATATTATTGCGTGAGTATACTACGTTTGGTAACAAGTACATACTATATTTATTGGGGCTATAAAGAGGCACGTCTGTGGAGAAGCAAAATGAACAATATTTTTAACACTGAATCGATTACAACTTAAGCGAGCTAAATCGCTAATATTTTAGGACCTATAAATTGACATAACTAGGTCGCAACGTATATAATAATGTAATATGAATGTATAAAAACTGATTAACATAAAATCGTTTCTGTTTTACTGTAATTTCTAATCAGTTATGTTCGGCAAAATACGCGAGAAGTCTCAATCGAATGGCAATCTTTGGCGTCTGGTTATTCGAGTCTACACCGGTATTATTTATCGAGTATGCTTTCCAGACAAGAATATGGCATCCCAGTTTGACATGACTTGTGGAATTTATCTAGTCTCGTTCTTCGAGTCCTTTGTTATAAATGGCACCGATGCGCACTCTGGTACAAATGAAGTCCATACGAAAAGACCGAGGGCAAGACCCATAAATTATACAGACATTTCAAGCAATAAACAACAGATGTATACGGACCCGTAATGATACAAGCTTCACACAAAATATAAACAAACTCACAATAAGGAAGGCAAACCACAAAATAATTCGTTGATAGCCAAACTATATCTACAATATTGTAGAAGATTAATCTCTGAAAGGAAGTTCAGTCCAAAATGGCCCAGTTATGTTCAAGGAAATCGTTAATTGCTATAGTAGTATTCGACTGTCGACGTCTAAACAATAAACAAATTCACAATAAGGAAGACACACCACAAAATAATTCGTTGATAGCCAAACTATATCTTCAATATCGTAGAAGTTTAATCTCTGAAAGGAATATCGGTCTAAAATAGTCGAGTTATTTTCAAGGAAATCGTTAATTGCTATAGTAGTATTCGACTGTTGACGTCTAAACAATAAACCATTACTGTTGACCAAACACAAGGCGAAGACGTCATCAAACATGGGTTTTATTTTTGCTTTAATCCACTAAACAATTATCTAAACAACCTTTGACCCCGTCTTTAATTTTAAAAAAGCGTATCAAATCCACAGAGCGTCATATTGTGTGAGATACGTATATCGCCTCAGGAATGGCTATATGACATGGTGACTGATTTTTATCTTAAATCAGAGAAATACACTACGACTTTGGTATAGAAAAGCGAGAGGGAGAAATTGGGTTTAACATCCACTCGACACTCATTAGGTCATTTCGGGACTAATTTATGGTTAAAGTTTATTTCAATAATTCGCATGCGGGTAGGGGTCTTTATCCATGGGAGGAAATCAGAGGACCCGGAGAAAACCCACAAGGTTGGACAGGGGACCCTACGCCTGGTCGCATGCAACCGGGGATTCGAAATCACGCCAGTTGACTCAATTACAGGCTTTATGATGCAACGCGCACGTGCTATCCATTAAGCCGTCCAACAAACCCTAAACAGTATTGAAAGTTTGCATGCGCACGTCGTTTCAAGCATGGCTGTGTTTGTTGGCTATTGACGGTATCGTGTATCTTTCAGTAATTTTTCATTCAAATTAGACAATTAAAAGTCCCGTGATTTGAAACAATTCGGTAGAAAATTGTGACGTGTCTGTCTAAATTAACCTCAAACGACTGACGTAGAGATTTGTTACATTTTCTAGGAGAAAAAAAAACAAACTCTAGACTATCTTTATCTTCTGGTCGTCTGCTTCATTTACATTTGGCTCGGTTTATTCTAAAACTAGCATCGCTGCCAATTAATCTTCACGCGACTCGAAAGGTTAAAACATTTCTTGGGTTTGAATTAGCAGCCGAAGATCTACACAAACAGACGACATCATCAATCTTGTATACAGAACGAAGGTATACAGAGTATCTTAGGGATGTTAATTACCCGGAAGTCCTACAGTGGTTCTAACCCTGACAAAAAACCCGAGATAAATGTTTCAGGGGGGTAGATGCCCGAATGGTTAGCGCGTATCACAAAAGCCGTCATTGAGTCAACTGGCGTAGTTTCGATTTCCCGCTTGTATGTGACAAGGAGTATGGCCGCCTGTCCAATCTCGTGGGTTTTCTCCGGGTCCCCCGATTTCCTCCCACTTCTAAAGACGCCTACGCACAAGCGAATTGTTGAAATTATAATTGAAGGATATGTTAGTACCGCATTGAACTAGTTTGTGTCGAGTGGTCGTTACGCCCCTACCCCCACTCTCTCCCTCTTTTTGGAATCGACTCTAGTTATTGGCAGACAACATGGCAAAATGATAACTGGGCAACGAAGAAATAACCCTGCTTTTATATAATATTTACCACGAGAGCCTTGACCTGGAAGATCGCGTCAAAACCCCTGTCCCCGAGAGCATGGGTACTGGACAACGATAACAAAAGAGATTTTATATAATATTTACCAGGAGAACGTTGACTGGACAGATCGTGTCTAAACCTCTGTAGTTAGAAGTTAGACAAGTCATTGGTGAGTTTATATTAATGACAACTCACGTTTAGCTTGAGGTTAGTTTTTCTATCTCTATGACATGAAGAGTCGTCTAGATTCCTGCAAGTCAATTCACCTCACGGCTCCCCACTTCCTTTGGGATGAAGGCCAAATACGGTGATTTACTTAAAGATCAATTAAATGTAGAAACCGGTTAAATAGAAAACTGGCGCCTCTCTTGTCTATATATGGATAGAGTAGAAATTTATCAGATGTCTTGACAGCCGAGACTAGAAAAACTAGTTTACCATTCTGATTATGGTTCGTGTTTACATGCCTTACGTCACGAATACAGTAACTATGAATACACGTAATACGTCCCGTCGGTAAAGACACCTACATTCTTGCTAAATAATAAACTTGAAATAAAATTGAATCTTTTGTGTATAGTGGTCGTTGAACCCTTTCCCCCCCCCCCCTCAATCATTTTTAACGGACAATTTAGAAGAATGGGTTAAATGTCGAAAATAAAAGACGTCAGGAATGACCTAGTTTAGGTCAAGTGGACGCCCCCCCCCACACACACACTAGAAATTGGCTGAAGGGGTCAATTGTCGTAAATAAAGAACGTCAGAAATATGAGACATACCTTGACTTTTATGCACCACGCCAGCCACTATTGTGCAATAATTTTATTTAATCTTTCAGTGCGATGACACGAACTTCAGATATCCACACAATGCAAGTTGAATCTTTTGTCTGTATATGGCTAGCTTGTACATTAGGACCTCCCTGAGGCTTGTTTTAGATCTGACCAGTGATATAAGCTATATATATATATATATTATGTATTAGAGAGCGGTGATCTAAACAATGATAAAAACCCTCTCATGGATAAAATGCAAACAAAATAAATTGTTTTCCCTAACATTTGATTCAACTTCCGTCTGCCCGATTTCCAGTGCAGTGCCATAGAATACATTATTCGAACATAAAAAGTGCATTTAAACAATAACCGAATTGAATTCTAAGTAATGAAAAGTTTGAATGTTACACTGACAGAAGCGATCAAGGCAAGGGACGACGAGTGGCAATAATGACACACCACGAAATATGGAGTGATTTACACGAAATCTTTTCAACTAATGACATTTCATTACAATTACAACTTGCAAACATTCATTTCGGTTTTTTGAAAAGAAAAGTTTTAAAGTCATATCGTGAATTCTTATTTGTAAATCATTTAATATTTTTAACAAAATACTACCTCTACAAATCGAAAATAGAAAACATTAGACCGACAATAATTAATTATCGAAGCTACTTAAAAGGTAAACAACGGATAGAAAACGAATTAAATGAAACCTTAGTAAATAAATGGGATTATACAATATGAATTTTACGCATACCTCTAGTATTCCATTTCTAGTATTCCAATTCTTTCATACCTCTAGCTATTTGTTTTGTTTTAGCTTTTTATTTTCTTTGTGTTTATATTAATTCTACTAACTGAAATATATATATATAGAGAAATGGGGTTTAACGTCCACTCAACACAACTAGGTCATTTCGGGACTAACATGTGGTTTACTTTTATTTCAATAATTCGCTTGCGCGTAGGGGTCTTTAGCAGTGGGAGGAAACCGGAGTGCCCGGAGGAAACCCACGACGTTGAGAAGGCGCCCCTATCTCCATGCCACATACGCTCACACCCGGGCTCGTAACAACAGCCGTAAGCCAGAGGTGAACTGAAATATAACCTAACCTTCAATTGTAATATGTGAACTATGTACTAAACCGTTATTGATTATCTTGAAATAAACCAGGAAGCAATATTGAGATTAATTTTAAACATGTTGTATAATTTATTGTATTTCTTGAATCGTGATGTTTTCTATCCTTTTCTTTAAGTACATCGACAAATACTCACACTAAAAGCTTTCTATATTTAACTGTTATAATGGGTCTGTGAATTTAATGTGGTGGCTTTGTATGAAAAGCGCAGGCTCCATAACCAGTGTGTATGTGTGTGTGTGTGTGTGTGAAGGGGGGGGGGGGGCGAATGGGTAAGGCGAGTGCGTTGAATTAGAAGGTCTGTTATTGAGTCTAGAGGCGTGGTTTTTGATTCTCGGCTTGTATGTGACAAGGAGTAGTAGGACCGTCTGTCCAACCTCTTGGGTTTTACTCCAGGTCATCCCACTGCTAAAGACCCCTACGCACAGGCCCGTAGCCAGCTTGGTGATAAGGGAGGTCCGGGGGGTCACTCCCCCATTGGCCATACGGTCGACAACTTTTTGTCAGGGGGGGGGGGGAACATTATTTCCAGGGTGGGGGGGGGGCGAACCCCCTTAGCTACGGGCCTGCCTACGCAGTGATCTATTTAAATAAAATTAAACCATATGTTAGTCCCGAAACGACATAGTCGGTGTTGAGTGTGTGTTAGCCTTCCTCCTCTGCTTGGCAGGTACTGCACCTCGGGATTGTTTGCCTCTGGTATGGTGCTAGCGGTGAGCGCCTGGTAAGGAAAGGTTGTAGAGTCTTTCGTATGAGACCATAAAAACGCGCGACAATGTACTAGTTATCGTGCACATAACACACCATTAATTCGCTTATAATTAGCAGTTGTGCGTGGCTTATCCCCCGGACTCCCCCAAGTTTTCAGATCTACCAGATTAGATATTCCAATGCTTGTTTTTATTTCTGAATTTGGAATAGCTTTACATATCTCTTCATCAAGACGCGAATAATTGGTGGAGCTGAAAGATAAGAAGGATGTGCCACTTGAGCTGGTATTGCATAATGAATAAATGCAATTGACCTGCCTGTATTCGTAGATGACCTGTTCCCGACTATTGTATCCTAGCTACACGGCGAGATATCGTCCTGTCCTATGTTCGTTCCCTGGTGAACATGACTAAAGTCTGTCTGTTGTAAACCAGTCACAAGCAGTTCGTCATTAAGTGAAGTTCTAAGTAGGTGAAAGGGGTGGCCTCAAGTATGGCTAATCTAATATATTTGTAAAGTAACAGTTCGTAATGGCCCGTAATACCATCTATCAGTAACGTCAACTAGCACTAATCCTAGCCTTGAAGCATTATCCTTTAAAGCTTGTCCATACCCCAAGGATTCATAACAAGTTAGTTATAAAATAAACGACGACAATCCATCCATTATCCCTGCAGTGTATATATTGATGAATCTGCACCCACAACTACTGTATCAGTTCATATTGCTGTGTATATGTGGACCGAGACTGTATCAATACATAATGTTTGTGTATATGTGGACCGAGACAATAGTAACTGTTGTATCAATACATAATGTTTGTGTTTATAGTGGACCGAGACTAGTAATTTCTGTATCAATACATAATGTTTGTGTTTAATGTGGACCGAGACTAGTAATTTCTGTATCGATGCATATTGTTTGTGGACCGAGACTAGTAATTTCTGTATCAATACATAATGTTTGTATTTAATGTGGATCGAGACTAGTACTTACTGTATCGATGCATATTGTTTGTGGACCGAGACTAGTAATTGCTGTATCGATACATAATGTTTGTATTTAATGTGGACCGAGACTAGTAATTGCTGTATCGATGCATAATGTTTGTGTATGACTGGATTAAGACTAGTCATTGCACCATTTCATAATTTTAGATATGACTGGACTAGTTATTATATCAATGCATAATGTTTGTGTATGGCTGGAGTAGGACTAGTAGTTGCGTCAATGCATAATGTGTATGCCTGGACTGAGACTAGTAATTGCGTTCCCTGTTCTCAAGATACGCGATTTTATGCCCTTAATTTTATCTCTTTGATCCTATAAATTAATGTATCCGCCCCTGCCCCCCGCCCTCCGCTCATTTCTCCTAGAAAATGTGATACGTTAACTGCGTATCGCAATCCTGCAAATTTGTCACGGCACTATGAATAAATGCATTAATCACTGGAAAGCACTGGGTCACATTACATCTCCCGTACAGAATAGAAGATACATATTTTTGAATATCCATGGTAAACTGTGTATTATTATCTTGGCTTAGAAACGTTAGACATCAATCATTGCTGACTTAGACATAATAATCAATAAGGGACAAAGATATCGCTATTTTCTGCTAGCTGCCTAATAACATTAAATCATTTTAAAATAGCATACACACTCAACTCTATTGTATATCTTGCACGGTTTAGAAAGAGAGTAAAATTTTTGTCCTATAATTTCATAAACGCCTATTTTTTTCTTTCAAACGTTGTAATCGTGGATGTTAGTTATAATAATCATTGAAATGAAATGCAGTGCAATACAATGACATAAAATAAGGATTAACGCCGTTTTCTTCACACACTGGTATAATGAAGACGGACATACGTCATTGTGTACTATGAGGGTCAATTTGACGGCGCAATGACACTACGACGCACTCTTATAATCTATATCGAATTCCAACTGTCACTGGTATAGACGATGCCCCACTCTTTTGTACCGTCAATCGGGCCCGTAGCCCCCCCCCCCTAAAACAGTTTATATAAATTCATATTACATTATTTTATGTGTTAGCGATTTAGCTCCTTTAAACAAGACGTAGATCTGTTATATTTACGTCCTGCTGGAGATAGAAATGTTATTGAATATGTTTTCAACTCCCCAGTGAGAAGACTAATGCTGTTAATGTATAATATTGCACAATTCACCGAACCGCTTTTAGAAATCCATCCCATAATTACCACATTATTTTCACTCTTTATCCGATTTTGCGAAAAGATTTTACAATTTCGCGATGAATTTAGACATTGATAGATCGGTTGGTTTTCTCATCTACATCCAGACAAAATCGTTCTCTAAACTTTCAGTGTGTTCCCTAGAGAAAGAAATAGGGTTTAATATCCACTCGACAAAAACCTGTTCCTTTCGGGACTAACATATGGTGCACTTTTGCTTCAATAATATCGGCTCCTGATTCGATATCGAAGACTCAATATGAATTATAGAATCAGTGACCGAAGTAGTTTTCTCTATGGCTTCGAAGCGCCATTTGTCGCTCGCCACCCCCACTTTTCCTTTTCTTAAACCCGAACGCCTCCCTTAGGACGATACTTTGGATGCTCCCCACAGAGACACTATGTCTCGCCGAATTAGGTCGGACTAGGCCTTATATGTGGCCACCTCTGGCAAGTTTCCCTTGAAACAATTCTTTACGATATTACCTTAGGTGGAAGTCGACGTTAAACCCCTGACATACGAACGAGGTAAAACATAAACCAGAAGTCAGTGCGGGGAAGGGATGTGTCGAATTGTTCTCAAGATCTAGACTTGATATGCTCACATAGTTCACCGAGCATGACTAATTAGTAATTACAATGCAAATTTATACGAAATGAAATGAAATGGGGTTTAATGTCCTACTGTTCTGCTGCTAAACTGGGCTAATGGAGACGGGGCAAATTTATACACATTCATGTTACATTAACAATAATATGTGTTTTTCCACCCTTTTTCGTCCACGTTGAGGTTTCACAGAATATAGGTTTAGCCCCTTTAAATCCCATTGCATTTATGTTCGTCTCATTCGAACGATATGGCGTTTGTGCCTTTAATGTTGGTAGCAATACGATATATCTGACCGTTATCAAGAACATAATTATTTCACATATTAATTATCAGATATTATAATCCCTGCCTACGACATTGATATCAGTAAATAGCTAATATGATATTTAGTTATCTCAAAGACCGGTTACAAATAGCGTCATTAAAGCACGTAGCATGGAGCTTTGAAAACGTCTTTTACATAGATCTCACGTTCCGTCGATAATTTGTACAAGCCAACATTCGTGCCAAGTGACTTGAATTGAATTATCTTACGGTCAGTTTCGGACCGGTGGTTAGCGGCAACGGTCAATAACTGAATTATAATCGATCGTATGACCACCCGACATCCTCCCAAACCACGGACTATAATTGAAATGGTGTCATTAGTTCTTGTATAACATGACCGGGGTCTGGCTGAATCCATTCTATCATTTAATCAGATTTGACGAAGATGCATGAAGAGGGATGAGTTAATGATAGAAAGTCTCTCTAATGAAGCGCTTGTTACTTAAGAGTACGTTGTCGTCTAAATACAACACATTCAATATATATAATTCCCATTACTTAAACTACAGACACGATATTCCAGACTACAGGCTTTCAAACCACGCGCATGTGCCATGATAGCGCAGTCTTATCAAAACGCAAATTTGTCCAGAATTTAGTAAAAACGCAAATTTGTCCAAAATTTTGAAAAAACGCAAATTTTTTTCAGAATTTAGTAAAATCGATCGTAAATGTCGTAGAGCCTGGTTGTCTAAAGGTCTCATTACTTTCCACTAATATATTTATGATGTCATTTTGTTTCTTTGACTGTCAGTACTAGTCAGCTATTGGAGAAGAAATCATTTCTAGCAATAAGCGCTGGGGTCTAGTGTCCGTCACTCCTTGTGGTTATCAGGATTTCTGTGTGTACTGTTGACAGAAATTAAAAATTCATCCAGGAGGGAATGCATAGGGAAGAGGAGATTATTCCAATACTGGGGTGTTGGTTGGCCGAATTGTTAGTACGTGCGCGCTGTATCATAAAGCCTGTAATTGAGTCAACTGGCGTGGTTTCGAATCCCGGTTGTACGTGGCTAGGAGTAGAGTCGCCTGTCTAGCCTCGTGGGAATTCTCCGGGTCCTCCGATTTCCTCCATATGCTAAAGACCCCTATACGCGCAGTAGAATTATTGAAATAAAATTAAACATATGTTAGTCTCGAAATGAACTTGTTTGTGTCATGTGGACGTTAAACCCCATTTATCCCTCTCTCTCTCTCTCTCTCGATAACCCAGCACGACTTGATGTAAGAAATAACGTAGACATGCTTAAAAGGGACCTGTAACTACCAGAGACAAATGATTCAACAGTGTGAATTAATTTAGCTATTATATCAAAAAGTTGTGACTAAGACTAAAGAATATGAAGGCCAGTAATCAGTTTATCTGTACACGATAGACTACATGGGAAACATGACTCGACACTTTATCAAAACACCAGTCTAAATATTTAACGATTTCATGCAGCGAATCCCAATAATGTGTGGTGTGCATCACGTTAGAACGACACTAATGATATCACGCGACGACACGTTTTGTAGAAATACAACACTGCATTATACTTGAAAGACGCAAAATTTACAGTAAAATAGCATATAAATGAACATAAATGAACATTGCTCCAATTTTATTTATATTTTGGTTAAATCCACAACTGCGGCCACAAAATTCTGATTTTTTTTGTAATTTAAGTCCAGGCAACAACCGCCCATATTGATTCATTGAATGAAATAAAATGAGTTATTCGGGTTGAATAATCCATTAGTCTCAAATTTGACACTTTATTGACTCACGCTTTTAATATCTATGTATCTGTCATTAGTCAAAGTCTTTAGGGAGACAGGAGAAATGAATATATGCATTACTCTTCATTCCCATCATCATCAAAGCGAGATGGTATTGAAGCTTTAAGCACGTAATTGAGTGTTTTTTGGCATCGGCTATGGCATGTATTAATTGATCCATCATAATGTTTTATATTAAACAGGGACGCATTTTGTAAACGTTGGGGCAGACTATATGTTTCCCAAACCAGTCCACCTACCCACAAAAACCGATATAAAAAGAGCCACACACGATGGCGTTGGATCATGAACCAGGATGTCCCTGTCCAAGCTAGTTCCCCGAGAATATCCACCGGGTTTCTCCTTGGTTTAGGGCAAAGAACCAAGCCACTCGGCATATTATGACAGATTCCGGTACCCTACATCAAATCTCGGCTGTATTACAGTAAGTGATATGTACCTACGTCCATACATTTGCGATGCGGCTATTAGTTTACTTTAAACAGGGAAACGTGTCGCTTTTACAAAAAAAGTCCCAAATTGCGTCCTTTGTAGAGTGTATACCTAAATAAGCAGAGATATTGTCTCAAGGCTGCTGGTTTGATAAAATTCCCTGGTAATTCCCCAAATCCAATGCCAAACGTGACGTTTGTTGATATAATACACTCTCCACAGAAATCTCCATGGGGGCAGCCATTTTGCATTCGGAACCTTTTCAAATATGGCGGAAATGGTCACACAGCCGAGATTAGATGCGTAGAATCTGTCGAGGTTTGCCGAATGAGAGCAAGGAATATAACCTAGTCCTTTATATCACACAGAACATCTTGATTAGTTAGTGCAGAAAGGTAGGGGATAAAATGTTATTTCATTATCTTTGGATAAAAACCCTAGCCAATTAAGAAGCTTTATCAGATGTTCTATTGTTGATGATTGTCATATTTTACTGTATAATTTATTTGTCTCGATACTTGATCTTATAATTGTCATATTATATGTTATGAAAGACGCATTATAATTGCTCGATTATTCAAGACGTATTATAATTACTCGATTATACAAGGCGTATATTGTGACGCGAGGACACCTCACTAATCATCGTCGTATCTGGGTTTAACGTCCACTTCCACCTAGATTGATATCGTAGACAAGTTTTTTCGAGGAAACTAAGCGGAGAGCCACTAAGTGAGCTATGTCCGGTATATTGGATGAGACATACCGTATTTCCTCGAATACAACCCCGGCCTCGATTACATCCCGGGCTTCGAATAGAACCCGGGGGTAAGGGGGTGTTGAGATAAATA
Organism: Patella pellucida; assembly: GCA_917208275.1. NCBI lineage: Eukaryota > Metazoa > Mollusca > Gastropoda > Patellidae > Patella > Patella pellucida. The sequence goes on along the minus strand of OU795043.1, from coordinate 44,708,024 downwards.
CAACCCGGGTCTCGAATAGAGCCCGGGTCTCTTAATATAACCCGGGTCTAACGTAAAAACTGAATACTCCCTGTCAAAATATTAATTAATTAGTGATTCCTGCACAGGAAGTAGAATTGTCTTATGTCACGCACAGAGAGTTTAGCCATCGTTTTTGCAAAACCGACCCTGTCAGCTTGTTTTACCTGTCCAAAAAGTCACTCTTATACAAGGTTTTGGAGCATTAATTCGGGTCTGAAAAAATACAACCCGGCCTCGATTATAACCCGGGCCTCGAATAGAACCCGGGGGTCGGGGGGTGCTGAACGAAATAGAACCCCGGGGTTGTATTCGAGGAAATACGGTAGTGTCTTTGCAGGGGGACACCCAGCCTCACTAATACTATTCTATTGACTTTTCAGTGCACCTAATAGATCGAACAGATAGTCAACAATTACTAGCTATTAAAAAGCAATTGCCGGTACATTGCATCGTATACCCATCCCGTCGTCATTTAAGATAAAAAAGTAGGTTACCAGGCAACGATACACCCACCAGTAGCTGCTTTGTCGTCAATGTTTGTGAGACAATCTCATGTTGTGTCACGGAAGTCCCGTCGTCATTTAAGATAACAAGTAGGTTGCCAGGCAACGGTACATATATCAGTAGCCGCATTGTCGTCCGAATCGTCTATTTATAGCAGTATGGTTTGTCATGGATGTGACAAAGCGACACCTTTATCAGGTCCATATCTCTTACGATATTTGAGAGCTCACTACACTAAAAAGTAAATTAAAAACAAACACGGTTGTTTTTCATATGAAATAAGGGCGAATCGTTATTTATTATCTTTTTAATCCAGGAAATGATCTGGACTACTCAGTCACTCGCAGTAAGAGCTTCCTTTACCGGATCTCTGCACTGGCTTTGGATCGTGTTTTAATGTGTTTTAAACGCTTAATGCATATCTGAATTCTCGTTACGTTTAATCAAAGAGTCTAAAATAGCAGTTGGTAATGGAAAAGCGGGTAGAATCTGATAAAACTGATATCTTGACATTAAAATCACAGCAATTCTACAATGCAATCAGATAACCCCAAATAGTTGATTTATGGCTGTCTGTAGTTTTAAACACTAAAATATCATTGATAATAATATCCATTTGAGTATTGACATTTTAAATGTCAGTGATCCCACGTTTTCATAACATGTAAATACATTTTTTACCAAAATGATTCAAACATTGAGTTTCAACAAATTATAGATAGTTCCATTCTTCAGTCTGTAATGGAATCCTATCAAAATGCAGCCGTTTGAAACGTTATTTTAATAGGTCTTGGTAACCTAGGTTATGTCTATCAGAAACCATATTCTTGAAGCAATGGCCCGAGAAATCCCTCTCTTTTTAATCCAGGAAATGATCTGGACAACTCAGTCACTCGAAGTAAGAACTCCCTTTACCGGATGTCTGCACTCTTTGTAACGCAGTTAGCGATTGATATTTAAACGAGAGAGAGAGAGAGAGAGAGAGAGGAGAGAGAGAGAGAGGGGGGGGGGGGTTTAACGTCCACTCGACACAAACTAGGTCATTTTGGGACTAACGCATGTTTTTTTTCTATTTCAATAATTCGCTTGCGCGTAGGGGTCTTTAGCAGTGGGAGGAAACCGGAGTGCCCGGAGGAAACCCACGAGGTTGAGAAGGCGCCCGTATTTAAACGGACTATTGCCCAATCATAATATAGAACAAGAATTTCCCCTCTTTCAAGCAGTGGGTAATTGGATTAGCTCTTATCAAACGGTATACTGCGAGCAGTGTGATTAGAAACGTAATTCGTAATAAGTAGTTCAATGAACCTGGAATGAAATCGAATAAGAAAAGCAAAAAGGTAGATTAATTTGTAGCTATGGTGATGAAGAGAGAGAGAGAGAGAGAGAGAGAGAGAGAGTCATTTCAGCAGGATGGGTTGGGGGTAGACGAAGCCGCTTCTTGTCACGTACGACCAAGCATGTGTTGGTCTCCACACCAACTGACCCATGACATACATTATATGTAAAACTCCTGCGTTTGACCAACCGCCACACTCCAACTACACACGCGCTAACCACAAACTCGGTTTAATACGATATATTATACTAAACAGTTCCTATCGCCTTCATTCTGCCCTACATCTATTAAACATGCACGAACCCTTGTTATTTACTTACCATTATACGGAGCACGTAGTGATTAAAAGTTACCATATGACGTTTTTGTTCAGTTTGTAAAGAAATCTCTGGGACAAAATGCTCTAGTTGTTAAGTATTCAGCTATAACTATACTATATCGGTATAATAAATGACTTTACCCACACAAACTTGTTTAATTGGATTGTTTCAATCGAATGGTTGTGGAATTCGTGTCATTATTGATACAGACCTATATGCGATGAACAGAACATTCAGTAGTATAATGGTAATCTAAATTTAATGATTTCCAGAAATAGACAGAAATAGATCACTAGGAGGTTTAGAAATACTCCGACTGTTTTGTAGAACGTTTTATTTCTCTTAGACAGAAAAAAACATGATATGGGTCTGTATTATAAAAGTACTGCGAAGATAATTTGATGACGTCAAGTGGTATCGGATGTTCTCGAAAAGTTGACATAGTTTGTCTTTCTCACGATACACTAACTAATTTATCCACACGAACAATAAACTATTGTACATATAGTCTTAATATAAGGGTACGATAATAACAAATTACAAAGTTTATTGGGTACGTCTATCAAATGACGATAAGGGGGGGGGGGTTCTTAGCGCTGGTGAGCTGTATCAAAAAGTATGTCATGGATCAACTGGCGTGGTTTTCTCCAGGTCCCCCCCCCCCTTTGCCAAAGACCCCTACGCGCAAGCGAATTGTTGAAATAAAGTTGAACCATGTGTTAGTCCCTAAATGACCTAGTTGGTGTCGAATGGACGTTAAATCCTAACACAACAAACAAACAAAAAACAGGTAGTTGAAGTGAAACGCAAACCTAACTTTTTGACGCGCGTAATCCCTGATCGTAATTATAACCATGTCATGTAGCTACCAGCAACGTTACCGTAATGTAACGCTTCACCCACTTTACACTACTAAAGCACCCTATCCCACCACGCCTAACCCCGATGGCATTACAATTAGAACTTTATTTCGTCCCGTTTTCTATTTGTTATTGATCTTCATGATATCATCGATTGATTTAATATCTGGTGATTGGAACAAAAATACACCAAAAATACCCAGATAATAAATAGAACATTGATTGTCTTTTCTACCAAATGACAAGCCCACTGACAAGCCCTACCAGCGACTACATGTCGAAGGACTTGGTCAAGCATTGTAAACGAGATCACATTTGGTTAACATCTAGTGAGAAATTGCTCTTCAGCCTAATTAGATAATTATGCGAAACAAGCCAGGATTCCTGCTTAATATTGCCGAGTTCTACGACACAATTACATTACTCTTGTTAATGAATCTCAAGGGAACAGCCGGGGTTTAAGAATAGGTCAGTCGCTTTTCATTAGAAACAATCTCATGGAGCATCGTATGAAAACAATCTGAGAGGAAACGCTCCCATTGGTGATTTCGTGGCAAATGTCTACCATTGGTTCACAGAATCCATATGCACACTCTTTTCGTATTCTCAGGGCAGACGTGTACATGTGAGATCAACCCTATATACCATTGTTTGTTGGAGAACAAGCGATTTAACGGTACCAATTGTCGGTCTATGAATTTTAAAGGTAATTTGCACCAGTTGCAATTCACCAACAACGCGCTAAACATCAAACCGCAAGTACTTATAAAATCAAAGTAGACGAAATAATTTCGACTCTCGCGCCCTAAAATTAATAATAGCTACAACGTACAGCAAGGTCAGATCCGTATACTACTGTTCCACGCTTATACATAATTTGAGGGTGAAGTGGACTTCAAGATTTCAATAGTCAGTCTATGATCGTTAAATGTAATCTGCTAAGGTTGCGATTCATTAAAGACGGGCTAAACATTAGACCGGGAATACGTTAAATACAAAATAATATACACAACAGCAACAATTAACAAAAAGTTCATTGATCTACGTACCATGATTATACTTTTCATTTATACTTTCCACAACAGAACTAGTTTAATATATGTTCCGTCTTCATTGTTCCGTCTGCAGTGACGTTTTGTCAACCAATGGCGAATGATATCAGGGATGCAGGCAGTGTAGTATCTGGAGATAGTGATTCTAGTCTTAGAACCAATGTTACAACTTTTAATGACTTTGAACTACCAACCCATTTAAAAAAAAACTGATGAAAAAACAGGAAACAAAACGTGAGAAAGTAACACCGGATGTAACACTAAGGGTGCACCTGAACCGACACGAAGTCTGTTTATATACCGTGTGGTTAACAACACATCAGAATCACAGATATCAAATCATCTTAGTAATAGTGATTTTACGGTGATGGAGTCAGGGTGTATAATAGTCGGACGTTAAACCCCATTTATAACTGTTATTGTGGAGAACGCTAGTTCGAAGACGGCACACTGTCGATAGTGCACTAGGGTTAAGGTAAGGGATAGTCTTGGTCCAGGGTTAAAGTTAGTGCTAGCCCTGTTTACATCTCGAGACCTTGACGAAATCTGCAGGTCCAAACCCTTACCCTAACCCACAATCAATATATGATGTCATTCGCTAAAATGTACAGGACCGTCGCTGATCTCGTGTTCTCCTGTTATTGCTTTGCAAGTAATTACAGATAGAATGAGATATCTAACAGATTTAGATAGGTTTTGTGTGGTGCTAGTAGAACGCATCTCCTAATGTCGTTAAATCAAATCGTTATTTAACCATTTCTACTATTAATCAAAATAATGGACGTTATTATATATAAATGATCCAATACAGATTTAGACATAATCTGGTATTGCTGAGCAATTAACTTAGTTGATAAAACGACTCGTTCAAACTAATAACATGCGTTATCAGATTCCATATCACCAGGCACACATCTGTCATGGGAATACGTCACGTGATAGTATAATGTGGATTAATTGATCGCAGAATTACTGTCACCGGAAGTCCTTCCGCACTTGACCATGACGTCTTCCGGAATTATTACCGTAAGAGAAATAAACCCAATGAGTGGAATATCTGCCTTGTTGATTTGGGATTCTACGGAATTACAGCCTCTATTATCACGCCATTTTCTTGCCAGATTAATTAACAAAAAGGTTGAGCATAATATTTTGTGAAGTCGTTAGTTCCATTCATGTAGTAATTATAGTCTCGGGTTAAAGACTTAGTTAAGAACAAACAACCAATCGACATTGAGTAGACAGTGTGTAATTGGCAAAAACAACCAATCGCCGTGCTGGAGACAGTCTGTAATTGATACTATTAAGTTACTGGAGAGACAAATCACCTCTCATCATTTTCTGACACGACACGAAGCCTATTTGCACTTCCTTACATGCAAGGTCAAAAGTTCATTTAACATTTATAGCCGTATCATGAAAGTTTCCTCAATATTCACAATTCTAATTTGTTTTGTTATAGCGTCAGTTTTTTTTAAAGTATTCTTTATATTCACATGGCGAATTGGTACTTTTTACAATTATGAAGTACGGAGCAACATTAACCAAAATAATTTGCATGCATAGTATTCCGTGATATGGAGTATGGGTTGGAATACTGAATGGACCCCACCGGTCTATCTTTATGTTGTTGCTGTCCAAGGAATATGAAAAAGACGCATGCAAACCAGTAACTAAATAAAACACCCAATTACTAAGTGCCAGTATAAACGGGTCTAAAACTTCAATTACACAAGTCTTCGACAAAAGGTCGCCTAGCAGATAGATTGTGTCGGTGGGTTGAACGTCCAGTTGACAAAAATATCTTATTTCAATAGTTTGGTTGTGTGTTGTGGACTTTATAGCAGTTGGAGAAAACATCTTGACAAGTCCTTTAAAAGCAAATAGAACATCAGGGTGACAAACAGGGTTTGGGCATCGGTGTCATGTATAATTACCGCGTGTAAATTCGAAATAAATAAAACATATGGGGTTTAACGTCCAGTGTTTCTGTATCGACCGGGATAATGAATTCCGACATACACCGTCGTGCAGCATGCTACGGGGAACATTTTTCTCAGTGGTTAAGGGGGTAAACTTGCATAATTGACTTGGTTCTATTGTTGTCTTTTTGTTTTCAAAATTGTATTTCATGCCCTCATTATTTGTATGCTTTTATTGTATGTACTGCAGTATTGCTCCCTTTGCAATGGCACAATGCACTATTACCCATGGTCTTATAACGATAGCAATTATTGACAAGAGGGTCTGTTATACGTCACCTACATTGACATTGCATAAGATGTTCCGAAATTTATAGTTCGTTCAATTGCGAGTTACTGGAGCAGACAATTTGGGAGTTGCTCCGATAGACAACTGACCTCTCTAAAAGTAATATTAGCTGAAAAATGGTTCAATTATGTTGCTTATTTCCAAGGAAAATTGTCAATTTCTTGTAATCGAAATATTAACCTAGGCACACGTTTTAGCTTTAATATTCTCCAATACGTGCCGAGGATGCTACAGGCTTGACTAAAAATAAAATCAAACTGACAATAAAGCAGAGAAAAACATAATGCAAAAAAGATAGGATAGAACTAGACCTAGGGGGAGGTAACTAATCACAAACATCACATAGTGCGTGCAGAATAGTAAATTGCCTCGCTTCAAGAATATTTCAGTGCAGTCGCATGTAAGTCTGAAAAACAAGATTCGGTATTGTAGTATCTCTTTATAGTTTTCTCACGGGTCTGATTTCTAACTGTGTGTTTCTTTTACAGACAGGGTTCAGTCTGGTCATCGTGGTTCACTAATTACGACTTGTTTCTAAGAATAGGGGCGGGGCGAATTGAGTCAACTGGCGTGATTTCAAATCCCCGGTTGTATGTGACAAGGAGTATGGTCGCCTGTCCAACCTCGTGTGTTTTCTCTGGGTCCTCCGGTTTCCTCCCACTGCTAAAGGCTCCTGCGCGCAAGCGAATTATTGAAATAAAATTGAACCATATGTTAGTCCCGAAATGACCTAGTTTGTGTCGAGTGGACGCTAAACCCAATTTCTCTCTATCTTTCTCTCTTTTGTGTCTCAGAAGGCAACGAGGATGCACTGAAATGAACTTGTATGTAAATTATTAACGTCCACGTATACATAATACCTCATTATTTGGACATCTAATGGTTGTCAGAGAAGGAGAAAGCAGGCAATTAGTAATCAAGATGGTATACTAAGTGAGTAATATAAATTGGATGAGCTTTACAGCACCACCGGGAGTCGTACCACATTAACCTGTATCCGCAACATTACTTCGCGATAATAGAAACTACCTCTGTTAAGACTCCTCCACAATTACGCCAAACGACGTTTAGTATTAAAGTCCGAAAGAACATTTGGGATCAGATGGCAGTCTACCACATTTATGCAATTATATCGCTGTATCCATTCCTTTGTGGATTACGAGTTGTCGATAAATTCTAAAACACAAATAGTCTCCTGATTCTTGGAAATAAGATAACAGCTAGTTTAATTAAAAAAAACCTTTTGTTGTTAGATATCAAGCTAGCATTGCAAGACTCACAATAAAGCCGCCATTCGATTAAAGATCATATCTAAAACCTAATGAATATTCATTTACACAGCCATTTGTTTTCGTTTTATTAAAATATTATTTGCTTTAAATTCAGAGAGAAAGCCGAATTCTCATCTTCGGAAATAGACAAAACCTGAATTAAAAATATCATGTTTTTGATCAATTCCATAGCATTCGAGGACTTATGGTTGTCCCTACGCCTGGGTTAAGACTTCGAGAAAACAATCGTGATCATATCTCAAAGTTGATGAATATTTATTCCAACAGCATGTTTGTACGTTTTCATTAAAATGTAACTTACTTTAAATTCAGAGAAAGGCCGTCGTCTTATTCTTCGATTATAGATACAACTATAGATAACACTAAACTAGCTTTTTATATTAAGACCAACGAATGGTCCCTTTACCTGGGTTGAGGTTTAGAGAAAACATTCTTGACCATAGCTAAACTTTAATAAATATTTATTTACACGGCACGGCCCTCCTAACAATGTAATTTACTTTTAATACAGGGGAAGGCGATCTTCCCTCCTATTTTTGGAAAATAGTTAAAACATGAATTAAACAGAATGTTTGTGATCAATACAAATCTACCCTTAAACACCAACGAATGGCCATTTACCTAGGTTGGAGAGAGAGAGAGAGAGAGAGAGAGAGAGAGAAGCGAGAGAGAGAGAGATGGGGTTTAACGTCCACTCGACACAAACTAGGTCATTTCGGGACTAACGTATGGTTTTTTAATTGTATTTCAAAAATTTGCTTTCGCGTAGGGGTCTTTAGCAGTGGGAGGACCCGGAGAAACCCCACGAGGCTGGACAGGCGACCTCATTCTTTGTCATGTATTGTACAAGCTGGGTTGGAATAGTAGGACGTTAAATCCCTGTTCTCTTTACCTTGGTTGGTGTTTAGAGAAAAAATTCTTGAAAATGTCAAAATTGTATAAATCTTATTACTTTAAATTCAAGGGAAATATATTTATAGATTTTTATGGCATCAACCACCATTGACTCAGCAATGAGGGCGGTGCAGTTCTATATACATAACATCCTTTTCAACCAATTATCTCTATTGAAAATAGTATAATTGATGTATAACTGAGTATTTCATTAGACTGGCTGACCAATTAATACAATATTGAGTCTATTTTTTTTACGTTTCTCAATTTTTCTGTTTTATAAATTAACTACGTGTTACATTCTTCTTTCAGGAAAAAAAACATATGGATTTCGAAATATCCGTAAACCGGGTGCTTCTAGACAAATGTAAGGATATTAAAGCAATTAGCGATAAAACTATAAAATGATTTTACACTAATTAATGACCTTATTAAAGATCCATTAAGATAGCATTCGTTACTACAGCAACGAAAAAATATTTATCCATCATTGTTATAAGCGAAAATGTGATATATATGTTTCCGATTGGCTAGGCAAGATAAATAATTGAGGTTTGAATGGATCCATCTTTACTAATACATGACGAAGTGATTTGATATTCTGTAATAAATCTAAAGTCGATATTCCCTTTATTGCACTGTAGATTTGTTTAAAATCGTGATTTTAGAACAACATGTTAATTATGTTGAGAAAATAACCCAACTACAGATCAACAACCAACTTCTATCATTACGTTGCTAAAAAACAAACAGTGGGTCAACAATCGAATTCTATAATTACGTTACGAAATAACCCACAGGGGCTCAACAACCGAATTCTATAATTACGTTGCGAAATAACCCAACAGCAGCTCAACAACGGAATTCTACAATTACGTTGCAAAATCTTTGGACTTTAAATGTTATATAAAGTATCAATTAGACATTGTTTAACTTGACAAGACCATAGTGAACTCTCGAAGCTATTTTAAGTAGATTTAATTTCAAAATGGAGAAACGAGTCTAATACTCACATGACTAGTATAGTAGTTACAATCAAAGCACACATCTTGTCAAATTGATAACTTCGCTCAAAATCATGTATATGGCATGATATTTTCAATATATTCATTTTGCATTATCTATTTTTAAAACATTATAGCGATATTACATAATGCCCCTTTAATTAATGGATACATTAAATTCAATGACAGGTCAACGATATCAAGAATGTTACAAATTATTAAAACATATTTTAAGTTAGAGTATTCCCTCTATTATATAAATTTGTACATGTATTTTATGTAATGTACTACTAGATTGGCATGATTCGATCTAAATGTATTTGTGTCTTCTTTAATGGACAACTTGATGCAACTTTATGTGATCTTAGTAACAAATAAAACGTTTAAGTATACAAGTCAATGAAAGAGGTAAAAACATGTCATTCAACCTCAAGGGTCGAACAACGTGCGATAAGTTTTGACAAAGTGATCAAGGACACTCCACAAACACATCTTTGTGGTAATGTGCCAGAATTGCAGATAATGTGTTGTTCACGTGAATATTTAATGGTAAGTGAGTGATGTTTGGGTAGAGTGATGAAGCGGAAGTGATTAGATTAAACATTCATTATGCATGAGCTAAATCTTCCTATTTGCAGGTCTTTCTTTAGGCCTGAAATGGTATATAAATTATTAATTAGACATAAATTAACTTATCGAAATCATAATCTACTCTCGATATCAACGCTAGCCTGCGATATTTACTGGATGAGAATTCGATCTGCTACTCAACTTGGTCATTTCGGAACTAACATATGGATTAATTATATTTCAATACTCCTTGTCACGTACAACCGGGGATTCGAAACCACTCATTAAGGATTAATCAAAAATGGATAATCGAGACTAAGTGTTTATTGTACCGACTTAAGTAACGATGATCGAGGCTAAGGTCTAAAATTCAATAACTAAATTCTCGGTTCAGAGTGAATCAATTTGACACAAATTTTCAGCAAATTCCCTTTACATTATCTGGTGTGTAATTATTATAGTAAGAACAACTAGCACTTTATTTAATCTCCCACGATGTATCTTTAACCACAATAAAACTGTATACAAGCCGAAGATTGCAAGATATAGGTATCGAGTTCATTCGATTATGTAGGAATCCATTACCATATCAATCCAGAAGTGTAGAAGTAACAATGACGTATCTCTGTGTGTTAATGTATAAGTAACAATGGCTTATCTCTGTATGAATATAGAAGTATCATTGACGCGTCAATCAATATAGAAATAACAATGACGTTTCAAAATATAGATGGAGAAAAACAACGAAATGTCACTATAGTATAACAATGTAGATATAACAATGATGCATCGCTAGAACAATGTAAAAGTACCAATGAAGTATCGCTATATCAATGTGGCAGTAACGATGAGGTATCACTATATTAATTCAGTGCAACTAGAGGGGATGGGGGTAGGGTGGATGGCCAAATGGTTAGCGCGTGTGCGCTGTATCCTAAAGACTGCCATTGAGTCAACTGGCGTAGTTTCAAATCCCGGTTGAACGTGACAAGGAGTATGGTCGCCTGTCCAGCCTCGTGGGTTCTCTCCGGGTCCTCCGGTTTCCTCCCCCTGCTTAAGAGTCCTACGCGCAACCGAATTGTTGAAATAAAATTAAACCTTATGTTAGTCCCCAAATGATCTAGTTTGTGTCGAGTGGACGTTAAACCCCATTTTTTTTCCTCTCACTCTAGTGTCACTAAAAACACTTTAAAGGAAACTATAAAATATCACTTTATTTTTCTGGAAGTGCACAAACTGTTGAAGTATCTATGAAGTAGACACTTGTATGTCTATGAAATGTTGCAGGAATGAACACGCATATAAATGCGGCACATTTATCTTCGAATTACAAGTTTATATATAGAGCTTCATCACATGATGAAATAGTCAATAAAGAGAGGAAATGCTAGTGCTGGTCATTATGTCAAATGATCAACGCCATGCAACGAGTTTTGCACCGGAATTGACCTTCATAAACATTTTATTTTAATTCGTTTTAAAGCTTTATTTTTTTAAAAAATAAATCGCAATGATGAGGTTTTGAGTCGTTACAACCCAGTAGTCTTTACCATTCATGGCGATAGAATGTTACCTTCTTAAATAGTGTCCTGATCTCAGGAACCTCAACATATTCAATCATGTCAAATCTGTCGGATGGTGTCAACGAACAAGCTACAAAAGTCGCGTATGTGATTGACAACTATAATAATTGATACATAAGATGCGTGATTATGCCATAAGGTGCCAACCCGTGTATTCCCTCCACTGCTCACGATTCCTGCTTAAGCCCCATTTCTCATTAACTCAAACTTGACAAAAAAGTCAGTTATTTAAGCTGTATGCATGTATAATTACACATTAGGTCTGAAACCCAAGAATCAAAGAATTCAAGCTATAAAGATTGATTGGGCTAATTTAGCCGTTGCCGCTGTATTTACATTTCAAGATGCTTGGAGTCAAAACTAGTCATATCCACTATTAGATTGGTTGCATTTTAAACAAGTTCGTAAAACCTAAGCCTATTTGTAATTTCTCATGAATCCACTCAGATAACCGATTGATGGATGTCTTGAGATTATCCCTCGGGCAATGTGTTTTTCAACTGGTTATATCAGCAGTATGGTGTGAATTATATAAATAAGATTTCTACATGGAAAACTCATCTGATTTATTTCACAAAATATCGATTCTTTGAAATGTTTACATCAGTGACACTCGGCTGACTGTCGTTGTAAAGATATTTCTTCTTGATTATCTTTCAATTCGTGTTGATTACCTTTGCTTCCATTCCATTTTGGTCAAATATCTTAGTTTTTTGCCTTATCATTTCAAGGCTGTATAGCTCAAGCCCTATTACTTAAGATTCTGATTAAATATTCTAAATTAAAAACACAAATTTATAGAATTCAATATTGTTTAATTTCAATCAATATTGAATATAAATCAATTTATATACATTCATATAACATTAATAGGTGGTTTTAGAATCATTTTCGTCTATTGTTCCCAAAAAACAGAGCCATGCGCTCTTTACCTAACACATTGTTATTTTAGATATTTTATATTAATTTACTTCACAAATACATAGTTTTTTCCCCTATCAATTATCTCAAGACTTGGTAAAACCCCAACCCTCTTACTATTATGATGTCTCTGTAGAAATTCATATCTCTGGTGTACAAATTGGTATTTCAGGGTTCTGTTTCTATATTAATCGGATTCTAAGAGCAAAATATTCATTGATAATGATATAATTTTACTCTCTCAAGAAAAAATTGTACAAATAATTAGTTTTAGGGTTTTTTTTCTCATTTTAAAATTCTCTATCTCAACATGACTTATTTATATTGATTTGAATCAAAAATACAAATCTTATTTTAAGCACGAAATATTCACTGATGATTGTATCAATTTTACTTTCGGGAGAAAACAATTGTACAAATATAATATTTTAGTGTTAGATATTTTATACAAATCTGATTTCAGAAGCTCGACTCCGTCTACAACGACCCAGTGGTTCTCAGCGAGATTCGTCAACAGGCGGTCTAAGATGGCTACTTCCGGTCTACAAGACGGGAAGAGTTGAGATTAAACCCCGTGTGGTATTAACACATCGTGATACAAATGCAGATGTAATGTATAAAAAAGAAATAAAAAAAGACAATGACATTTCGATCAAGTTCACGCCAAATGTCAATTAATTGGCAAGCGAGAGAGACTCTTTCTATTCTTCATTGTATGAATGTCATGTGCTATGATAGCACACCCCTTACATGACAACTAAAGAAGAAACTGTATGAATCAGAGGAAGGCAAATGAGTAAAATGGCAATTGTATAAATTACCTTGGAGCGGTATTCTTCAGAGACCGACCGCACTAAGATCGATCAGAACGGGTTGACCTTGTAGAGGCAATAACCCCAAGGACAAACACTATATATCATCAAAGAAATCGCAGGCGCTTACAATAATAAGCCTTAACAAACGTTTTTAGGCCGTGTTGAATAGACTAGCAATCTGGGACTTCCTTATAGAGCTGTAAAAGGACAAGACGTTCAAGCAAGCTCTAGAATGATCGGAACCATTGGAAAGCACTACACCTTGGGCTTTCCCACACAAACTGGGATGGTTTGTGTTCATATCTTATGCAAAGCAGAAGAATTTTATAGGATAAGATTTACAAAAAATATATTTTTTATTTTGATTTCGGGAAACAATTTCCCATTTACAGTTGGTTTATTTTGTAAAACTAACGAGTTATAATTTTAAACAACAGTAAGGGTGGCTTATTCTACCCGGAACACCCGATTTGAACTGTGCCGATATGCAGCTAATCAGCTACGTGCTATTTTCTCAATTAGACTGTATGCTGAGTATTTTTCCGTTTTTTTTCAAGGAGAGATTTAGCTCAAAATACAGTTGGCGTTCTGTTACATTTCCGTTATTTCAAGAACATCACATCGATTTCTCAACGTTTTAGCATGTTAGCCCCGAACACTCCAGCCCGACTTAGACCTAATATATTGATTCTTGATGGAACAGTGTATATCCTGCATTCGATTCCCGGATTGATAATGGTGTTGAGTCAAGTGGCGTGGTTTCGATTCCCCGCTTGTACATGTGACAGATCGGGGTAGCCTGTCCAACCTCATGGATTTCCCAGGTTCCTCCGGGGAATACAATTGAACCAGTTCCGAAATGACCTAGTTTGTGTCGAGTGGACGCTAAACCCAATTTCTCTCTCTATCTTTCCCATAATTTGCTGTAGCCGAATCGCAGATAATTTATGCAGGATGTTGGTTTTATTATCTGAAAAGTAACTTTTCAGTTTTATCCCTAAGTATTGTATATAAAACGATCAGAGTTGTCGAGACACTAAAAAAGATTTGAAGTTTGTTTGTTTTTTTCTTATTTCAAGAAACTAGTTGATTAAACGTAACATGCATCGTGCTGTGCTGCCTTTAGCGGAAACATTAACACAAGTCGTACAGACGCGATCGGTCTAACGAGACCCAATACCGACAAGCTATGAGTGCCGTTCTATTCGAGAACATGTATTAAGAGAGCAGCTCCGGGGTATAGCTCGTTATGTAAACAATGATAGGACACACAGTAGACACCGATTTCCACGGTTGAAAAACTCATGGATTCTGGCATTTCCTTAGAAAGACACGAAGCCAATACACATCACCGTTACTTAATGATGCTTTTCAACGAATTGCGAAATTGAAACTTGATAGGGTAATTCATTTGGTTTTAAATGGATCTGATATTTTCACAAGTTATAACAATAATTTTAACATTAAACTGGCGCTATGTATGTTGTATAATATGATAACTGGTTGAATATTGCCGTAAACTTATTGATGATATCACAAGAAAATTAAAATGCGATCCCCCAGACACAAAATGTTCCCGCGAAAAGTGTTGACGTATCACGGACTTAATGAAGATACGCTAGGTTTTATATTAGGTTATTTTGAGACCAACAAGCTTCCCTCCTGATTAAAGTGCTGGAAAAATGTTCCCGCGAAAAGTGTTGACGTATCACGGAATTAATGAAGATACGCTACGTTTTATATATATGTTATTTTGAGACCAACAAGCTTTTCTCCTGATTAAAGTGTTGGAAAACTTGTTTTAGCTGGACCATAGCTAAAGTACACGGGGCTTTTTTATTTCAGTAACACAGAAAATGGAAATTCCCATTTTTATTGTAGATAATAATCAGAAGAAGTGTATTGGATAAGGATAGTAGGTTGCAAGAAAACTCAATCTGATTAAAACGCAGTTTCTATTTCATGGAACTGTTAGAATCCTACTAGAAACATTAAAGCTGGTTGGTTAATCAAATCTATGAAGTTATAAGATCAAAAGCCGCTCGTGCGCAAGAAACTTGACGTGCAAACATTGGAAATACACCAAATACTAAAGGGTTTAGACTTGTATGTTAAGGCAAAGGGTCAAGGACAGTAAGAAGTGTTATCAAGTGTTTCACGAATCATAACTGAAAATCTCCGACCACGAGAAATAAATCGATATAAATCGAGTTTGATATTAAACAATGGGAGGGGGGGGGGTGCTTGTCTTAGGCAATTTGGAAACGTATCAAGCTGATATCCCCCGACAGCATCACAGCAAATCAATCGTTATTTAAGTATACATGTATATATATATATAATTAAAAAGGACATCCAGAAATATATCAAATGCGTATCAGCAATGTTTGATTAATGACATCGTTATTTGTTTCCAGACACTAAAATAGATAATGCCATTTTTTTTACAGAAAATATAAATAAAATAAATATATAACTAATACGCAAGTCGAGGAATTTTAAAACAAAACAAACGTCATTATAAACAGAAGTGACCTGGGTTTTAGATCGACCGTCGGATGTGGCACGAGGGCCCAGAGAGGCCAGTGCTTCATCGGTCCCAATTGAACAAAATTGACATCTTTTTTTTCAAAATATATAAAAGTCATCTTCGCATCCACTGAACAATTAAACGTCCCAAATCCGAGGAAAAGCATGATTTGTGAGTGGGTGACGAAAAAGGTGAATTGAGCTAGTTTCGTTTTCTGATCATGTCACGAATTCTCCACGGCGATGGGAGCCCGGGGTAAACCAATCGGTTCGAGAGCCCAGAGCTACTCGATCCGCCTCTGAGTATAGACCTATAGATCTCTGAACTTTAATTTGTCTTTTCTTCCATGAAATCAGCGATTGGTTTGTTTGTAGTTGTATTGATAAATACAGTATTCTTGTAATTGGTGATTCCCAAAATCGATGGTGTACGCTTTGATCTAGGGTTAGGGTAGTGTAGGCACTAATTAGTTTGATCAATCCAGAAAACTGACGGAATCTTTGTGCGGCCAACTGATCAATATCACATCACAGGCGATAAACAATAGACGGAACCAGATTCCACCGTGACTTTCAATCTCTGATTAAATCAGAGCCCAATGATAAGGGATGACCAGAATCTTGAGTATTGAAGTGAAGAGGACCAAGAAGTTTCTTTAAAGATCCTGTGTTTTCATTAAAAACATCCAGAAAAACGCATTCCCACATGAAGTGAAGAGGACCAAGAAATTCTTTAAAGCTCCTATGTTTTCTTTAAAAATAAAACATCCAGAAACACACAAACTTCCCACATGAATCGTTTTCTTTCTGTGTTTTGAAATTCGTTAGAACTTTAAGAAGTAATCCGCTCCGCCAGTTACCAAAATCATGAAAAGAGATCTGTTGTGGGAGGTGGTGCCACTAAAATAAGATCCCAGAAATCTATTTCTGTCTATATTTTTAAATTCATTAGAACGTCTAAAAAAAATTCCCTCCGCTTGTTATTAAAATCATGTCGTGAAGGTGGTGATACAAACCCAAGTACGAAACACGCAAATTTCTCACGTTATTTTAAATCATGAGAAAAGAATGTGTATTGGAGGCGGTGTTACTAAAATAAGAAAGGATATTACTGTCAAAAAAAAATAATTAATTAATCGATTTCTTTTAAGGCTAAATGCGCTAGACGACCAATAACCATATTCCATATCTCAATTTTACAAGTAGTTCGCTTGGCATTGATATATTAATAATGTTTGCGTGCATGACGGAACCCTTAGCCCATCGCACAAAGTAGTAATTAAAACAATTTTAACAAAATACGTAGTTTCCTTACCATATTCGTGGATAGAAATGAAATATCACATACGCTTCGGCTGACGATCTAAGATAAAACAAGATGGCGGCATAAAGTCAATACTTTGCAATGGGATAGTTTTATTCTGGAATATTGTGTGTGGCATGAGAGTTTAAATGAGAGTATTCAAAGGTTCTAAATGATAATTTAATTCGAAACGGTGTATAACCAATACAGTGTACAAGCTCTGGCATATTGGTTCAGCTGAGAAATGTATACCCCCATGGAGATTAGAGTATATTGCTGCATATGTTAGGGTAATATATAACTGGGAAATTCAAATAATCACTTTTATCATAGAGTGTATTTAACATTAAATTTGTATTGGGTGGCAATGCCGAGTGAGATCAAAATATGTTACTTTTAGGTGATTGATTCTATTCAGAAAGATTGTCCCCAGCTGGAGTTCTCTTTAACCTTTAGGCTGTGCGGTAAATAACGAAATCAGGTAGAAACGAGTTCAACGTACATCCTATTAGCAGAGTCTTATTAGAGACCTAATGGTTTCACTTATCAAGCGAGTAAAACAAGGAAGGCTATTAAGAGGTCTGAATGCCATTCATAATGACCGATTAAAAATACCGTCAGTTAAAAGAGAAAACAATTTGTCCTTTTTTCGCTGTAATTGACATAGTGTTGGAACGAGGTAATGTACTGTGACGTTGCGGAAGGATCGGAATACTAAATATGTCTGTCTCTGACAGTTGTTGTTTCTATAGGATAGTCTAGTCGGATTAATGTTCAAGTTTATCTCAAACACCAGACGGCAGAGATAGGAATGGAAACTTATAGAAACAGTTTGATTGTTTTTCGTCGAGAACTTGTCCTAGGGCGTTCATAAGAAGGGTAAGCATATTCCAGTCAACACACGGTATGTCACAACTAGCTAATTAGGGGGTTATTTCAAAATTACCTGAACCTAAATCTAGGAGTTCAATCAAAGGGGATGGACAGTCGAAAATTGGAATGGAATCCATGATATTTGACTTAGAGACTTTACGATCTACAGCCATTAGCCCCCCTCCCACCCAACCTCACCCCACACCCAACCTTATTACCCCACGCCCTTAGCTGAGAGCCTCAAGCAATCACATTGTAACTAAAAGTTAACATCACATTGTAACTAAAAGGTAACATCACATTGTAACTAAAAGGTAACATCACATTGTAACTAGAAGTTAACATCATATTGTAACTAAAAGGGAACATCACATTGTAACTACAAGGAAATATCACATTGTAACTAACAGGGAACATCACATTGTAACTTAAAGGTAACATCACATTGTAACTTAAAGGTAACATCACATTGTAACTAAAAGTTAACATCACATTGTAACTAAAAGTTAACATCATATTGTAACTAAAAGGGAACATCACATTGTAACTAAAAGGAAATATCACATTTAACTAACAGGATACATCACATTGTAACTAAAAGTTAACATCATATTGTAACTAAAAGGGAACATCACATTGTAACTACAAGGAAATATCACATTGTAACTAACAGGGAACATCACATTGTAACTAAAAGTGAACATCACATTATAACTTAAAGGT
Source organism: Patella pellucida (assembly GCA_917208275.1). Taxonomy (NCBI): domain Eukaryota; kingdom Metazoa; phylum Mollusca; class Gastropoda; family Patellidae; genus Patella; species Patella pellucida. The sequence goes on along the minus strand of OU795043.1, from coordinate 44,689,150 downwards.
AACATCACGTCTGCAATATAATATGGTTCAAGTGAGATCTATAGAGAATTACTTTCATAAATTTCAATCCTACTCCACAATCATTTGTAAATAGATAAATTTTGATAGCATAGCAATTTTACGATCCCCGTCATTCTGTAGATTTTTCAACATAAAGTGGATTTTACTGCAAACGAAGACGCACAATTCGCTGACTTTTATTGTGCGAGAAAAAAATAACTCTAAAGACGATCAAAGGAAGCACTATAGCATAATTTGATTTGAGTGGATAAAAAAGTCAATGGATTTAAACACCGTTTGCTTTTCTTGATAGTAATCCGGCAGTTAAATTCATTTTATGAGAATTAGCTGAAATAAAACAGACTACCATTCCTTTTGAAAATGGTGGATAAAGTGAAATGAATTGGAATATCTAATTAGTAGATTTATATCTTTGACATATTTTAATATGTCAAAGATATAAATCTATGAATGTGTTATTTTATGGTTACAAGTGTGGTTATTTTTTATTAATTAGGAATCGTGTTTCCTTTCAATAAATTTTAATTGCAATTGAAATGCAATTAATTCGTTTCGTTTTTTTTATAGCGTTCGATGTTTGTTTTTAAACTAAAGGGTGTGTTTAATTGGTAAGTATCACAACCAGAATTGTTTTTTTAAACTTTGATGTTCTACACTAAGGGTGCGTTTGATTTGTAAGTATCCCGATCCGAATTAAAGAATTGGTCCTTTAAGATGCTCTATATTCAATGTATGGGTGCGCGCCATATTATACTGAAGATTTAAGAACTGAATCGAATTTAACCGGAAAATTACCAAGATTCGCGCCATGACACACCAATAGATTTAAGATTGGCAAAATATCAAATAAAAAACGAATAAAACAACCTGTTTAACACATTTAATATCGTTGAATTAGTAACGGATGGTTCGACTTTAGTTTTAATGTGCCTGAACTATATGTTATCAGATCTGAATTTAACATTATCAGGTTGCTGTTTTTTGAATGAATAATTCACCGCCTACAACTTTTATTTAATATATTATTCTGATTTTGAAAAGAAACTATTATCGTGCTTTATCATCAGAAAAGGCCACCTGGCTTCAATATGATATTTATATAAATCCCAATAAAACATTGGTGAAATGACTGATAACAAATTGGTGTGGTTTCTTCCCGAGACGTGTTTAATATAAGACATAGAGGGGTAAGATCTCCTGGATTCCTTTCTTTGCTAAAGACTTCGCAAGCCTATCAAATTATTGAAATAAAGATGTGCGTGACCAGCCTCATGGATTTTATCCGGGTCGTCTGGTTTCCTGCCACCGCTAAATACCCCTACGCGCAAGCGAATCGTTGAAGTAGAATTTAAAAAGAATCGTATGTTAGTCCTGAAATATCCAGTTTGTGTCGAGTGGACGTTTAACCCCATCCCCCCTCTCTCTCTCCTTTAGGATATTGTAATGATTATACCAATTGCCTTCTATGTCATCCTCAATTCCATATTTGTTGTTATTTCGTTATTATATCCTGTTGCATTTTCTCCGCTTCCAATGTTTACTATTTGTCATTATTATGGGCAATGCGCAGTTGTCGTGCGCAATATATTATGAGTTATGCGCAGTTATCGTGCGCAATAGCCATCTTCGTTTGTCAAATTTCACGCTCACGTAAATCACACTTCGCCATTTAATAACCAATAAACTATGCATTGTCCTGGGCCATCCCGAATGTGATTTACTCCCGAATACCTTATCTGTAAACTACGACATAATTAGCTGTTGTCAAGCCTGCATAACTTCGTTATATGTATTTTTCCTACAGCAAAGCTGTTTCCTTTCGCTTGTCAATGGCATTGCGAACTGAAGCGCGAGACGTCACTGGGCATGCGCGGCCACGACGACGTCTTCTGATTGGCTAGTTATTCTCGGCGGTTTATATAAATAGGGGGTCAGACGGCTAGTTTGACAGTTCGCATTTTCACAGCGACTCCGCCCTTTTCACGGCGAATTCGCCCATTCATGGCGAATCTCTGTCAACCAATTTCCATTTCAATATGGTAAGGATTGCTTAACGGTTATGACCGTAACAAAACAAGTTGTTATTTTCACAAACAACTTGTTACAAGTTCGTGCTGTAACATAGGTCTATTCAATTACTACGAGTGCATGTTACAAATATAACATGTTGTAATCTGAACATAGCTCATGTTGCATTCATAACAAACTTGTTGCATCCATAACATACCTATTGTATCTCAGGGATTGGTTTCTCAGACATTCGCTGCTGTACTTAATTTAACTAGCATAATATTATTATAACTATGGGCTTATTATAGCTTTATTATTACAACTATTATTGTAGACTGTTCCATTCATAACAGTTCCACTTACTACTAGTGCATGTTACAAACATAACATGTTGTAATTGGAACGCAGTGCATGTTACAAACATAACGTGTTGTAATTGGAACACAGTCCTGTTGCAAACATAACGTGTTGTAATTGGAACGCAGTGCATGTTACAAACATAACGTGTTGTAATTGGAACACAGTCCTGTTGCAAACATAACGTGTTGTAATTGGAACACAGTCCGTTGCATTCATAACATGTTGTAATTGGAACACAGTGCATGTTACATTCATAACAGTTCCACTTACTACTAGTGCATGTTACAAACATAACATGTTGTAATTGGAACATAGCCCTGTTGCATTCATAACAGTTCCACTTATAACGTGACTTGCCTGATTTGCCTATTAGCAATCAATCATTTATTAATATAGTAATCTATAGCCTGTGAAATATAATTTATTGCATCTTGTTATTATTTACAAATATCACTTTATATAATAATATTATCATAGCTTACAAGCTTAATTGTTTAACATATAACAGCATATATTGCATAGTATTTACTTATTAACTGTTGAATAAATTGTTACTTGAGATTTTAAACTTGGCTTGTGTCAATCTTTCGATCGTAGTGCTAGGCTGGGAACGAACGATCCACATATTTGTGTAGCACGTTTGCCTGGAAGCCTGTGGGGAAAGGGCGCTTTACAACATTAAGGGTCTGGGGGTCTAATCGCTACAATTGGTGTCAGAAGTGGGATTAGATTGAATTTTTAGGTATTCACAACCCTTAGAATTCTTTTCAATCAATTCTCAGTGTCTAGTGGATCAGGAAAATTGCCAAGTCTAGTTTTTCTCAACAATAACTGTAATAAGAAATAGAAATACTATAAGAGTAAGAGTCAGTTTAATTAAAACATAATATTATAAATAAAATGTCACAACAAAATATGGACGATTCTAAAATCATCCTTAATCATGGGTCTTCCGCAGGTTACGAATCACAAAATTCAGATAGTGGTAGTGGGCACTCATCTGAAATGGAAAAGAATATGAGTATTATAATGTTGCATCTGTCAAACTTAGCTAGTCAATTGAATGAATTTAAACAGGAACATGACAGTGCCATTAGGACTATAAAATCACAGATGCATCACCTTGAAGACAAATTAAATTGCAGGGAATTCCCAAGGCAACCCCTCTCAAATAGTGTTTCTTTAGATCACTTAACCCAAAGAAACACAATCACTAGTGAGACTGACACACCAATCGGTGTTAGTAAAACAGGCCAATTCCAAGAGGAACGTTTAAATATACCCCAACACAGTACCCCTACACATCACTACAATCAAAGTGAATACTGCAATGAACCCTCGCAACAAACAAAGGCAATTCCCATTCGATCAAATGATCAAAACATCAACGCCAATCATGTGCAGTACCTTTCATCTGCTCAAAGACAATTCAGTATAAAATTAAAACCTCAGAGCTATGATGGAAAAGAGGATTTTGAGGAATTCATTTCTCAATTTGATATCATTTCACAAATCAATAATTGGAATTACTGGGAGAAATCGTTGTATCTCGCCAGTAGCCTAACAGGGGATGCAAGGGCCCTCCTGGTAGAATTAAGTTCATCTGAACGTCAAAATTTTAACGCTTTGTATAAAATGTTAAATGCCAGATTTGGCACCTTAGAACGTTGTGAAATGTACAGAGCTAAATTGCAGACAAGATCAAGGGAAAAACAAGAAACCCTGTCTGAATTGGCTCAGTCTGTCCGTAAACTTACAAGGCTTGCCTATCCAACTAGTGACAGATCCATAACAACTATTTTGGCATTGGATAATTTTATAGATGCCATTCCCGATTCCGACATAAGGTTGTGTATTCGAGAATTGCAACCTAGGAATATAAATGAGGCCGAAACACATGCTGTTAGACTTGAAGCCCATCGTTTTGCTGATAAACAGCGAAATCTATCAATTCACATGCTTGACCAAACTAATGTTGAATCAGTTTACCAGGTCAATAAGGAGATTGATAAGAACCAAAATGGATGTGAAAATTATTCTCCTGGAGAACCAAATCACTTATGGCAGGAACGAGAAGGTGGACAAAATCCTTATGAAGGTCATGACTGGCAGGCCTCCTCACGCAATGACCAAGGATGTTTGCAGGCAACCCCTCGCTCACGACTAAATGACCACTCGGAAAACCAGTAAGAGCTGATCTCGAGGGTCAGAGGTCAGCTCAAATTCAAGAAGATGGACCCACAAATATATTAATCGGTAGCATAGATGATGATAATAAAGGCCTATTTGTACATACCCATTGTCAAGATTTCTGCAAAACCACTCCATTATCCTAGAAGAAATCCTATGCGAAGCAGTGTTCTATAGGTTTGATGGCCTGAAAAGAGTAATAAAAAGATAAATTAAATGAGTATTAACAATATATAATTATCAACGTTTCCAGAATTGAACATTTTGCAGAATTATTGCCAGAGTCGTCATATACATATAATTATCAACGTTTCCAGAATTGAACATTTTGCAGAATTATTGCCAGAGTCGTCATATACATATAATTATCAACGTTTCCAGAATTGAACACTTAGCAGAATTATTGCCAGAGTCGTCATATACATATAATCAACGTTTCCAGACTGAACATTTTGCAGTGTTGTTTACGTGTGTGTTATATTTTTTAAATGCAGTTCTGTATAGTGTGCATACTAGAACTAAACAATTCGCAGAAATATTTCCAGAAGTGATAGTATAATATTAATCCTGATTGGATTCGTCATATATAACAGTGCTGTGTATTATTAACATTATCCAGAATTTAACATGTTGCAACATGGCTTCCACCTGTGTTGTTTTGCAAATATCGTAGTGTACTTACCCGAGTTTAACATTGCAAGACGTTGTTTCCAGAGATTTGAATATTATATAGTGTTGTTCCAGTTGTGCTTCCTATTATTAACGCCGATTCTGTGGATTGTGAAATAATCTAAAAAATAGTGGTGAATTGAACATTGTGAGGCGTTGTTTCCAGAGAATTGAATATTATATAGTGTTGTTCCAGTTGTGCTTCCTATTATTAACGCCGATTCTGTGGATTGTTGAATAATCTAAAATATAGTAGTGCATTATCATAAACATTGCGAGTCATTGTTTACAAAGAATTTAATATTATATAGTGTTGTTCCAGTTGTGCTTCCTATTATTAACGCCGATTCTGTGGATTGTTGAATAATCTAAAATATAGTAGTGCATTATCATAAACATTGCGAGTCATTGTTTACAAAGAATTTAATATTATATTGTGTTGTTCCAGTTGTGACTTATAAATATTTCTAGGGACTTGAACATTACAGTGTTGTTTCCAGATGTGAAGTTGAGAATATTAAAAGTGAACCATTGACATTTAGAATACGAAATTGTATATTAACATTATATATTGATTACGGTATATACTTACCCAATATTAATATTATGCATTGTTGTAAATTGTGCATGAAGTAAACATGGTATTGAGGATTAATATTCCGACAGTTTACGATGTTAAATCATTACTTATGGTAATAAGCGTGTCAACGTGTATATATCTATGAACTAGTTAATTTTAAATTTAACGTACCTGTCTTGTAGTCTGCAGGCCTACTGATCTCGACAAGTGACAACACCACTGGACCATACACGTTGAACTCTGCTTAAAAGCTGGCTATATATCTTTGTCATTCGGGACGAATGATTAATCGGTGAAGGGGGTAATGTAATGATTATACCAATTGCCTTCTATGTCATCCTCAATTCCATATTTGTTGTTATTTCGTTATTATATCCTGTTGCATTTTCTCCGCTTCCAATGTTTACTATTTGTCATTATTATGGGCAATGCGCAGTTGTCGTGCGCAATATATTATGAGTTATGCGCAGTTATCGTGCGCAATAGCCATCTTCGTTTGTCAAATTTCACGCTCACGTAAATCACACTTCGCCATTTAATAACCAATAAACTATGCATTGTCCTGGGCCATCCCGAATGTGATTTACTCCCGAATACCTTATCTGTAAACTACGACATAATTAGCTGTTGTCAAGCCTGCATAACTTCGTTATATGTATTTTTCCTACAGCAAAGCTGTTTCCTTTCGCTTGTCAATGGCATTGCGAACTGAAGCGCGAGACGTCACTGGGCATGCGCGGCCACGACGACGTCTTCTGATTGGCTAGTTATTCTCGGCGGTTTATATAAATAGGGGGTCAGACGGCTAGTTTGACAGTTCGCATTTTCACAGCGACTCCGCCCTTTTCACGGCGAATTCGCCCATTCATGGCGAATCTCTGTCAACCAATTTCCATTTCAATATGGTAAGGATTGCTTAACGGTTATGACCGTAACAAAACAAGTTGTTATTTTCACAAACAACTTGTTACAAGTTCGTGCTGTAACATAGGTCTATTCAATTACTACGAGTGCATGTTACAAATATAACATGTTGTAATCTGAACATAGCTCATGTTGCATTCATAACAAACTTGTTGCATCCATAACATACCTATTGTATCTCAGGGATTGGTTTCTCAGACATTCGCTGCTGTACTTAATTTAACTAGCATAATATTATTATAACTATGGGCTTATTATAGCTTTATTATTACAACTATTATTGTAGACTGTTCCATTCATAACAGTTCCACTTACTACTAGTGCATGTTACAAACATAACATGTTGTAATTGGAACGCAGTGCATGTTACAAACATAACGTGTTGTAATTGGAACACAGTCCTGTTGCAAACATAACGTGTTGTAATTGGAACGCAGTGCATGTTACAAACATAACGTGTTGTAATTGGAACACAGTCCTGTTGCAAACATAACGTGTTGTAATTGGAACACAGTCCGTTGCATTCATAACATGTTGTAATTGGAACACAGTGCATGTTACATTCATAACAGTTCCACTTACTACTAGTGCATGTTACAAACATAACATGTTGTAATTGGAACATAGCCCTGTTGCATTCATAACAGTTCCACTTATAACGTGACTTGCCTGATTTGCCTATTAGCAATCAATCATTTATTAATATAGTAATCTATAGCCTGTGAAATATAATTTATTGCATCTTGTTATTATTTACAAATATCACTTTATATAATAATATTATCATAGCTTACAAGCTTAATTGTTTAACATATAACAGCATATATTGCATAGTATTTACTTATTAACTGTTGAATAAATTGTTACTTGAGATTTTAAACTTGGCTTGTGTCAATCTTTCGATCGTAGTGCTAGGCTGGGAACGAACGATCCACATATTTGTGTAGCACGTTTGCCTGGAAGCCTGTGGGGAAAGGGCGCTTTACAACATTAAGGGTCTGGGGGTCTAATCGCTACAATATGGCTTATAATCAAGCGTGATAGGTGACCATAGTCAAGAGTAACAGGGTGATCATACGGTTGAGTTCCACAAGTGGCTCAGATACCCATGGTGGTCCCGGGCACGATCTCGGGGGTTACCCACAAAGTTAGTGGTGCAGGTAGGAAGTGTGCACGTAAACGAACCATTGATAGTTGGAATTCGACATAGGAGAAGATTTAACACCACTGTGCGGATAAAAATTCCGGCATAGCACACAGAATGGCATATTTCCATCTTCTTTGGTAAAACAGCATTGAACCCTATTTCATCCCACTTGTTTCAAAAGGCTTTATTTTAACTGAAAGTAACGACAACATGTCTAAGTGCGCATCAATACAAGTCAATCTGACACGAGATGAATAATAACTAAACATCAGAAACTCTTCTTAAAATTCATATGGGAATTCAACATGGCAACCGGAACCAGCTTCCATTAAACTCAGAGGTTATTAAAAAGTGCGAGATACTGTAGAGAGGGGATTCTGTTTAAACACGTTTTACGGGTGTTTATTTTGATTTATAAATATTATATATCATATATGTATTAGCGATACATGACCAGAACACACTTAAAGTCACATCTTGGCTTTGAAAGATAATCTCAAAATAGATCATTTAGCTTGGAGTACACTTTGGAGCGGCATGCGAAGAGTCTGCATGTTTCTGTTTATATAGTGATTGTTCTTTGACCTTTAAAAAGGGAACAACAAAGCCTCGTGGTCACGTGGTGTGGGGTTTCCGGTGTTGGCCATTAATGGCGCATGTAATACAACACAAAAGATATCACTTCATTAATGGCCTCCGGGAAGAACCATCTAACTAAACATAAATCAACTCCTTCATAAACAAACTTTTGTTTAGCTCTACTCATCATAAAGTTCTTGGAGGAGTTAAAGAGATTGACAAATACAAACTAACTAAATACTCCACAAGCTGTTTACTGAAAAAACATCGCCTACAATGGGTATTGGTCAACATAGGGATCTTCAACATACCGATTTATCGGAAAAATAATTGTGTAAGATTTGTGTTGAAGAAAACTTCTCTTCCTGTGGAATTTATGAAAAAAAGTACATGTACAAGGTTGCGATAGGCTTATCATGTTGTCAACATGCCATTTTATCTGCAAAATTGATTTCTTAGATGTATGCCCAAGAAAATTTAGGTTTTCTCGAAGGTGCCCCCCCCCCCAGCACCGAAGAAGAAAATATGCAAAAATATATAAACAATTACAAGATTTGCCTGGTGAACCTCCTGCATGATTTTAAGCAAGGAGTCATCATATTTTGGCGTTGTCACTTAAAATAAAAAAAAGTTAAAAATTATCAAATACTCATTTATGTCCATGGAGAATTTTATGGTGACATGGGAGTCAGAATACGAAACCAACGTGCTGGATGTAAATACGTCACACAGTGTGCTCTTTGGGACATTCGGTCGGGGTAGTGGCTTTACAGTCTGAATCCAACTGTCAATGGTTGTTTTACGTGTACGCCAATATGTTTTCAACCATTCGAAGGACTATACACTGCCCTTGCCAGGTCCGCCATCCGGCACCACTGACCAGGGGAAACCATACCAGAAGAGAACCCGAGATATCATGGTTAGCGAACCAGCGTCTTACTCACTGTTTCACTGCGGATCCATAGATGGAAGTAAGTGCTGTATGTTTTAGTATAGGATGACGACAAGATGGCCACTCTTGGCATCAGTAATTGATATGTAGTACCGATACCGTATAACGGCAATGATTGACATATAAGGCCGTGAACTTATCACGGATCAAGCTCCGCTAACAATAAAAACTTCTTTTGACCAGAGAATGCTGTCTTGGTTTTAATTTCCATCTAATTTCTTCTCGTGAACATCACGAGGTCTCAAGGTTGTGCTTGATGCGGCTGTTCGCATCAATAAACATGAACTATACCAATCAATATATCGCCTTCTTTCATTATGTTATGAAGAACCGAATGTCATTCTATACGATATAAACCATTAAAGCCCACACGATTTGTATATATCCGACTATAGGCCTGTTTACTTATAACTACGGAAAGAAGCCCTGCTGAATACTTGTAATTTAAACAGAAAGGCTTTCATAAGCAAAGATCAAGGGTCAAGAACTTAATCGATTTCCAATATATTAACCCAACGGTTATTGAAAATGACTAAACACCACATCCATGATCGATTTCAGTCAAGTTGGAAATGGCGACCCAGTAGAAACGAGACTATATTAAGTGAAAGCCAGTTGGAATAAGTTCTTACATCGTCTTATCGGCCATCGGCTGTTATATTCTTTCAATATCCATGCCTTAATCTCTAAAGCGATAATAAACTTTACGCGAAATTTTCAAGTTTTTTTTAAAAAAATCAATACGCTTATTAAAAGTACAAACAATAACACGGCATGTTCCTTTAAAGGGACATTACCACTCTTGTTGGCTTGACAGGTCCAGATAAAAAAAATAGCCTTATTTTAACTACTAGATGTTTAAGTGTCCTACCTGTTATGTCAATTATCCATTAAAACCTATCTTACTTGTCTAGAGGGTTCGAAAATATGTTTAAATCCAAGTAGCATTTGAAAGTATTTACGTAAAGCTTTTCAAACCATGTTACGGCATATAGTTGAATTTTTAATTTTTTAAAATTAGGTGGGTTAAGATGAAATTTGTATCATTTATTAATTGAAATGTTGTAAAATAGTACAATTTGTTGATCGGAATAAAGTTTGGGACATATTATTCAGTTACAACAAGAGTGGTATTAGGGCTTTAAAATGCCGACCAAATCCAACTGAACAAATGTGTGAACAACCAAATTTCAGAGGTCAAGATATACCTAATTTCCCTCTTAGTTCTCACCTTGTCAGGAGTGACCAACCAATTCTATCCGACAGAAGTGGAATGAGGGAATGGTAAGTACAGCTGTCTAGTCATTCGGATGGTACAAAAAAATAAGAGGTCCTGTGTATACATGGGCGTGCGCGTAAAATATTACTTGACAGATGGAATTCGATATCACTCATGACACACTGTATGGCGTATGCATGTCTTCATTGGCCCAGTCGGGGTAGAACAGTAGGACGTTAAACCCCATTTCATTTCATTTCCTTTTAAGGTGTCTATACTTTTATTTCAACAAATAGGGAGTCCGGGACTACCCTAACAAAATATCTACCAAATTTGGTTTGACATGCATGAAGAGTTCCTGGAGATGATCAGTCAAACATACAAACCATGTCGGTTCTTTCTTTGATATAGTTTGTCTTTGTGGTCGCACTAGTCGTAGAGGAAACGAAAAACTATTTGCGTGTCGTCAAATTTGGAAGATAATAACCTACACCCCCTGTTCCGTGTCTTTTCTAGATTATTTTACTTAATCGTCTGAATCTGAATCGCCATGTGTATATCATCTAACCCAGTTCTTCGTGACAGAAATGTATTTTTTACCCCAAGGATTTATATCAGATATTTTTCTATCAACGCGATATCAATAATTGACCTATTTGACCCGTTTGTCATTGGCTTGGAATCACAATCATGTTTCTGAAAATCAAAAGATTTGCAAAGGTGATATTCGCTGCATTAGACACAGAAAGCATACATTGCAACTCACGTGATATTCTTGTAAAAGTTTTTTTTGTTAAATTGGAAATTTGGTGGGATTGTTCATCTAGTCAAACGGGAGGAGCCCCATTGGATTGTACATTGAATTCCTTAATGCTGTCATTCAAAAGGCCATTATGGGATAGTGAGTAACGAACGGGCAGTTCGCGCTATAATAGTTACAAAGAAGATAATGTAAATAGAATATGCTGAAAATTTCAGTCCAATTGCTTCACTGTGAACCGGAATATCATTGATTGAACTTTAGGCCTATAGCCTCGATCATCATTACTAAAGTCAGTACGACAAAAACAAAAATAAGTCTCGATTATCCACTTTTGCATTTAATCATAAATAAACGTTGAGCAGCAGATCGGATTCAAATCCAGGGAAAATCGAACAGATAAGATGACATGGAGAGTTGATTAAAGTCTTTTCATATTAATTAATTACTAATTAATAGTTTATATAACATTTTAGGCCTATAGAAAGATCTGCAATAGTCAGATATAGCCCTTGCCTAATGCATGTTTAAACACCATAACAGCTGGGACACGGCTATTGAGTCAACACGTTAACATGATTACTATAACGTTTTATTTGTAAGCTGAAGGATTACTAATTGTAGAATTTGAAAACAAGAATGTAATTGGATAGATTGTAAGTTATAGATTGCTAAACCCAACTTCAGTTTACATAAATACCGAACATCAATGAGTTACAAAGTGTTACAGATCGTTTAGAAGCAGGAATCGTGATCCGCGCACGAGGCATGACCGGAAGCCAGCTCAAGCTCGCTTGATAATGCGTGACGTAAAAACTGCCATTATGAAAGGTGAAGTAGAGTTAGTTACCGGTTTGAACGATTATCACTAGGTAAGCCGGGAGAATTAACAATAATTAAAGTCATGCGTACAAGAATTCCTGCTTTAAGCAGCTCAATAATATACACCATATATACTCTGACTAACAGATAAATCAATGTACATGGCTTGTAAACTAAACCCGATCATAAGGCTATTAAACACACATATTATATCATATTCCTGAAACAATGGCCCGAGAAATCTTTCCCCGGCCATTGCTGGATTGGCTTCTGATACTTGAACTTTTGAGGAAGTGTGTCTATTCTTCTCGTTCAATCACATCTATCACTTAAGTACAGTAACATGAGTCCCTTCGTTTAATCTCGGGTCTTCCCTAAAACTTTGGACAGAGATTTGACGTATTAAAAACGATGAAAGTCGATTCGTTACCATAGAGTAGTGGTTACTTTATGTTAATGGCGATAGCCTCGTTTGTCACGCAATTAGTTTTACTGCCATATCCTGCTATGGACTGGTTAATTGAGCATAAAAAACATGAGCCATGACAGAACGTTATGTTAACACAGTTGGCCTAATTTGACGCCCTGTTTAAAGGTAATGCCTTTGTAACCCAGTCAGCGATTGGTTTTTAATGGAACTACTGATCAATCACAATTTAGGACAAGAATGTTTCCTAAATCCAGCAGTGAGTAGTGGGATTAGCTCTAATCAAACAGAAAACTCTGCGAGGAGTATGATATCATATATAACAAACATGCAATTATAAGGATTGTGACCAGTAATCCCTTCCCCCAATTACTCCAATGTTAAATCCAGGACGTTCCGTACGTTGTAACATTTTCTTGAGAATTCCCACGATCCTAATCATTATTACTACAAAGCGTCTAGCGCTTCCTGATTATCTGACACAAATATTAGAATTGGATGACCGTTTGGATTTTTTTCATACGCCTGGTCAAATTTCCGAGGGTGATTTCCCTAATATATGTCTATGGATCCATTCGCCCCAAACTCATAAATATGCACCAAAAAGCAAAAAGTCAACACAAATTTCCATAGAAAGGAGGAATTCGTGTATCACGAAATCGAAGGAATCCATTACCGGTCTTCGTCCAATCGATTGGGTGATATAATTATTGCAATTTGTTTTTATAATCGTAGCAATTCATAGTCTCTAAATATGTGTGTATTTTATGTAACTGGTAGTATTCATTTCGTCCATTGGAATTAACTTAGACATTGAAACAGCTCATAACCATTGAATCTGTAAATGCATAACGATCAATAATAGAAAGGTTTTTGACTGTAAATGGTTAAAACATCGTACTCGTATTGCGGAAATGACTTTATACGATTAGGTTGAAGGATAATGGAAGTACGTTAAATCTAGAACTTTATCGTTGTAAGTGAGAGGGATATTCGGTCTCCCGTCCGATCAGGCAGGTTCCCCCGAGTTCTTCCTGCAGTAATGATCGAAATCATTCGCACGATCTGTGCCAAGGGCCAAATCGAAAACAGGCCTCAGGCCTAATTTGATACCCTTGTAAAATGACGAGATTATTATTATTATTATTATTATTATTATTATTATTATTATTATTATTATTATTATTATTATTATTATTATTATTATTATTATTATTATTATTATTATTAGGGACAAGCTTCTATTTCAGAATTGACTGTATACGATTTGGTTGGGGGATAATATTTCAGAAATGTTTTGCTTTGCGAGAGAGAGAGAGAGAGAGGGAGAGAGAATGTTTTTTCACGTTCAACCGGGTATTCGAAACCACGCCAGTTGACCCAATGACAGGCTTTATGATACAGCACGCACGTGCTAACCATTCGCCCCCCTCTTATCGCAGACTTGACGGACGGTACACGATTTTGTTAAGGGGTAATGGAAGAACCCTGATCCTGTTAATTTAGAATTGATTGTATATGTTTGGTTAGGGTAGAATGAGGTGACAAAACGTAGACGTGGCAGTTTTCATTATCCCGGTTACAGTGCCAAGTGGTAATTATACCCTGGCTCGTCTACGACACTCGGTCCAAATGACCAGGACTTGATTGCTAATGGTTAATACGATACTGGTAGTACAGACTCCATACAAATATATATTTACAATGAGTCTTAAAAGCGCGATATAATTTTATTTCTTAGTGATAGTAAAATTTGCTTCTAAAGATTGCTGGCGTGTAGAATACAGCTATGGTTATCAGTTGACAATTTATAATTTAACAGACAGAACAACGGGAAGAGATGCACGAATTACACTGTCACGATAAAAGCAGTTAAGTATTCATAATGGCTCTCGATCGCCATAACGTCACGTCTCTCTCTCAACAGTCACTGCGATTTCTTTCTTGTGCTTAAAGATGAGATGGGAACAGAATGGATCGATATGGAATTCAGATAACAGAAAAAAACTAAACATAGCGATTGACAGCCCAACATACGGATCCGGAAGTTTGCCTGGAAAAGGATATCTCTATTTTTTTTAGTTCGTATTAGACAAAATCATGCATATACCACACGCACAATATGTTGGCCTTCTCGCGAACAAACGAATCTGATATATAATTAAGTATTGATAATTACGTATTGAGAAATTTATACTTTGTTGTTATCGTTGTGGTCATCCAATACCAATATTTATTTCTGATTTAATATTTCATACATATACATCAGGACACTGGACGTCATTTAAATAAATATTATTAATTTATGGCCACAGAGATAACAACAAAGCATAAATTTCGCAATACGTAATTCTCAATACTTAAATATATATCAGAATCGTCGGTTCGCGAGAAGGCCAACGAATTAAAGTAAATGAGCAACGTTATCAGTAAATACACTTTATTACAACTTTATGAGAAGCATCATTTTTTTAAATATTGCTTTTGAACATTGGTTTTGTTGTTGATTTAAATTGAATTGCTATCTGGGAATTCCAGATAAGAAAAGCTTATATCTTTCTTTATTCCAAATATATGTCTGGTTATTTTTTTTATTTATTCTGAACATATCAAATTCCAATAATATTTAGAGTTTTTGTTAATTCCTATAAGATAAATTAATATTTTGTTTATCCGCCATTAGATATACCTGCATCCTGCATCCTGCATGTTTATAAATACCATCAATACTAGCAATTGCTTTATAATGGCCAGAGAAGTCTAGTCGAAACGTCGCTCAGTTATATGCAGTAATTAAATTCCATAGAATTGTGACCTGCATACTCCAGCTCAATAACTAAATGCCATTGAAACAATACATATTAATTTGGGCAGTAACAAAGCCACATTGCTTTATAATGACCAGAGAAGTCTAGTCGAAACGTCGCTTAGTTATATGCATTAATTGTATTCCATAGATTTGTGACCTGGATACTCCAGCTCAATTACTATAAATGCCATTGAAACAATTCATATTTATTTGGGCTGTAACAAACCCACATGAATAAAACTTCTGTATTATCGACTGTTTCATTGCCTAGCAAATTTGACGATATATTACAGCTAGTCGAGTCTGTGAATGTTTAGTACTGGGTAATTGAATATGATTTATCAAAGTCGACCAGGATGAGACGGATAGCTGTAGGCTAATCCGTTATACAACCAACACGTAAGGTGGTAAGTTGAGTAGGCCACATAGCTACACAATCCACTTATAGATAGCCTGAATATCAAACCAATACCAGCCAGATAATGAAATATAAGCTGCGTAATCAACCCTGTCAACGAATGGGGTTGGATATCCAGTGGCGGATTAAGCTTCACCAAGGTCTGAGATGGCAGTTGACGGCGGGCCTATATAAAATGGCGTGGGCCTAATTAATTTCGGTCAGGGCCTACGTTGATTCCCGTTGGCCCTAAATCCCATACCCTAAAATTCATTGTCTATGTGTTTTTAATCGGATCAGACAAGTCTAAAAATAACATTTTTTTACAAAATCTTTGGGCCTGAGGCTGCAGCCTCACCAGCTTTACCGATAATCCGCTACTTTGGACGTCCTCTGAAGAAAATATTTGGATAATATTGAGACTAACCACAGTCTGAATTGTTAGAAGGGGGAGTTTTTTTTTTTAGCCATTTGCAAAAACAATGGTTAATATGCTTATTAATCGCAATTAAGCAGCCAGGTCCAGATGAGATTAACTTAATTAACATACTTTTGTATGAGTGACGTATGTGGTTTTATTAACCAGCTTTACTGTGTAACAAGACTAATACAATCTGTGGATTTATCAGGAAGTTTATTGGATAATATTACAATAAAATCAACTAGGAAGCTGGTCAATATTGATTTTCATGTCATTAATAGAAATGTGCAAGGACGCCGTATTCGGGTTTGTGAAGCAATATCTATAAGGTATTTAATTGAGAGTTCTTTCGAGAACATGGTTTTAGATAGTCGGACGACGCTGAATAGCTCAGAGAGAAAGTGTAGGACTGCTTACTACGAGTGCCGTCGTGAGTTCGATTCCCGTTGGGAGCAAGGGGAAATCTTAGACTCGCAGCTTTCTGTCGAAGATTCCAGTGTCCCCTGCCTCCCTTAGCTCCTTGTTAACATCTATTTAACCTATGGGGTGGCCGAAACGCCGTTCTACCGTTGTAGATGCCTTGTACCAGAGAGAACTTCCCACTAAAAACTACAAACCAAACCTTTTATGTCTCTTATACGTGCTATACAACACTTTTAATTATATACTATTCAAATATTTTTTTCTGCATAAAAAATCGTTACATGCAGAATTAGCAAAACTATCGTCGTTGCTATAAACAAACCCGGTAAAAGAATGCCACAACAGAATGTGGGAATGCTATAAGTAAAGCTAGGAGCAACGACTATCTCCACACCAACACGATGATCGATTAGTAGTGATCACGAACCGCAGCCATTATGTAATGTTTATCTTTGTTAATGTTAAATATCCGTGTATTCTATATCACACGTGTTAATCAAAACATTGTAATCCACGCTTCAGGTGTCAATATAAAATACAGTAGACAGTTATCCCTCGTTATCCCCTCATCTAGCTCACCAATATTTCATCAAGATTTACAAAATCTCTTCAATATCAACGTTAAGGAGAGGTGACTTAAACTTTTACAGAGAGAGAGAGGGGGAGAGAGAGAGAGAAAGGGGTTTTAACGTCCACTAAACATATGGTTCGGGACTAACACGTGGTTCAGTTTTATTTCAATAATTCGCTTGCGCGTAGGGGTCTTTAGCAGGTCGGGGGGACCGGATGTCCCGGAGAAATCCCACGAGGCTGGACAGGAGACCCTACTCCTTGTCACGTACAACCGAGGATTCGAAACCACGCCAGTTGAGTCAATGACAGGCTTTATCATACAGCCATCCGACCCCCGTACAAAATATTCTGAAAATCAACAGGTTTCCCAATTTAGGTCCCACTGAACAATATTCCCACAAGATTCCAGTACGGACATTAGCTCGAAGGCGTTCACAGGCTTTAAAATAATAGTGTGAAATTGCACATATTCGCATTATAAGTAGTAAAAAGTACATAAAAGTGGCTAGTTTGTGAGGAGGTCTGTCATTGAGTCAACTGGCGTGGTTTCGATTCCCCGGTTGTACGTGACAGCAGTAAGCTCGCCTATACAACCTCATCGCCTTTATCCAGGCCCCTCGTCTTCTTCCAACTGCTAAAGACCTCTACCCCGAAGCGACTTCTTGAAATTAAATTACATCACGTGTTAGTGCCGAAATGACCTTGTTTGTGTCGAGTGGACGTAACCCCCACCCCCTCTCTCCCTCTGCACAAAAACAAAATTATACCTTCACTATTACTATGATAAGTGAAATATACCTAAGCGTAATAATACCAACAATGCGAGGCGAATCAATTAATATATCACAAAGAATTAATGTAGATCTACGTGTTAATAGAAAACGATAACATCATAGCAAGGCAGTTATCTTGATACACTTTAATGGATAGTTGTGTTTGTCCGTTCTAAATCGAGATGGAACTTGTGATATTTCTGGCACTGTTGACGTCACAAACAGTCACCAGGTGAATTAACTACTTAGTCAGTACGGATATAACGACCACTTGATATCAGAGTTAAAAGTGAGGTCAGCCTGGCGAATGGTATTAATTCAAAGTGTCGTCTTTTGATCAATTATTGGCGAGACAGCTTTTTATCAACAGAGTTGTCTTTGATGACTTTCGTCGACTCCGATTTACTTTCAGAAGCTTATTTCTCTAACAGAATAAACTTTTTCTTTACGATGTTTTCGTTTTTTATTACACCAATATCTTTTTTAAAATGTACTATTACGAACATCTATTAATTGCATTGCATGGAGTCCGTAGTCGCACATTAAGGGAAATAACGTAGATACTCGACTAGAAAGTTGCGGGTTCGAACATTGGCTTGTGTGGAGGAGTCCTTCGTGATTTTCCGATCCTCGTTTCCACTGACACTGAACAGGCGTAACGGCTATGAGATTCGCTATAGGTGGTCGGTTTGGATAAATAACTGAGATCAGCGCCAAAGAGTCCTTGACAGTTAGCATTCGAAGAAGTTTGGGCGAAAACGACGCAGCCAGTGCAAATTTCTTTTACTGAATCTCAAAATTCATCAAAGTAGTGTAAGATGTTGAATTATAATTAGCGAGTTACATATTTATGAATAAATATGATAACCCAAACTGCTTCACGTCTTAGTTTTATTTCTGAAAATTCAGAGATGATTATGTTTCACCAGTCTGACAAAATGGCGTAATTATAAGTTAAATAATATTTATAATTCAAAAATAGTATGATTGATTATAAAATCAAGATTTCTAATTTAAAAAGAATACTCTTCGTTTTTCGCTAGTTTAAATACTCACAAACAAATTGGTGATTATAAATTAAAGATTTCTAATTTTAAAACAGTATTCTTCGTTATTAACCAATTTAAATACTCACAAACAAATTGGTGAGTATATAAAGTAAAGATTTATAATTTAAAAACAGTATTCTACGTTATTCACCAATTTAAATACTCGCAAACCTATTGGTGAGTATATAACGTAAAGATTTATAATTTAAAAACAGTATTCTACGTTATTCACCGATCTCAATACTCACAAACAAATGGGTGGTTATAAATTACAGATTTCTAATTTGAAACGGTATTCTTCGTTCTTCACCGCAGTATAAAACTCGCAAACAATTGCCTTAAGGTTGTTATAGAGGTTCTTCGACTCCAGGGAGCTGATCTTTGATATATATTACGCGTGACATTAGTGCGAGGCGGTCGAGACTTCATTTCGTCAATACTTTGAACTCTTTGGCCGTCAGTAGGGGTCAACAAACGCAAAGGATGGAGTCAATGACAGTGAATCCGGGGTCAGATTCATTTTCATGAATTGGATGAGATACCGTGATTGCTCCGGTGAAACAGCATTTCATGAAATGTATTGTCTGCCAGACTATTTCAGACGACGGCATATATCCATTGATTCTTCGCTTAAGTACATCCCCAAATCTTGGCTCTATTGAGCATGTTTTACAAGAATCGAGTCAATATTTGGTAAGAAAAGATGAAATACCTAATTGGCTTTTCACGTATATTTTAGTATATGAGACTGGTCCCGAGAGATGGTTGATTTTGATTACGTCTGGTCCTTTATTCTATTCTTGGTCGAATACAATTTTGTTTATGCAAAACAACAAGCAGACGATCTTCCTGATCCTGTAAACAATGGCGCCATGGAGGGCTTGTTTGGGAAGAAAGAAAAGCAAACGCTGTAGATGATGATGTTGCGCATCACAGAAAAGATTTATCTAGGGGCACAGAAGACAGCCCCGAGGACAACGTCACCGAATAACGCTCCCAATGTCTCACTGTGCTGTATAGTTCCGGTCCGACAATTGCACTGACTTCACATGAAAACAAACTTTTAACAAGGGAAGTCATCCACGCATGCAAAAGCAAAAAATGGAATATTTATCTGAGTCTATAGTTCCATGACGACTGTACTCGAATTGGTGACCCTTTTTTTTTCAGAACAAGAATAAGAAAAATTATTAAGGGTATAGAGTCATTTAAAGGTTCAAGACTAAAACTAGGTGGGTCGGCTGTTACGTTAGTATGTGTTCAATCGATGTAATCCACGTATGCAGAACTCTAAAACGTTAGTCTGAATCACAATCGACTTCCAAGAACTACAGATTTGAAAGGTGTGGGCTTGCTATAATTGACATTCCCGTAAACATATTTTCGTACCGTACCTAATTACGACAAAAATAACATTTAAACCAAACCGCCTGAATGTCAATTGGTCATCTATTGAGACACTACAGTACATTTCATATGTTCAAATCAATGGGTAAAAATCAAACCGCCATCTAAATTACATCTTACTTCACAAATTATATAAAGAAGGAAGAAAGTACACACGCCGCGCTTCCAAGTACAAACTCAAACACTCGAACGTGTTATGGTAAAGACGGGATTTGTGATTGGAAACGGATTAAGGAACGAACGGAAATTAATAAGATCGACAGTGGCTTTTGGTGAGGCAGACAGTTATGTATAAAGGTCTAATACAAGCTTGTCGAACACCCATTGCTTTAACTCTTTCTAGTCACGTATCCCTATTTCGACGCGAATTGTTGGCGCCTGGTTCCAGAATTTGTAGAAACCATTCACCTCTTCACTCAGACGAATAAACCATAAGCTCAATGAATGAATCTAGCCGCAGTTTCGTACTTGGTAATTGATTAATGGAATCCCAACGCTTTTTTTTCTTGGTATCTTCTTTAGAATAAAAAAAATCATTCGCTACATTTGTTAAAAGGTGGCATCTAATGGGTTTGAAACAGATGGGAAAATGACCTTTAAGGATGTGTGTTGGTCAGCCTACACATCTACCAACACTATTGATATTTCAGGACTGAAATTAGACTAGACACGTAGAGCTCTGGGAAATTGTGAATAGATATTTTCCGTATTTAGGATTCTGTGAGCAAAGGTAGTATGCTAATATATCCGAAGAAAAAAATCATTCTTACTTAGGATGAATTAGTATTCGTTTGTTCTCTACAAAACCTTCATGTTATTTATGAGCCAATATTATAGATGCATGGGGCATGTCATGGCGGCTAACGGTTTAGTACATATGAGTCAAATATAATTGGAGAACATAGGGGTCGGTGACGTCAAACAAGAATTATTGATGTGACCATAGTATAGGACGCATAATTCAGCCCTAATTGTGTCTTCAGTTTCAAATGATGTATCATATTGCACTCTGACACAACTTTTCCTCGACGCTGAATGTAGAGCATTGACTGTAAAAGATACCTGATCATTAGTAGTGGTTTCCTCCCACTGCTTAAGGCCCCTACGAGGTGTGGTTCAACAAGAACAAAAATATGGTATTTCTGAATCTAAGAATCGCTAATACCATTAGTGTATCTTCTTTGATTGGCATTTAGTAATTGAACATAATAACCCAAGGTACAATTTTATGGATACACAATTAGTGAGTTTGATACTAAGCGACGTTTCGACGAGGATATTGTTACCATTAGTGTAGCTAAATCTTGTGTCACTGTTGGATTATGTAAGAGCTAATTCTGCCTTTTAAAGATTAGACATTTATCAACATGACAAGATCATAATGAACTCTTGATGTCATCGGATGGCTCCGATTTTATGTAGATTAGAACGGTTCGGCCATTATTTAAAAATGGAGAACCGATGATAAGACTCGAATGACCAGTTGGTGGTTACGATCAAGGCTCACATCTTTTCAAAACTACAACCATTGATAACTTCGCTCAAAAAAAGGTAATTTGAATGAAATTTCAATATATTTATTTTACATTATCTATTTTCGAAATATAAGGAGGAAGACCAGGGGCGGTATTTATAAACATTCTAAGAGTTGAAATCAACTCTTAACTGTCAAAAATTACTCCTAACTTTGTAGATTTCCCTTAGACCTATTTATAAAACATTTTACTTTAAGAATTACTCCTAACTTGTTAAAAGTACTCTTATCATGGTTAACATGGCCGCCCGTGTACGCCGCCTAAGAGAGTTTAAAACAAGCAGAGATTTCTTAGTGGAGTACAACAATGACAAGTTGATAAGGAGATATCCAATGGTCATGGGTGGGATTCTTTTTGTGACAGATTTAGTTTGGTTAGTACCCAAGTCATACATTTAGTTAAAAGTAACTCTAAGACCCTTTATAAATATTTCTAGAGAGTAACTTTTAACTAAATGTTGATTTAGGAAGTCTTAGAGTAAAACTTAAGAAAACTCTAAGAATTTTTATAAATACGGCCCCAGCTCTTTATCTAAATATTACATAATGCCACTTTAAGTGTTTAAAAGTTCTTAGCCAACCGTTCAATGAAACCCTACGAGAAAATGTGATTAACTCGTTTTACTAACATATATCTTGCTTCATTCTGAACGATGCTAACCATGTAACACATCTCGACATCAAATATCGATTGTAAACTTATAATAACAATATTATCTGACAGATTACTTCTCGTTGCTAGGGTACACAACTCCCCCATTTAACTAGATCCAATATTTGTTTTTATAAACAACTGAATCGAATGACATAAAGTTTGAATTGTGTGGAGGTGTAAAAAAAAGTTAAATCCAATTATTAATAGAAGTTATTCGGATAACTAAATCAACATAATATATTTTTTATCAAGATAAAACCTAATTAAATAAAGTCTCGGTGCAATATCCGTTTAATGAGAAGCCACGGTGTCCAGGTCGCGAGAAATGAAATTGGGTTCAACGGCCGTCTCTTCTGATCTGACTAGGCTAATGAAGACAGTGGAGACCGAGAGAGTTCCTCAGTTTTTTTTCACCGTGTCGTCCTTGTTGGGGCAAGTAAAAGTGTCTAGTCCTTCGGAATTCTAAAGAGCCCTAAGTCGCGTGTCTACCCCCTTTCAGATCCCTTGACACTTGGCAATGAAAATAAAAGTATTCGACACTTATAGAACACTAGCGTACGGCGGTCGTTATTGATGAAGAAATTCAAGACCAATAACCTATGCATTTGGCTGTTCGGGGTCGACCACGGGCTTTGAGTTTGATAATTTCAGTAATCATACAAAGGCTGCGATCCCATAATGACCTTGAGTTTTTAATATGTATTTATCAAATGACAATTATTGATGAGCCTTTGGTTTGAACCGATTGTATCACAAAGTCATCTACAAGCCGATTTAATTGATTTGATTAAAACATGGCAGACACTATTTGTTTTACGCGACGTTTAATTAGTCGACTCTGGCAGTGATAAATGACGTCATCGTGTACTTTGTATCCCAGTTACTGCGGGGCGAATAATGTCAGCCATATTTGTTCAATCAATTGAAGATCAGTGATGTTAGACTTTTATATGAAATACACATGATCACATAATAAATGAACTACTAGTCGACTGAGTTCAATGTAGTACAGTTCAGACATTAGGTGGAGATGGGTTTCAGGACATCGACCCAATCTTGGAGACGTATTGGCTTAAAAGTATTTCTAAATTCAATGGTGTAACCAGTTCAGAAATCGCCAATTGGGCTACAATCAATTCAATGCAACATCGACTCTAACCCCATCAGAAAAATAAACCAATGGGACATTAAACCAAGTGATGGATGCGATATCGCTATTGTGGAAGCAGCCGTGAAAATACCGGGAGATACTAATTGTTGGCTATTTGGGGAGGTTCGGAAATTTCCGGAATCCAAAATGGCCGCTTTATACAAATGAGTATTTTGGGGAATACTAACCCGAACCCTTACCCTAACCCTTTTAAGAGAGGTAAAAGGTAAATTAGACCTTAGTTCAGTCTTTTAAAAAGGGTTAGGGTTCGGGTTAGTTTTTCCCAAAATTCTCATTTATATAAAGCGGCCATTTTGGACCCCGGAAACGCCCGAACGTCCCCAAACGGCCTACAATTAGCATCTTCCTAAGATACCAGTTCATTCCAATGAGTGTGATATGACAACTTTATAACAATGTTATGTTCTATTTCTGAAGAGGAAATATGGTCGATCAATCTGTCTGTCTCAGTTCCTATACAACTAATAAAACTTTAATTTTTCTAATTAACTATTAGATCAATGTTTTATATGTTAAAAAGACATAACTCACGGAAATTTACTTTTCCGTAAATCGTTAAGATGTATAGTTCCTTATTATGTCAAAAATGGTTTAGTTCTATTTAAGGCGGTGTTTGGAATTTAGGTTCCCCCCCATTTTGGAGGGGGCTATCAAGTTTTGCATGGTCAGGGGCAATAACTTGGCATAATATTTTGATACTGTTCTTCCTAACAATTCCAACACGTTTGGAACATAAATCTAAAGGTTTCATATGGACGAACGGATGTACAGAGGAGGTTCTTAGATTTATTTTATTTAGTTTAAAAGGGCATAATTGGGGATTAGACAACGAGTTGGCAGTTATCACTATAATAGTTGAAAACTATACAATGTAAAGGGAATTTATATAATAATTTCAGTCTAATCGGATTCAAATCCAGTAAAAAGCTCAGGCTCTTGATGATATCGAGAGTTGATTATGGTCTGGATAAGTTAAATAATGTCTAATAATCTCGATAAGATTTCAGGCCTAAAGAAAGACCTGCAATAGGAAGATTTAACTCTTGCGTAATGTATCTTTAAATGACATTGAGAAACCCATCTACAATGATAGAATGCAAATTGACGTACTGATAAATGTTGTTGTGATCCAATCGCTCGATTCAATTATTTTATATATTAACAGTGTTGGCTTATATTAGTCTTCGACATATATTTCAATATAAATTGTTTCCAGTTCACAGAGTAACATTTGTCATTCAAACAAGTTAATCGATTATTTCCCGCCATTTTATGGATTACTTTTTCCCGCCTATTTGTCAGACGCGCGAAAATGTAATCTTCACAGTGTACGATGTCCCGTCATTTATCGCGATGACAAATATTTGGGTCAGAAATGACTTGTTTGGTCAATAACATTTATGGAGTCAATTATATGATACAAACACAATTAAAAGTACAAACTGGTGTATACGTCACTGGGACTATTGTTAACCATTGTCAAGATGTAAGTTCTCATTTTAGAAGGCCTAATACCATTTCTTACATAAAGCGATAAAAATAAAGAGAGAGAGAGAGAATGAGAGAGGGGGAGGGGTTAACGACCATTCGACACAAGCTAGGTCATTTCTGGACTAACACATTTTATTTCAAAAATTCGCTTGCTCGTTGGTGTCTTTAGCAATGGGAGAAAACCAGAGGACCCGGAGAAAACCTACGAGGTTGAACAGGCGACCCTACTTCTTGTCATTTACAACTGGGATATCGAAACTACGCCAGTTGACTCAATGACAGCGCACTAGCTAATCCGGAATAAAAAATCATTTTATGTGATTTTGCTATACCGATACTTACACCAAAAATATCTTCCCAGAAACAAGGTAGGGTCGTCTTTATATTTCCAGACCCGTGTTATCTTGTCACGACCCCACCCCACAACATCACATTATCAAATTATTCTTGTGTCCAACCTGTTCCTCCCAATTTATTTCCTACCTATACAGGGGCGCCGGAACGACGCGAGGGCCACGGTACAAAACATAGGGAATCCCCCCCCCCCCGGCCTCTAGAAAATTTTAAAATTTGTCAATTTCGAGAACGCTGTGTTGAGCGCCTCTAGCATTCCAAATTCCAACCTAAAACCCTTTAAAATACATGATAATGAAAGAGACAAATACCTGATTATTCACAATTTATACTATTGTATAATAATAATGGTTAACTATGGTTTTTTTCGGGCGTGTTTAGGCCATAAAGTCCCTTTATACGACAGCAGGAAGTTAAACCCCACTTTAATTCATTTGCCTTTATACGAATCTGAAACTTATAAACAAAATAAAATAGCCACAACCAATAAATTCCCGTGATTAAAGATCATCTACACAAAACTTTTGGATCGATAAAATTCAATTTCCTATGAATTACCGTAAGGTGTACCTCCAATTAAAAACTCATTAATTTGTTTGTAATTTGTAGTTTATTTTTTATATTCTCGTTTTATCTAAAGGTCAACCCACACAAATCCTTATCAGCGACAGTCCGATTTTAAACAAAGAGGCTTAAACAAGCAATCTCTTTATTAAAAGCACGTGTTTGACTATAGATTTGATCAACTCTGGTGGTATGTTGTTATCGTCAATGGATTACTCTATAATCCACGAAACGTCAGGACCAATTCACGTCAGACTAATAACAACAGCCGATATGTAAGCCTTGCCATATATAATACACGAAACCCTGTTCTGCTCAGACTGGGCTAATTTTGCCCGGACATCAGTCTCGTTTACACATTGGCGTGCACGTAAAAGATCTCGTACCAGTTTTAATTCGATGTGTTCGATCCCTGTATTGGCCTAGAAAGTTCATCGGGATTTTCCAACGTGGTGCAGGACGAAAGGCTTGACAAGGTCAGATGTCTAGTCCTTCGGATGGTAAGAACAACCGAGGCCCCGTGTATGCATTGACGTGCACGTAAAGATCCCTTGGTAGCTGGACCTTAGAGCCGCGGCCCGGGCAAAAATTCCCTCATTGCACACTGCATGACATATACCCGTCTTCATTAACACAGCAAGAACAGAACAGTAGGACGTAAAACCCCATTTATTTCCGTTTCTAAATTCCAATACAACAGTAATTAAAGCCCCAATACCACTCTTGTTGTAACTGAATAATTTGCCCCAATCATTATTCTGGTCAACAAATTGTACTGTTTTACAATATTCCAATTCATTGATGATACAAATTTCATCTTAACACACCGAATATAAAAAATTGGAAAAATTCAACTCCATGATTTGAAAAGCTTTACGTAAACAATTTCAAATATAACATGGATTTAAACATATTTTAGAACCCTCTGGACAAGTAAAATAAGATGTAATGGATAATTTACACAACAGGTAGGACACTTAAACATCTAGTACTTCGAATGAGTTTTTTTTTAACCTGTCAAGCCAGCAAGAGTGTTATTGTCCCTTTAAATCACCAATGCTATTTGTACGGTAAGTCAAATGAAAGAAGTCTATAACAAAGAGAATTGACAAAAGACAATTGTCAACGTTGTTGTTATATAACATAAACGACTCACGGTAACATAAATACATCATTCTCTTTGATAATCCACAATTAGTAAATTATTTGTTCAAATTACGATAACGGATAAATTGATATTATCGAAGAACAAATGGAAATTCTGTAATGACTTGTTTTTAATTTCCTGTCACGAATAGTCGGTGAATGCAGAAATAAAAAACAAAGCAGAGCTTAATGGTGTTGTTTTGCTCCAGGGTTAGTTAGACAGTTTTATATTAAAAACATGGATTACCATAGAAATATGTAATACATAACGTAATAGATATATTCATATTGTAATAATACGGAATCTGTTTCTGGTACGGTGAAGGTAGGCTTATAGAACATCTTATATCACTTCTAGTGAAGACGAAAGAAATGTGGTTTAATAGCCTACCTTTCTGCACCAATCGAACTAATGAGCATACGAGCATACTTCTTTCAGTGTGTTATGGGGGTAGTTTTGCCTGGGCAGCGGCGCTATGGCCTACTCTTAATTCAAATAGGCCTACCAATGTCAAGGGTGCTTTTACGTGCACACCAAAGTCAACCAGGGACCTTGTTTTTAGTCCGATCGGAACTTCCAGTTTATCTGGAATATCCACATATCTAAAGCCGATGTTAAGTCTACTTCAATATGTAGCAATCAATAGGACCGCCTTTACTAACCGCGTGAGTTTTCTCTGGGTCATTTGGTTTCCTCCCACTGCTAATAATGTCCCTTACGCACATTCGAAATATTAAATGAAAATTGAACCATATTTTAGACCTGAAATTGCCTAGTTTGTGTCGAGTAGGTTTTACACCTCTACCCCCATAACACCCCCTCCCCCCTCCTCCTTCCTCTCCCTCCTCCCCCACTCAAACGTTCTATCATTCATCTATGACTTACACCCAACCTGACGGCTCTCAACTGATGTACCGGATAATCGCTACTGACTGAATAATAAATAATCTCAAAGTGGAAGACGAGAGTTTAGATGATATATAAGCGATATTATTGTTGTTGAGCAAGACAACCGGACACCATGCATCATTAATGTTATTATATTATATGATATGAATTGACAGTTAAATGGCTGAAACATGAATCGACTGACCCCAATATCGATTTGTTTCGGCCATGTAAGTCCATTACATTTACTGTACAAGCTGACCATGAGCAATTAAAATCCTATTCACGATGCCTTTATCTGTAGGCCGAGATCCAGGATTTTTTCGAGGGGGGGGGCATACATTGGACCAAAGGGTAATCATCAGAGTGCCAATGTGTAAACAAGACATCTGTCTTTGGTCCCATCCGAACGACTATGCGTTGCCCCTTGTCGGGCTCTTTGCCCTGCACCACTGATATGGGTGGACGCCTGAAATCTCGATGAACTTTCTCGGCCAATGGAGGATCAAACACGGGGCCTCTAGGCTAGCGAGCCAACGTCTTACTCACATGAACCTCTTTTTGTAATAAAATTAAACCGTATGTTAGACCCAAAATGACATAATTTGTGTTGAGTGGACTTGAAAAAACCAATCTGTCTCTCTCTCTCCCCCTCTCTCTCTCTCTCTCTCTCTGTCTCTCTCTTTTTTCTCTCCGTATATATGTATGAAATGCTATAATAACTTAGTCATATTTATCTGTAAACTAATTCAATAACAATATCAGCTCTTGTTCTTATTGAAGAGGTCGTTATCTTTCCTTAACGATGGAAGAAAGAAAGGCTTCAGCTATGCAAAGAAAGAATTCTTTGATTACTTCTTAGCAGTTCGTTGACTTCTTGTAGACGTTGTAGCAGGTTGTTGGCATCGCTAAGTACCTTGCTAACAATCTGTTGATCTGGTAATCACGACTTGTATTGGTTCTTATAATGAATATAACATGGAGTTGATATAACTGCCTTGTGGGGGGTTAATTCACAATATATATCAACAAAAAAACGAAACTTGTTAAAATTAATCTTATGTCGCATTTAAAGATACGGTATTCCGATTTAAAATACAAATGTAGACTTGCAGACCAAGAACAATAATAAAGTGGGCTGCAGGAACTACTCGTGCTCTTCTTCTTGCACTGTCGCTCCCCGGTTGTACGTGGCAAGGAGGAGGTTCGCCTGTCCAACCTCGTGGGTTTTCTCCGGTTTCCTCCCATTGCTAAAACCCCTACGTGCAATCGAATTATTGAAATAAATTTAAACCATATGCTAGTCCCGAAATGGTCTAGTTTGTGTGGAGTGGGCGTTAAACCCCATCTCTCTCTCTCTCTCTCGACCCCATTTTACTTTCTGTATCCCTCTCTCCCCCTCTCTCTCTCTTTTGCACTGTCCCAGTGTTTCAGACAAAGTGGGCAAGTTCAGGTATGACCCGACCCTCTAGCGGCAAGGGTCGGTAATTCAGTGAAT
This sequence comes from Patella pellucida, assembly GCA_917208275.1. NCBI lineage: Eukaryota > Metazoa > Mollusca > Gastropoda > Patellidae > Patella > Patella pellucida. The sequence continues at coordinate 44,659,336 of OU795043.1, read as the reverse complement.
AGTAGATTTATTTTGAACCTAACATTATTCAGATCGATTAATCTAATACGTTCTATTGATTTCACGCCGCCATCTTGTTTCGTCTAAGATAATCAGGTGACAATTGGAGGATAGCTGATAGCTGTCCATTGACACGAGGATGGCATCTGACCTACGTTTTTGGTCTAAATCGTTAGGTTACTGTTTAAAATCGACCAGGTTTTTGTTGAATTTTTTTTTAAAAATGCGATCATTGATTGCCTGATCCATTGGTGTTTAAAAGATTGGTAGACATGTTACAAAAAGCCTATTTAGGATCTGAAACGTACTCAAAGCCTTTGGCTAAATGTCCACTGATTTAGCTCTTACATAATGCATTAAATATGAATATAGAAGCAGAATAAATAATTGTCAACAGAAGACTCTAATTGCTCCTCATTACACATGATGGATAAATGTTGGTATGGTCCCCAGGTATAACATCATTTTATCTGTAGATAAACCCACCTCATTACTCGTTTGTCATTATTATTGTTACGTCATTGGTGATAATTGTTTCTAATACGCGATAAACAGGTGATAATTACTGTATTATGAGTTTAAATACAGGTCGCTTTAAACAGACACGTAGAGAGGAGATGACCAACACCCCCTACTTACGACAGCGAATTTTTACATCATGTTCTAATGTATAATGTAAAAACAACAACAAAAGTTACAGATCTTTTGATGTTCATTTTCCAGATAAGACTTAATTATTAGTGTGTAAGACAGCTGGGGGGGGGGGTGCTAACAAAGAACGGCTGGTCGTTCGGATCCTGAGATAAGAAAAGGCGCAACTGTCCAAGTAAAATGTCCCTCATAGCATAGCACATTGTGTAGCTTTTCCCGTGTTCATAATCCCAAATCAAGCAGTAAATATGACTTTAAATCCAATTTCCTTTCCAATGGAATCAACAATTTGTTTTAGTGACCCGCATCAAAGAGGGGTCCAGTAATTTTAATTCCGAGTCCAATGAGTTAGAATATTTCTCTGACGTGTTAGATAATAGAAATATTTGCGGTTTGATAAATCTATTATCTGTATTTGTAAACTCTGATATTAACTCGTGATCACCAAGTGATGACGTGTCGAGTAATGAGGTTATATTCATAATATCTAAAATCCCTTAATCTCTCTCTCTCTCTCTCTCTCTCTCTCTCTCTCTCATCACAAACAAGTTGAGCAATATCAAAACGCAATAACGATGTCGCAATAATCTATACGTAAATATTAAAGAGATTAACAACAGATAAGCGCATGATCTACTTTTCCTTTCGATACATAAAGAGGAAGTAAGCTTGTTTTCAGTTTTTGTTTCGCTTTTGAGGTTTAAATCGTCGATGGCTGAACAAATTTGTGTACAAATTTTTAAAAGTAAACAGATATCCACAGGCTTACTTCAATCGACACCTTTGATTTTTTTTTCATCCAAATCAAAGAAGTACGTCCGGTTGATTTAAGATATGAAAAAAATGACAACCGACCGACCCGTCATCTGTAGTATATTAGAAATTGGATAAACTGGCACAGCGAGATATAATTAAACGAAATCACGGATTAGAAACTTCAATAAAAAAATAATAATTACATCGCGGTCATCTTTATTCCACAGTGTTGGGATATAATGCATAATCATAATGCCCCGTTGTTCCCATGGCGATACCACCTTCATAATTATAGTCTGTCAATTTCATGATTGACATATGATTCCATCGTTTCTATGGTAACGCATGCTTATATCATGAGAAAAGAGAAGAAAAAGGAAAATCTTGCTGGATCTTATTACGCGAATACATCTGAAGAAAACTGAGTTTTAATATGTATCAGAGATAGTCATTTACCATATATAACATAATGATGTTCGTCACGAACGTTATTAAACATTATAACATAAGACAGTTGCATCTGGGGACAAATTTGCCTGGAACACAAGAACTGCATTTCTCGCAGAAGAAAAATCGTTATGGCGTTTACTTTAAATCCATAATATATAGTAAGATAAAGAAGAGAAGAAAAGGAAAAGAGTACCGTAAGAAAGGTTGTTTAAGTTTTGAACCCCAAAATCGAGAATAAAATGTTGGTTTATTTTCAGTAATCAAATGATAAGATTTTGTAAATAAAAAAAAAGGTTAGATGTGTAGGTAAAAGGGAAATCCCATATAAGAGGGTTTGTTTAGCCTTAAAAAGACAAATGGCACACAAATTGGGGATCTTGATGAGAGGAGGCTGGTGTCCCCCGCATCAATCAGAAAAAATAGATGCACACGTAAGGCAAAAGAAAATAATTTTTTTTGTGTCGGTGATAATTTATAATGCTTATTATGATACCCCGTGTTAAAGCACGGATTTAAATTTCTTAAAGAGTACATGTGGAAGATGCATGACTTGAACATTTTCGGTGTCATTGTTTGAAACTCCGTCAAGATGAAATTATGCGATTTCGCTCTCAAATATAAGCCGTATATTGAGAAACATTCATTCTCTCAAAGAAGTCCAACTTAAACATAAGGTGTGGAAGAACAGACAAACTGACCTAGGTACTCAAGGGAAAGAATTGTGCCCAGACAGGGCCAGTAGTTTATCTTTAAGATGTGTATATTCGATCTTGAAAAATATATATCAACTATTACAGCAGGGATTTTAATATAAATATTTCTATTAACAGACGAGATTTTAATGTAAGTATTTCTGACTCAGGCGCTCAAAGGGAAAGAATTGTGCCCAGACAGGGCCAGTAGTTTAACTTTAAGATGTGTATATTCGATCTTGAAAAATATATATCAACTATTACAGCCGAGATTTTAATATTAGTATTTCTATTAACATTGTTTAATACTTTTTTATCAGGTAGATGCGTCATTCGCCTTAATCTATTACGTATCATGGGCGCATGTTTTTTTCCATTAGTTTACACCTTTAAAGGAATAATGCGCGAAGTTGACCAATATTCTCTGTAGAGCGGAGGGATTTAAAGACACGACCAACTCTCGACTCGCTAACTAGGCTAGTGATGGTTTTATACATTTATATAAATACACAATGATTAATTTCAGTGATTAATCTAATACATCAGTGTGTCCATTAACATTAAAATTGTGTATTCACCATGGCAACCGTGTGTATTGATATACATAAATATTAACGTAAACGAGGTTGTCATCCACATTTTAAAAGTTCGCTTTTATTGTGATGGACTAGGTAAAAGATCAATAGATGTCATCTCATTAGACCTATGTAATCAACGAATCATTGACAGGTGATAGATTTTTTCAGGTAAAGGTAGGCTAATATTCCGGTCGACAGAGAGAGAGAGAGGGAGAAAGAGAGATAAATGGGGTTTAACGTCCACTCGACACAAACTAGAGAAATGGGGTTTAACGTCCACTCGACACAAACTGTCTTACGAATTTGGCCACTCATGATGCTGTCTGTCGCAGATTTCTTGTTGGAACACAGCTGAATCATTGAATAAGTGACGAAGGATAATTTGTGAAACCAATTTATCAAATTATGACGTAATTGAAAAGGTCACCGTTGTCAAATAAGTCGCTAAATTTATAAGCCAGCCCATTTAATTTCTGGGGACCTTTTGAGCTCGAACGTCCCCTCACCTGACTGCTCACCCACCCTATTTCGGATTCCTGTGGAAAAATGCTTCAAGAAAAAACAACTCCCGCTTTTTGCCCACCTCTCTCTGTGGTCTACTACGGAACCCCTTAATCCATGCTTTGTGACTTTTGGCAGGTGCGGTTCTTAAAGTCCCTCGCATATATAGAAAATAACCAAAACAAGCTTGCCTTCAAAATACTAAAAAAGTATATAATTAATGTTTATAATTTAATGTCAATAGTCTTTGATGATGATGATTGACGTGGTCGTAGTCAAGTTGACAATTACCTTTATTATACATGACACGCTTTTCGGATAGAAACAGCATCCAATAATTACCACTGTAGCTTAAAACACAATAAATCAACTAATCACAGGTTGTGATAGATGAGACCACTCTCACGTGTCAAAGAACTCTGACTTCTGATGCTTGATTATGTGCTTTTAATGGCATCATAGAAACAGGTGATTAACGGTGGAAATTTTGCACGACTATACTACTAACAAACTTCAATATTTCCCTAGATACTTATTGGGCTGATTTTATCAGAGCAGCGAGCTGTATGCGAGAGAGAGAGAGAGGGGGGGGGTGGGGTGGATGTGGTTTAACGTTCACTCGACACAGACTAGGTCATTTTGGGACTAACATATGTTTTTTAATTTTATTTTTATAACTCGCTTGTGCGTAGGGGTCTTTAGCAGTGGAGGGGGACCGGAGGCCGAGAAAACTCCCACGAGACTGTCACGTACCTCCGGGGATTCGAAACCACGCTAGTTGACTCAATGACAGGCTTTATGAAACAGCGCGCACGTGCTACCACCCCCTCCCCCCTTCCCCGTGATGTATGCACATATATAAATATGCATGTTAAATATCACCGTGGGTTAGCTTCGTTATGTAATAGACAGGCTTTTTTCATCGTATTGGAGTCGTCGTCAAACTTGACATTGGATTGCTTCCAGACCGGAAGCTTAGTCTCGATCAAACAGCAATAGTAATGTCCTGAGTATTACCAAATCTTGAACATTATAGCCTAGCTATTACCATTCAATCTCGATTATACAGTAATACAATAGTAATGGCATGACTATTACGATATCAATTACCTAAATATTTATTACCGCATGTCAGGGTGTTCAGTCTCGATCTTACAGCAACACGACAGCAATGGCCCAAATAGCTAAAAGTAGCTAATGGTAGCTGACTGATTTGGAAACAATTGCACCAACCAGCGTGCTTCCAGTGTTAAATTAAATTAGTATAAATTTTACGTCAGGCAATTCAAACGAAAAATAAACCTTAACGGAAGTAATAAATTGATTCTTCCAAGAAAAAATGACATTATTTCTTTTTATTTCTCTGGAGATTGTACTATAAATATTTTTCTCGTGATTGCATCAATAAAACTTATCGCAAAAACTTGAAATTTATACAACAGAATCAAGTTGAAGTAAAGTAACTATGCATCCTATATCTAAAATAGGCTTTAATGTCTTACTGTTCAGCTCCGAATGTCCCAACGAAGATGGGCACACGCAACACGGTGTGCTATGATGGAAGCGACACTATAGCTTACTCTTATATCGAATTCCAGCTGCCAAGGGATATTTTACATGCACGCCATCGTATACACGGAACCCCTGTTATTCGACCCATCCTGCACCAATGACAAGGTTAAAACACGTTAAAAAATCACGATTAACTGTGTCGGTCAACCCCGGGAGCAAACCCGCGACCTTCAAGCTGCCGAGCCAGCGTCTTACGTTACCAAAATGAAAGTCGGAGGTTAACGTCAATATTTTCAATAAGATTATATTGTGTCCTTTTCTTACTTGTTTGTTTTTTCATCTCAGAGTGTTTTACCAATTTATTTTTTAAAAACTGTTCGCCTTTATTTAATGATGGCAATGTCTACCATACCGAGCCGCCACACACAAAACGTAGCTTTAAATCAAAATAATCTGCGCAGTTTTTCCCGGTTGGTATAAAATAAGAAAGATCTTATCATTGCGCAATTTACGCATCTGATGTTCTGGTCGTAGCTGACTCCCCGGAATATTCTAAACAACCATACGTTACAATGTCTCTCTGTTCGTGATGTAAAGTGTATATTCTTATTACCACGGAAAACATGATTATGAGTGTGATTTACTTTTATCACTTAGATGTATTCAGCTTCTTTTACAAGATATTGGGGGTTTACACTTGCTAAGGATTTGTAAAGTATTAAGAAACGAATACATATTTCAATAAAAGACGTGTTTTTTATATAAACAATATTTATTCAGAAACTGATCACAGATCATTTCTAATTGTACGCTTGTTCGGGGTACACGACTAGCTTATTTTGTGGACAGGTCTAGCTTATTTTTGGGGAATAGCTTATTTTGGGTACACGGCTAGCTTATTTTGGGTACACGGGCTAGCTTATACGAGCTAGCTTATTTTGGGTACACGGGCTAGCTTATTTTGGGTACACGGGCTAGCTTTTTTTAGGTACACGGGCTAGCCTATTTTGATACACAGCCTGGCAGTATACTGTATATCACGATCCGTCCCTATACAAATATATAATGGTGAATTCATAATGTCTTAGAATCCATGAACATGGCCATGTAGGGCTATAATGAAATTATAAATGGTAAAATGTAGTAACTTCAAGCCAATGTGGAGAATAAGTATATATAGTTAGGTTAACACAATTTATCTTCCACGACAAGTCATTACATCTCCGGAATTGTCGCTCTTAAAGACGGAATATCTACATAAGAACGTGTCTTATTTCCTGTAATAAATCAATATATTTCTCCATTTCTGAAACGCTTTGGAATCATAGAATTTGGAATCGAATGATTCACATTGAAAGACAAGCAGACAGTATAAAAAGAGATTATTTAAGTTAGAAATAGAGGAAGCACGGTTATTTTATATTGTATCTTTACTCTGCCTAAAAACTCATCCACAATAATATGTATGTTGTTTGTTTTATTCATAAGATTTTAATTTGATTTTTTTTTGTGATTTATGTTTCTTTGCTCCGATCGACTATAAAAACTATAGTCTAGGTTGCATTGGAAAAGAGAAGGGGGGGGGGCAGAGGGTTTGACACAAACTAGGCCATTTCGGGACTAACATATATGGATCAAATTATATTTCAACAATTCGCTTGTGGGCAGTGCGCTTTAACTGTGGGAGGTGACCGGGTGAACCGGCAAAAAACCCACTAGGTTGGACAAACGACTCTACTCCTTGTCATTTACAAACTAGGATTCTAAACTAATCCACTCGACTCCATGACAACCATTCTGATCTAAAGCGCATGCGTTAGACCATAGGGTCATCCAGCACGCCAATAAGATGTTAGATATCAATTATTGGCCGTTGTAATAGTAGGCTACACCCCCATCTTCAGGTGTATATTATAAAAATACCTACAAAATTGATAGGTAAATGAGACATATTCGTCTATATTAATTAGTCAATGATTAGTTTAGGTCTATTATAATCCTTGGGCCGTCTATACAACACCTGTGTCCAGGCTTCATGACTCTCATTCTGGACTGGGGTATCGGGTTCTATTGTAATTTGTCTTCTGATGTATTCACGTAACTAAACAGACTGATTCATTACTGGTATTGTCGATTGTCTGTCCCCTGATATTCATTAAAATTTTACATTTGGTTAGAGTTTAGGCCCGATGTCTTGAACTGACATTTTGTAACAATCTAAAGACAGGAGAGAGCGAGAGGGGGGAGGGAGAGAGAGAGAGGGGGAGAGGGAGCACTCTATCTGTTTTTTTAAGAAATGGGTTGAACATCCACTCGATACAGACTAGGTCACTTCGGGATCTTTAACAGTAGGAGGGAACTGGAGGACCCGGATAAAACCTCGAGGTTGGACAGGTGACCCTACTCCTTGTCATGTACAGCCTGCGAATCGAAATCACGCCGGTTGACTCTATGATAGACCTTATAATCTAAAGCGTACACAATGGCGATATTTGAGACAGTGGTATTATATTGAATACTGCTTGTAAAGCGTTTTGATAAAACGGAATATGCGTTGTAAACAATTAAAATCGTTACTATGGAAATAACATATAAGTGTTTATACATATTGTTCACAATTCAAAAACATGTTTGTATTACTCTGATGTCAAGCCATCCTTTCATATTTATAATTTGTAATAATATTCTAGCCAGTGGCATATGGATAGTGTGCCGGGGGGTGGGGTGGGGTGGTTAATATGTGCGTGTTGTATCATAGGGTCTACCATTCAGTTGTTTACTTGAGACTGTTTTCATTAGCCCAGTCGGAGCAGAAAAGTAGGACGTTAAACCGCATTTCATTTCATTTTGTTAACTTGGGAAAAGGTGTCGGGTGATATGCTCATTATTACATGTTTGTTGATGTTAAGATAATGTATTATTTTTTACAATAGAATTAGAACATCTAATTAATTAACAAGTCTCTGGGGAGGTATGAACAATATTCTAATTAACATATTAAACTAAGTTGTCCCCCTTACAGATGTATTACGTAAGATTTAGATAAAGAGGTGAATTCTCTTGCTAGACAAGTTTAACAATAGCTAATACAAAATGAATATATTTCACTCTAATTATATTATGCTGTGCTCCTGCTAAGGTCTGAATGTTTGAGGTTTTGGCACGAATAGCGTTGTCTCGATTGCCACTGCTATGATAAAAAAGAAGTCTCGAATTTCCGTTATTAAATGGACCGGGTGGTCTAATCTACTTAGCCAAAAATCTAGAGAGTTGATTATGGGACAGCCATTTAAATAAATCTTTAAATAATAAATAAGAGAACATTGATACCAGACAAAAGCAGATTTATCTCTTTAATACAAATACTACGACTGGATTTAAAATCGGTGACGGCAAATCGAATTTAAAGGGGGTAGTGGAGGAACAACATACTAAAATGATTAATTTTATTTCGAATCAAGCTTTAAGGGAGGAGAGTAAATTATGTTATTTTCATTCCAATCAAGCAATATATGATTTTAGTGATCCAAAAATATATGTTAATATCCATTGCAAACATCCATTTTCGATAAAGGGCCGTATTCTCTGAAACATCTATCAAGATCCGAATAGACAGAATTAGTATTCAGTGATCGACCCAATCAATAAACAGTCATTGACCTCTGTCAATAATCTATAGAAACCAAGAAACAAGAACAACTGCCAACGTTTACATAACAGACCATTGATTGTATGCAGATTCAGTCAATCGGTTTTACCGAGAGAGAAACGTGCTTTCATCGCATGAACAACCATGATCTATATGTTAAATTTGTGTGGTCCGATTGGAATTAAGAGCAACATATTAAAATACATCAACCAAGACCTTAACTAGAGCCAAACCTTCTCAGACCCAGGGTCATACTTCAACTTTATTCAACAAATGTGTGGTGGACGCTCTGTGGGAAAATATTGATACACTTTACTTGAGTGTTGGCAAGTGGCGACTGATTTAATGTTATGGCTATCTGCTCAATCATTTCATATAAATTTTAATGGTAGACAATAGCTGAAGCATCCGACCTTATTTCCATACGCTCTGTGTAACAGTATATGTACTTTGGTCATTTAGAGACCATCATATGGTAATTTGTATGCATTTCGATTTCCAATTGTCAGTGATTCTTAATTTTCGTGCACAGCAATACCAACACGGAGATCTAGACATACTCTTCGGTGGGGCTTAAACAATCTCGAAGGTTCTTTTCGTACCACATCATTATTGGACGGATGAAGATTCCAGTTAAGATTTCAGTACACGGTTGTCAGTGATGCAGGGCGGGGGACCTGGCAAGGGCGGTTGTCTAGTTGTTCGGGTGGGACGAAAAACCAAGATCCCATGTACACATTGGCGTGTACGTCAAAGATCCCTCGGTTGTTGGAATTTGATATAAGAGTAGGCCGTAGTGCCGCTGTCCGTTCAAAACTTCCCTCACGGCATACTGTATGGCGTATGCCCGTCTGTATCATCCCAGTTCGGAGCAGAACAGTAGGACATCAAACCCCATTTTATTTCCAGTTCACGGTGAACCTGGCGAAATATCGCCCCGTATATCCAGATCAATACAGCTTACATTTTTTCGTCTTTTGTACATGACGAGAAATTAAAATAATAGGACAATCAATGGCAAATTAGAGTTATAATTGTGATCAATTAAATAGAGCAAAAAAAAAAGTATGGATTTGAATGTATCGATTATCTTTAGATATTATCGGCCGTGATAGTGTATCGTTTCAAGTTTGGCTTGCAAATATATACAAGAAAAACAGTACGGAGGTGAAATTTATTGAAGAACTATTCAACTACAGTTTCATTTGTCTTTATAATCGAACCACCGATATTGGCCTTGTAGTGGGAGATTGTGGGATGGGGGGGGGGGGTCGAGAGTTCTAACGCGCACACCTTAGACCATACGGTCTGGTAATCGATTCCATCCCAAGTTACGAGGGATTTGGTCGTCTGTCTAACCTCATGGGTTTTCACCTGGTCTCTCGGTTTCCTCCCACAGCTAAATTAAAGTACAATTATGTTTTGTGTCGAGTAGACGTTAAACTTCATACTTTCTTTATCTCTTTCATGGTAGCGAATTAAACCACCCAACTTCGCAGTTACTAATGTCTTGATAAATAGGGTTTAACGTCCACTCGACATTAACTAGGTCATTTTGGGACTAACGTATGGTTTTTAATTTTTATTTCAATAATTCGCTTGCGCGTACGGGTCTTTGACAGTGGGAGGAAACCGGAGTGCCCGGAGGAAACCCACGAGGTTGAGACGGCGCCCCTATATCCATGTCACATACGCTCACACTAGGGCTCGAAACCACAGCCGCAAGCCGTAGGTGACCAGCCAGCTAGAGGTCGAAACGTGGTACCCTAGACCACTAGGCCATCCCAACACCCCCATCCCGTAGAGTAGAAGGTGCGTGTGTATTTATAACACTATGTTCTTTGTCTACATGTTCGTCTGCGATATCACCCTTGGTGGAAGTGGACGTAAAACTCTAGAAACGAAAGAACGAATGAATGAAATGGGGTTTTACGTCCTACTATTATGCACCTAACCTGGGCTAATGGAATACGGTACGAATGAACGAACGTCTACATGCACATAATATATTTAAAAAAAAACACAAGAAAAGAGAACCGCTTTATATTGACGTCCAGGAAAAGTATTTTTTGTTAATTTATAGGATTTTGAGGTAACAGATAATATGCCTGTTTTTTTTTATTCATAGAATTTACGAGCTAACCTTTACACATACGCTCGTAGATAATTTCTGCCATTACCAACACATTTATATGGGACAAAGTTTACTGGGTGATTTGTTCTTGATAACGATAAAGAATACGTACATTTGTATCGAAACGTCAAACCTGTACATAATAAATTAATGATTGTTGTCCCATATAACTACATGTATGTTATTTTTTTTATGTTTCCAATCGCTAAATTCAACTAAAAGATTATAGATTATTTCTACATAAATTTGGGGTATTGATTTAATAAAATTAAAACCAACTCAAACCCCACTATTCACTGAAACCTGTCAAGGTGGGGTCTATATTTTTAAAAAAATATAGGGAGATGAATTTATATAAGCCATCGCCTGTTTTCAGATCCCAGATTTATATATTTATATTTATATTATGTAAATATTTACTCAATAAATATTGTCAGAAAAAAAAAGTTACTCTGGTGAAATGCGAGGGTGGATTGTTTTTAGTCGTCCGCCACGTCGTCCGCCAATTTCTGCTCATACATGTACTATAATTTATATCAATTAATGTATTTTAGAAATCATTAAACATGCGTGATACCTTTGGGTATTTTCTTTTCTTTACAATATTGAGCTGCATCCCGAATACACTTCAAACAATTGCGAAATGCGACATGGCTAGAAATAGAATAACTGAATTATCTACCAATATATCCTTTTCATGATTTGGAATTTTTATATCGATTGCTGGAGAGTCTGGTCAATGCGGGCTTTATATCCTGTGTGAACGATCACCATGCCCTCCGATACGAAACAGCAGAACAAAATATAGAATAACCCAAACGTAGTTTTAAAATCACAAAGCTGCTCGTTTGAAATCTTGGACCACTGTTTTGTCCCCTTTGACTTGTTATAACTATCGGTTAAACGGAAAGTTCGAATATTGTGCATTCGAAGTACAGCTACGGATTCGCAAAAGGCACATGTCACATCGCCATCGTTACAGAGCAAGATGAACGGAATCGACATCGTTTCGTGTAATACAAAACAAACTGGTAGTATTATTCATATAGGTCTAGAAAACACAAAGATATTTCTTCATTATTTGATGCCACCGATAAGTCTACATTACGATTTATGGGCTTGATTAAAATAACTCGCCATTTCTGAGTTTGAGTCGCATCACACGTCAAATGCATGGATTCATATCAAAAAATGAAAAAGGAAATCACTTAACTTTCTAATTTTGTAAATTATCGTCAAAATAACACAATTTATCGATCCTTTGATTCATTTGTTACACGCAACGTTTCAATACTCTTACAGGTACCTTTATCATGCAATCATCAAAAATGAAAAAGTATAAAATTTTGTTTGTTTTGTTTGCTTTCCCGGCGTGATTTCCCATTTTCACTGATGCAGGACGGAGGGCCTGACAAACACAACTGTTTAGTCTTTCGGGTAGGACGAAAACCCGAGGTTCCGTGTGCACATTGGCTTGGACGTAAAAGATCCCCTAGCAGTTGGAATTCGATATAAGATAAGGCAGTAGCGCCGCTGTCCAGGTTAGGAGCAGAACAATAGGACGTTAAACCCCATTTCATTTCATTTTGTTTTGATTGCATGATTTGTTTTACTCATGACTGTAGTATGTAAGGTTTGATTTATTATTGATCCATTCTTTATAAAGATACCTGTAAGAGTATCGAAACGTTGCATGTAATACATTAAGAAGTGGTGTATCCATAAAGCTATATAATGTTATTATACTTCTACTTCTAAATGGCATTCAAGGATTTTATATTATTTATTAAAAAAAACACAATATACCAAATTATAACCGAATAACAAAAATACAATTAAAAATACATTATGTAAGATTTAGCTAAAGAGCTGATCGTTCTTGTTATAGATAATGCAAAATGAATACATTGAAAATTTCATTCAATTTACTTTTTTGAGCGACAAGATGTTGATTATGGTCTTGTTATGTTAATTATTATCTAATTAATAATTGAGATAACATTTAAGACCTAACGAAAGACCTGCAATGGGCAGATTTAGCTCTTGAATAATAATTAATCTTCAATTTATCATTAACATTGTAAATTTTATGTTGATTTAACTTTCAGAAAATAACCGTTATCTGTACATGTCACAGTGAACAATAGGGGAAAGATTTTTATTAATGATAATTTTACAATAGACCATATCCCTACATCATAATGGCTTATAGATTTACCGTTATTTACATTAACAGACAATGGATCGGAACGTAAATAGTAACCACGTATCATAATAAACATTTACAGCTACGTGATACTTGCGACATCAATTATGTACATTAATATATGTTATGGTAACGGTATGGGATTGGATCGGGGTGGGCGGCAGGCGTGGGGGGGGGGCATTAAATGACTTCTTTTTAGTGGAAAACATGATATAATAATATATTGAGTACGAAAATGATTTATGTGAGGGCGAAAATGATTTATGTAAACGACAAAACATGATTTTTTTTTTTAGGACAAAACATGATTTATTTTGAGGACAAAACATGGTTTATGTTGTGGGCAAAATTGGTTTATGTTAAGGACAAAACGTGATTTTGTTTTAGGACAAAAGATGAATTATTTAGAGGGCAAAACATGATTTATTTTGAGGACAAACCTGATTTATTTTGAGGACAAACATGATCTGTATTGAGGACAAACATGATTTATTTTGAGGACAAACATGATTTATTTTGAGGACAAATTTGATTTTTTGATTTTTAGGACAAAAATGATTAATATTAATAGAAAATACAGGAGGACCGCACCACACGCAAAACAAAAATATACAAGATAAACCTGCGGACAAGAAAGAAAATAGACATTCCAAAAAATAAACAATTATCAAATCAAGTGAGAAAGAACATGATTTATCTTGAGGGGGTGAGGGATGATTTTGATTTATTTTCCATAACGAATAATTTATTTTGTGGCAAAAACCGGGTAACAAATGATTTATTTTCATGTTTTTAATTTTTTTTATTAAAATAAAGATTTATTTTGAGGGGATACAGATTTATTTTGAGGGGATACAGATTTATTTTGAGGAGAAAAAGATTTATTTTGAGAGGATACAGATTTGTTTTTGCGGGGAAAAGATTTATTTTGAGGGGGAAAAGATTTATTTTATAATTATTGTGCAGAATGATATTCGAAATATGATTGGTCTCAATTGTTGAATGTCAATATTGTAATTTAGCTATCTTTTTAATTTTAAGGATTTTATTTCATAGTGTAATTGGGTGAACTTTTATTGGCCTGCCAATAATGTAATTTAGTTATCATTTTAATTGTATTGTGTTTGTTTTTTATTTCAGTGCAATCAGGTGCACATTGGATAGCATGGACTGACATTAAATCCCACGCTTGAGCATGATAAGGAGTAAGTTTGGCTGCCCAATTTCGAGGGTTTTCTCCGGGTCCCGTGTTTACTCCCATTGCTAAAGATCCCTACGCTCAGACGAATTATTCAGATAATGTGTGTGTCGAGTGGAGGTTAAGCCCCATATATATAATAATATGGTGTCGATAAAACAACTGGGAGTCTAAGCTATGCGAACTGCTCAACTTGATGCTCACATGTGACTCCTTATTTCTTAAAACCCACATGTGACTCTTGATTTCTCCAAACTCAATTCTGACTCTTGATTTCTCCAAACTCAATTCTGACTCTTGATTTCTTCAAAATCAAATCTGACTCTAGTTGTCTTGATGCTCACATCTGACTCGTGATTCTTGGGGTTTTCTTTTACAAAAGTCCATATCTTACAGTTTCCCATCATGAAACAAACATGTCTCACGTTCACTTCGTAATTCTGCTACTCGACATGGACGTTATTCAAACTGTTTGGTCGTCACTATGATACGACGTATAACAATTAGGCGGACTTAACGTCCACTCAACATAAACTAAGTCATTTTGGGACTGACACATGGTTCAATTTTAGTTCAATAATTCGCTTGTGCGTATGGGTCTTTAACAATGGGAGGAAACCGGAGGACGAGAAGAAACCACACGAGGCTGGACAGGCGATCCCACTCCTTGTCATGTACAACCGGAAATCGAAACCACACCAGTTGACTCAATGATAAACCTCATGATACAGCGCGCACGTGCTAACCTCCCCCCCCCCGTATCACTAGGACTAAAGTCTCGGTAGAATATATATATAACATATATGAAAGGATAAAATCGAACACTACAGAGAGAGAGAGAGAGAGAGAGAGAGAGAGAGAGATGGGGTTTAACCTCCACTCGACACAAACTAGGTCATTGCGGAACTAAACAGTAAAAATACTCAAGAGATTGGTGAGATAGCAAATGAAACATTGCCATTGGTCAATAGCTGCTTCAACTGAATTAAATAACAACAATATATAATATATACAAAGATCAATTGAACAATAGTAATTGCTAACTGTGATTTTTATTTTACAGTTATTCTAGACTCCGGGCAGGATATTGATTATATTAAAATATAAAGCGTTGACACTGCGTACGTTGATTGATATATATTATTTTATAATTTGTATTACTTTTTTATACTGTCTATACAGTTTTCCCGTTCGGTCTAAAATTTATTTTATGTCTATTTTATGTCAGAAATTGTAGTACTTTTATACATATGCACACAAATTCGCAATTCTCAAGAATTCCTGTACCATGTGTAATTCTTATTTCGTGGTCTCTCTTCTTCAATAGGGGAAGACGGATGGCTTGCCCAGTCGTTCGAAGGGAATAAACCCGGTTGAAATTCGACAAAGATGGTCTTAAACGTAACTGTCGGAACATGATGTCCCCCATGGCATATAGCACATTGGTGTGCGTTAGCCCCCCCCCCCCCCCCCCCACACACACATACACAAACCACCAGCTCTGGTTCAGAAAAGTAAGACGTCAAACCTATTTCCTTTGATTTCAAAAATCGGAAACCCACATTCATTTTGCCACCAAATTCCGATTTCAAATCAACATTTTGGACAACAATAATTTTCCTCATCAAAAAATAGAACCATCGCCATTTTCACATGTGGGGTATCACAGTCATTCTGGTGTGCTGGGGTTGCAACCTTTCACGAAAGACGTATCCTTTCGGCATGGAATTAAAATAAGTTTGAGGCGGAATATTTTATATAGATTGAATTAAGTTTTATATATTTTGTATTTTGATAAATGTTTTCGCTACTTTATTGTAAATTACTTCTGGGGTGTTCTCCATTTTATTTTTAAAACGCAAAGTAGAAAGAGACAAAAGAAAACCCCACAAAAAAACCCAAAAAACCAAAACAAAACGGGGGTTGGTTTTAAAAAGGAACGCATTAGTAATTGTTTTACTCCTTTTCGGTGTGTGATTCTCTGACGTTATATTATTTATAATTTGTGCACGGAATGAATCTTCAACCTCTTTATAAATGCAACATGGCTGCCTTTTGAATAATATTTCTTCTGACAATTCCTTTGTAATTATGCTTATGTACCCACGTAGCATACGATTAACACAAAATGTCGGCGATTCACAAACGGCTTCGGAAATGGCTTTTAACGTGAATGTAAGTTAAAAATATAACGAGATTTCGAGAAAAAAAACCTTTATCAAAACTAAGGCAAACTGCTTTCATAAATAAATAATGTAAATATCGTGGTTTATCGCCTTGATATAAAACATTATATAAAAAATCCCATATCTTAAAACAGATAATAAAAGGTTTTAATAATTAAAAAGGTCGCGTGTTGAATGCATGTGTTGTAAAGCGTTTTATGGCTGTGAAATTGATGTTATAAAAGGGTAATTGACTGTTAATAAAACAATCGAATGTTAAGCACCAATCGAGAGAAATATGAGAACATTAAGGAGCTGTACTTACCCACCGAAGATCCGAGCAGAATACGTTAATCCGTCAAAATTACAAACTATCAAAAACTCCTTCAAAACAATTCCAAAACAATACTGTTGTTTTTAGTAAAATAATCTGTTCTGAATAAAAGTACACATATAAACAGCACATTTTCTCATTTTGACGTGGTTGGTTAAAAATTAAATCCAAAAGAAAAACAGAAACGGAACGATATTTAAACGGATTACATGTTTTAGATCTCCCCTTGCTCGCGTCTCCTTGTTGACAGTCAGGCAAATAGAAGTATATTGGCTGACTGTATGACGATCTGAATAGACTCGTGATGCCAAGCTCACATCTACACTATATGTGGATGTACAGCATTGATCCGATGCGTCTTCTCTTAAAATCAAACTCTTCGTTCGATAATTGGGCACTACGTCATCGTGTTATGTGTATTGTGTCCAAAAGTTCTCGCGATTCCTCGCTTTCCACTGCAGACAACCAACTGTGTATATATAAATATATTATATGAATCAATCAGGGTGACCGCAGTGATTAATGTTCTCGTGGTGTCGTCATCATTTTTTGGATCACTGATCCATAAAAGGGGCTATCCGTAATTAAGCTAATTTGCGACTTTCATCCCCTTTCGCGGAACAGGTTGAATTCTGTTTGTTTACGCTCTTTGTTTATGTCACATTTTGCCAATTAGGAATATTATCCACTGTGTTCATTGCGAGGACAATCAACCATCCATGGGTGAAGTCCTGTTAATGAACTTTTGAAAGCAAGAATACAAACGCACCGGTAAAAAAGGATCGGGAATAGAACACTAACTACGAAGTAATAATTGACTTATTTACATCTCAGCGGCTCTGTTGAAAATTGAGCCGACGGTAACAAGTATATTTAGCCAATTTCTATTGTTTTGCCACCATATGTAGTACTACTTCGTCGCAAGATGCACATAATTTGTTTATTTTGCAAGGTTAATTCTTGGCTTAACAGTTGTCATTTGTTTCCATCTCGCCTGTGTTCGTGTTCCGGGAATATTCGATATATATTTTCTGGGTTGCACAGCACTGTATAAGGACATCCCATAAACTTAATGGCGCGTTTAACCGCATCAAATGGTTGATTTACTCTAATAACAGTTTCTACATTTCAAACATGTAGTTATCTCACTGTTTTATTATCATGGATTATTTAAAGGGCCACACATCAGAAATATGTCGAATTTCTTAACAATTTCAAATGGTTGGGAGGCGGAAAAGCCGACAGGGGAAGGGGGGGGGGGTAAAGTTGTGCTTCCAGACGGTCAGGTAAAATGCGAACTGTTTTTCTCGTATAAATATTATGAAACTGTATCAGGATTAATGTCATGATTATACACCAGATCAGATATATCGACAATAAATTGACAGAAATGTCAAATTGTCTACATTGTATGTTTGATAGACTATCAAATATTTGTTGTTTACTTTACAGTGTTGTCCTAATCCATACATTGTCGGGCAGAACGTCTTTGTTGTTTGCAGTCCAGTCAGATATACAATAACAACCGGCATGGTTTAAGTAAGGAAGCTGACGGAGGGCATGTTTCACCCATCGAATAATTCAGCTAATGGGTAAACTTGGAAGCTGACAAGGGACAAGTTTGAGGGAAAGGGGAAGGGGGTACTGATTTACATTTCACATACAAGCTTGAGATCAAAACCCCACCACTTGTTTCAATGACAGATCTTATGACCCAAAGCAACGCGTTAGATCACTCCAACACCCAATTGCCGTGGAATTTCTTTAACTACAAACGTGAATGAAATGGGGTTTAACGTCCTACTGTTATGTTTCGACTAGGCAAATGAAGTGGGCATACGCCGCTAGTACAGTGTGCTATTAGGGGATATTTTGCCTCGGTAGCGGAACAAGGCCTACTCTTATACCGAATTCAAACTGCTGAGGGGTCTTTACGCGCACGCCAATGTATAAACGGGACATCGGTTTTCAGTCCCATCCAAATGACTAGATAGCTATCATTGTCAGAACACACGTCCTGCACCACAGACAAGGGGTAACATAATATATACGTATAAGTATATATAATTCAACTAACAACAATGACAACGGTCCTTTTAGTTTGGAATTACAGGTCACATGTTAATCTCTAAAGGATCTTGATATACATATATACATGAATTTAATATTATCTGTTTGTGTCGTGGTTAGAAATATACCCCCTCTTAAACAATCATTCATTTTCTCGGTGGATAAATAGAAAATATGGAATACTCAGAAGGAAATACCATGGACGAAGCTGAAACATTTGTGAAGGAAGTCATGACTGATTACAACACAACAACCAAAGCTGTGAACTATGATAAAAGTTCCCGTGAACGACTAACAAGTTATAAAAGATCAGCAGACGAATTCAGCGACAAGAGTGATTGTGAAGCTACATGTGCCAAGAAGACAAAAAGTATTTCAACGGACAGCCCTGTAAGTACAACAAATATTTCAAATGACACAACTGAGATATTAGCCGCCATACAAAATTTGGGTAAAACCCTTAATTCCAGAATAGACGATCTAGAAAACTCACTTTCTGACAAAATTAAAGGCATCGTACAGGAAGAAGTCAGCGCCATGAAACTTGAGTTCGATCATGAAATTTCAGACTTAACCAATAAGATAGTAAACCTGGAACGTCAAAACAAGGAAAATGTCAGAAAATTGACTGATAATTCTTTAGAGGTTAGGTCACTAAAATCTAAATTGCCAACCGAGGTAGGAAGCATTGTGATAAAAAACTTCCCCATAATTGCATCTGAGGAAAGTGACAATCAGGTCGTCATTAATCGGGTTGCACAGCTTTTTAAAGATGGTCTTAAGCTATCTGACATAAACATAATCAGTGCAGTGAGGAAAAAAAGCTCAACAACAAAACCAGGCGTGATAGTGGTACATCTACGTGATAGTGTCCAAAAGAAACTCATTTTAGACAAAAAATCTATTTTAAAATCAAATAAACAGTTTGAAAATGTATACATTGAGTCTAGCATGTCACTATCTGAACTCAAGACACAATCAAGTCTGATCACACTTGTGAAAGAACTAGGTAAACAAGATACTTATTTTGTTAAAGGTAATTCTATAGTGAAACGAAAGTTTAATTTAGATGCCAGACGCTAGGGGTTACGACTGTGTCAATGGAACTGTGCTGGATGGTCAGTCAAAAGTTGTGAAAACGCTGTTTTTAGAGAATCTGTTGTAAATAAAGGTAACTTTGATATTCTGTTTTTATGTGAAACATTTCTGCGCTTTAATGAAACTATTGACATCGATGGCTATAAGTGGTTTGGGAGAAATCGAAGAAATCTCAACAAAAATGCTAAACGTGGCTCAGGTGGTGTCGGGTTCTTAATTAAAACATGTGTTTTCGAACATTTCCACGTATCTGTTTTGGATGAATCCATTGAAGACGTGCTGTGGATAAAATTAAAATCAAGGGCGTGTGACAAAAGCCTATGTTTGTGCGTTTGCTATCTGCCCCCGAATGGTTCAACCCATAGGGTGGACGCGGAGCAGTTTTATAATAATTTGCTAAATCAGGTCTACTCTCTCCAGAATGAAGGATTTGTGTGCATCGGTGGAGACTTTAACTCACGGGTCGGAGATCAGGCTGATTACATCTTAGGCGTTGATGAAGTACCACAGAGATCTGTTCTAGATAACACAGAAAACAGTTATGGAACACAATTTGTTAACTTTCTATGTGACACTAATTTTTGTATGTTAAACGGGCGTATTCACGGACAAAATGATTACACATACGTCAGTACAACAGGTAGATCAGTTGTCGATTATGTTGCTGTTCCACATGAGCAGCTTAATCTTTATTCAGATTTCCAGGTATGGCGAATGTATGAACTGATTCACAGGTTTGACATAGCCGTTCCAGAAAAAATACCCGACCATTCCCTACTCGAGTTTACTGTTAATATTGGTAATGCATATTCGGACACAGACAGTCCTGGTTCTTACAATCCAAGTGGAATACATCATCCTAAATTGCATGTACCCAAAAATTTCTTTGACGAATATACACCGCGTATTATAGATAAAATTGGTGAAATTGAATCTAAATTAAACACAGAACGTGATATTAATCTTGCTTATAAATCATTTGTTGACTTTCTAGTTAGTGAATTAAAGCCGGATAAACAGAACGATAACAGACCTTGCAAGAAACTGAAGAAGAGAAGTAAACCATATTGGAACAAAACGTTAGAAAATCACTGGAGTTTGGTACGTTGTAAAGAAAGAGCGTGGATCAAATGTAAAACCAAGTCGCGCAAAAAAAGTCTACACAGTGTTTTTATTCAGGAGAGAAAACGTTTCGATAAATCTCTGAAAAATCATAAACGTGATTATTTAAATCAGAAACAAAATGAGTTATTAAATCAATTTCAAAGTAATAACACACGGGACTTTTGGAAATCCTTTGATAAAATAGGCATCGCGAATGAGCGTAGAAGTGCAATTCCACTGGAAGTACTCGATTCTGACGGTCGACTTGTGACAGACACGGAAACCGTTTTGAGACACTGGAAAGATGACTTTTCTCAACTATACAATAAAAATCTAGATTTGAGTGAATTCGACGAAGAACACCTACATGGTATACAAAATCACGTGTTTTCATCAATTGAACCAGGAAGTGTCGAGAACTGTGGTGAACTTAATGAACCCATCTCTGTGTCTGAAATTAAAAATGTAATAGATGATGCCAAGCTCAGAAAAGCTACGGGTATAGATACAATCCCGGCCGAGAGTCTAAAAAACCCTATATGTGTTGACATTTTGCATAGAATTTGTAGTTTTTGCTTTGAAAATAGTGTAGTCCCTGAAACATGGAACATGAGTATTATAAATCCCATTCTGAAAGCAAATACAGACAAGCATGTGCCATTGTCCTATAGGGGTATATCCCTTTTGTCTATTCCATGCAAAATATATGCAGACGTCCTAAATGCCAGAATTAGCAAATGGTGTGAAAATAATGATAGTTTTGTAGAAGGGCAAAATGGCTTTCGCAAAGATAGAAATTGCATTGATCATTTATTTTCTCTCACTAGCGTAGTTAGGAACCGAATCAAGGCTAAGCAATCCACATTTTGTTGTTTTGTGGACATGAAATCAGCCTTCGATAACGTAGATAGAGATTGTTTGTGGTATAAATTCCAAAAAACAGGCATAAGTGGAAAAATTTTTCATGCTGTAAAGGCCCTATACAATGATGTAAGGTGTTCCGTTCGTGTAAATGGTCGACTTACTCCTTGGTTTGATGCAAAAGTGGGCGTTAAACAGGGCTGCCCATTGTCACCACTACTGTTTTCTATCTACGTTAACGATCTAGCCACAGCTATAAATGAATTAAATTGTGGCGTTGATATTGATAATTGTAATGTAGGTACTTTACTGTATGCAGACGATATTGCTTTAATTGCACCGTCAGAAGACAAACTGCAAATTATGTTAAATGAAATTAGTTCTTGGTGCTATAAATGGCGTTTATCTGTAAATCAGTCAAAGACTAAAATTGTACATTTTAGACCATCTACATGGCAAGTATCGGAGAGAATATTTACCATTGGAAATTTGAATATTGATTATTGTGAAAGTTATAAGTACTTAGGTCTATGGCTAGATGAGCATCTGAATTTTAAGCTGTGTGTTAATGAGCTATCCAAGTCAGCAAGCAGAGCTCTGGCGGCCCTTTGTTCAAAACACTTCCAGGCAGGAGGATTCCCATATAACATATTCACTAGGCTCTTCGAGTCTTTGGTTCAACCCATCATCCTCTATGGGGCGGGAATTTGGGGCATTACTGAGCACCATAAATTGAACAGTGTCCAAAATCGAGCATGTAAAGTATTCCTTGGTTTAAAACGGAACAGTCCAAACTTAGCAGCTAGAGGGGATATGGGATGGACTTCGTGTCTCACGAAACAGACAACAGAAGTACTCAGATTATTTTGTCGTTTAAAAAGTCTACCCAGTAGCAGATTACCTGTTATAATTAGTAATTGGTCACTCAGACGAGCTAAATCTTGGGAAAAGAAAGTACACGCCCTGGTAAAAAATCTTAAAATAAGTCATATATGTGATGTCAAATCTATAAACAAGTCTCATTTAAAAGCTTTAAAGCGTCATTTATTCCAAAATGACGAGAGTAAATGGTTCCAAGAGTTATGGAATGACAGCAAAAACCCCAATGGCAACAAATTGAGAACCTATCGTCTGTTTAAAAAGGATTTGAAACCCGAACCTTATGTTTTAGTTAACAATCTCCCACGCCATATACGTAAAGCCACGTCATTATTACGCAGCGGTAGCTCTGATCTAATGATCGAAAAACTGAGATACAGTCACCCCCCAACCCCATTAATTTGTCGATTATGTCCCTTCTGCTCAGAGATTGAGACAGAATCCCATTTTTTAATCGAATGCAAAATGTACTCCGACCTTCGTTACGGACCCTTTAAAGAAATGCATAAGATAGACACAAGTTTCTATAAAATGACCATAAAAGAGAAAGTAATAAGTATTTTTTATAGTGATATCAACCCCAGTATGATATGCAATTTTATATTTGACATGTTTCAAAGGAGAGCCCGTTTTTTAAAAGATATGTGATATCATTTTTATTTTAATATAAATCTGTATTTTAGATAATTATATATATATATATATGTCCAGTGTCCCATAGGCCGTCATGGCCGGGCGATGTTCTTTTTAATTAAGTTTTTAATTGGATTATGATATGTAAATGTACATCGTGTGACACTTTAATAAACACTACTTCTTCTTCTTCTTCTATATTAACAATTAGCCGTCGTATATATTTAATTTCCTACGTGTCGTAGCACCTGGTGCTTTGACGTGTGATCCTATCCTGACCCCAAATCGATATAATTAACTTGATGTTATCAACCCCGCCTGTCCTGTAGTGGTGGTGGTAGAAAGGATTGAAACGTTAACCATCGACATCAGCACACCAATTAACCGTACAATGGATGCTAGTCTTCAAACAGTAGGTGTCCCGACAAGCTGGAAATTATATTCTACTTATTAACAATGATTTGACAGTACGCTTATTGAACGTGAGCTTCTTCACAGGTTATGTCATTGATGAGTTTTAAAGATGGACGGATCCTTACAAGTTTGGGTCCAATAATTATCAGCGCGTTTCAGCAATCTTTAATCAATCTTTAATCTTTTTTGTGCATTACGAAATTGGTTCTATAGAGAAATGAAATCGGGTATAAGATCCTACTGCTCTGTTCCGACTGGGCTAAAGAAGATGGGCATACGCCATACAGTGTGAAAAATTGCCCGGGGAGTGGCACTACTGCCGTACTCCTTTCTTGAATTCCAACTGCAAAGGGAGCTTTATCGTGTACGCCAATGTATACCCGAGTCCTCAGTTTTTCGTCACATTCAAACGACTAGACAGCTGTCCCTGTCAGACCCTCCGTCCTGCACCACTGACAATGGTAAACCACGCCGAAAAATCCCGTTTAACTTTCTCGGCCAATGGTTCTATACAAGTCTCTGTTAAATTTCATTCGCCTGTAGAGCTTTGATAATGTATGGGCCAACTCCCTGGTTGTCTGTTGCCCAGATTATGTCGTTGATAAATTGGGCGGTGTTATGCAAGTGTGTCCTAACCCTAAAATTTCCAAAAATAGCTGTAGTACATGCTTCGATTAAATAATTCATGACGATTGATATGCAATATTGTTTTTAACTCTTCTTGGACGAGGCTCAGTATCTGCCCCACAGATAAATAATCCACTGATCAGTGTGAAATCATTGTAACAGCGTAGCAATGATGGGGAAGGGGCGCCGTGTCAGCGTGGCCTTCCAGATCGTGGCAGCAACGTGGTTGAGGCCGGTGGGGATGTTGCTGTCGGGCGTAATGGTTGTGTGTCAAGAGTCTAGCGGGGGCATTGTGTACGTGTGGTTAGAACGTGAAAATGCCTTCACACCAAGAAGCTTTAATGAGGTGAGGCGGCATGGTGTCATGTTCAATTAGCCCAGGTTAGGTGCTTAAGCGTAGGACGTTAAACCCCATTTCATTCATTCAGTCATGTTAGTGATATTGTCATCGACGCCATATTGTTTAACCCAAAACAGCGTCAAACTTATTATTTTGACAATATGCCTGGCTTCAGACCGCCAGACTTAAATAAACCTAATTTGACATATATCTTGCTCTCAAAATAACTAAAATTCATCTTCAGATCCACTGAAAACAAAGTTATGGCCTCAATCTGAGGAGGAAAATGATCTATATGATTTAGGTGCAGAAATTGTCAATCAAACTAGTCTCGACATGTCGCTTATTCTTCATCGCAACTAGGCGGAGGGATGAAACCAGTTGGTCGTAAGCCATAGAGCTACCCAGTCCATCTCTGACATTTTTAATCCGGGATACCCGCCATACAATAACTGGTTGCCTGTCCAGCGAACAAGGAGTATTGATCAATCGTGCATGTACGTACATTGAAAGGGCTATTTTTCGTAACAGAGGGCGCATAGTCACACGAATTCCAATACCTAGTTGGGAATCTCACCGGATTCGATTGTTATCAATAATTTCCAGTGTAATTTTTTCCACACAACCAATTATTCTTAAAATGTTTTGAGTTAACCAAAATAGCGTCACTGGCTTTAATCGTCATAATGGTAAAATAACGTCCAGTTCATCAAAATTTCTTGCCTCACACTTAAGAGGGGTTTCCACTTGTGGACATTATTCCTGGGGAAAAGACACGGATAACCTTAATGGAATCATAGACTTTGAATTCGAGTTGTATCATTTTCAGGCGAAATTACTCAAATTAAGTTTATTTTGGTTAGAAGTTACGCAAAAATGACCTAATCACATTTCATGCGTTGCTATGGTTACTATTCCATATTTCAACTACTATTTAGTACATTTTAGTCCTATAATATTGCATTAAAAAATTGTTATAGTAAGAAAAGTTTTCTGAAGTTTTTTTCTTTATTTAAATGACTTTTTTTTCTTTTTCGGTGTTTTCTCAAACCTTCAGATGTAGGGTTATATCACATCTGCATAACACCGTCCAATTATAAAGGTTGTATTATTCTAGTGTGTGTGTCACGATAAACTTTAAGTAGTGATGAAGGCTTAATGTAAATTGAACGCAAACACACAATAAGGGAGACAACCCACTAAAGCAAAAAAAAAAGGAGCATTCCCTAAACAGAGTATTATTCTAGTGTGTTTCGTTCGTGATAGACTATAGGTTTCCCTCAGTGTTTGGTTCCGAAAGAAATGCCTGGGGAAGTGTGTATATTTATTTTACCGTAAACAAGCATATCAACTTTGTAGTAATGTAGGTTTATTTTACTGTGACTCCCACAAAGAAAATGATCAGCTTGGTATAAGATACTATCCGCTAAAAATAAAGAAAACACAAATCATATTAAAACAATCGAGTGATTCTTCGAGGCCCCAAATGTGCTAGTTATGTCTTATAATATTGAGGTGGGAGGGGAGTGTGTGTCCTGCTCATCGGGGGTTACAAATTGCCGGCTCAGATATGCTTTTACATGCACAAACGTATTCCCCCACAGCATTAGAAAATCAATTAATTATTACCCCTCTCCAACACACACTTTAGGTCGAAACGTAAGAACATTCAGAGCATTATGTCATATATTTAAGTGACTCAGTTGAATATTGATTTGTAGGACTCATTTTGGTCTAATTAAATGTATAAGGGACTCCGGCAGACCGACCCATTTCCTGAAGAAAAACGACCCACTCCGCCAAAAATGGACCCATTTGTCTATTTGGACTAAGCTCAAGGGACACATAAAGCTCGGGGACATGTTGTGCACTCCTGTTTACACGTGCAAGTGAGAACCAAAAGATGTATTTTAATCCCAAATTTGTTTTTGATGTTTATAAATTGCTTTTTAAATGGCATTTGAGCGCGATTCAAACTGACAGCAGACGTATAAATTCGATTTCCACCAAAGTGTATTCAATTTAAAGAAAAACGAATTTATTCGCTTGCCAAGTAATCCCCATATTGGCTTTTCCGCTGTAAATAGGTCTTTCTGAAATGGCGTCTACCGTCTGGTATTGTGGTGGCCATTCAGATGGATGTCATAAATGTGAATAACAAAAATGATATGGATTATTTAGAACCAACGGATCAAAGAAATGTTATCAAAACTCCACTCTACAATGAGACAATATCTTGTACGATATTAATCTTTTTCGATCTACTAAGAAATTCAGTTTAATTCCAGGGGATCAAGGCAAATAATCCAAATTTAACTTGAAATGTTGATACCCCCCACCCCCGGATATTTCTGCAGAACTTCTTTAATTTCTTCTTCCCTTTATCCCATCTATAACAATTGGAGAATAGAGGCAACTCGACTTTTCTAGCATAAACTTGTACCTACTATATCCTCTTCTCAATTTAAACCCGACTACTTTGATAAATCTATACCCTTAGCTTACTACTCTGGCAACAAGGATAATCAAATTCACCATTCTCGCCTTCCACTTTCTAGTAGTGATTTGAACGGACATTGATTTCTCAGACACATTTCTTGTAACCCTACTTGCTTTTGTTGCGGTTGTGGTCACACTGAACATTTTCTGTTTATTTGCCCTTTACATTTTGATATATACGATCGGCGACCATAACAAAACTTCCACAATTTCATCACAATTCATTATCTGAAAGAAAAAAGAAGAATGTTTTCCGTTACTGTAACCTCTCCCTAAATATGTAATTATTGAATGTCGTTTATAAACATCATGTATATTGCGCATAGCCACCCAATAATTTGACTATCGTTATGAAATACTTTACTTTTTCATATTTTTATATGAATCTATTTTTATGTTTGTATGTTTACAGGGATCTGTTCTATAGGGCTCTGCCTGTTCTCCAATCCAGTTTCTGCAGTAAAAAAATCATACATGTATTTCATACTTTTTCATATTTTTTAATGAATCTATTTTTATCTTTGTAAGTTTACGGGGATCTGTTCTATAGGGCTCTGCCTGTTCTCCAATCCAATTTCTATAGTAAAAAATTCATATTTCATACTTTTTTATATTTTTTAATGAATCTATGTTTATGTTTGTATGTTTATTGAGAGATGTTCTATAGTGAGTCTGCCTGTTCTCCAATCCAGTTTCTGTAAATAATTCATATTGGTTATTTTTGTTTTATGATACTATGATTCATACGTCCACATAGACTCTTCTGATAGTTCATACGATTAATGGTTGCAGTGGGAATTGGGTCTTAGGTTTCACGCTCGATCTGTTTCCAGACAACAGGAAGACAATCTCATCACTCAAAATAATCATGATTATCATCTTCAAGAAAGAGAATAAGCTAATCCTGTTTATTAGGTTTTAAGTTTAGATTTGGGCGTAGGTGGTCATCCACGTTGTTGCGTCAACAACATATATGTATATCTGAAAACTAAACACTGGTTGTTTAAATATAATACGGAGAAATGGGAGCTAACCAAGGATATTACATGTAAACTACATCTTATTCATCATATGAACTGTGGGAAAGAAAACATGATGAAGACATCCATGGACTGTGTGTTTCATTCCAATGCAGGCAGAGGCGAAATTACGAGATGCCATTTCTGGACTACTGCAACAACATACGCAAGGGAGATAACCCTCGGTCCTGTTCCTAGAAAAAATGTATTTCGTGTCTAAGTATGTAAGTCGAACTAGGAAGCTTGCCCAGTTTAAGTTAAGTAATCTAGGTTCATCGGGAGGTTGGATGGCGGAATAGATAGCATGAGCGCGCTGTATTATAAAGTCTGTCATTGAGTCAGCTGGTATGGGTTTGATTCGCCGGTTGTACTTGACAAGGAGTAGGGTCGCCTGTCCAACCTTGTGGGTTTTCTCTGGGTCCTCTCGAAAACCGGGTTTAAACAACTGTTATAGACATACAAAACTCAACTATGTCAGACCCCAAAATGACCAAGTGAACACTAAACCCTTTTTCTCAGCCACTCGTTCAGAACCTGACGCAAAATGTCAACTTCATTATGGATGTGAAAATTAGCTTTGTGTTGTGGACGTGTTGAGATCGGCTGTTCAGTAGACAATCAATGTGCATCAAATTACTGTTTTATCAACGTCGTTTAAAGTGTTGTTATTTAGCTTGCATGTTACGCCAGTCTTTCAAATTGAAAGATGCACGAAAGTCTGGTATTAAATGACTCTGATTTTTTTATAGTTAAATCAAGAAACAATAAGAGTTGCCTGCTGACGCATACTGCACACAGCGTTCCACCTACGTCATTACCAGAATGAAACACTGTGCTAATTATTGGACTCCATTTAAAACGCTCAGTTTGACATCTTTCATACACACAACGGCTAAATAAACATATTTAATTTCATTTAATATTACAATAGAAGAGAAATAAATACTTCTCAAAACTTCTAAAAGCATACTCGGTGTTATCGACTAAAATCGTCGATGTAAAAATTAAAATGTCGGTTAATTAGGTTAGGGCCTATTCTCAGCCGAAGCTAGCAGTAGATAGGCAGCCTAAGTTTGGGATGTTGCTGACGTTTACCTCCTTTATCAATATTATACTGATGTCGTTTAAATCAGACATATGGTTTTTAGGGATTATTTGTGAATGAAGATAAAGCCTCCTGTTCCGTGTCGTTTACATCCGGAATAAACCGTTACCGATATATTTTACAAATTCGGTTATCGTTTTTTCCGGACCCGTATAAATTTATCAGCTCTTTGTGCACCGTAAAAAGAATGTCATAAACGAATTGACATTAAATTATGGAGTTATTTTAACTGCAGACAATGCTGTAATACATACTGCACAACAAGACAAAGACAAAACAAACGACTCAACTCAATTACACAATTACAAGTTTGTTGTCCTATGTGTAACGGGATCACGGTGGCTAAGTGGATAAGGCGCTGGTTCGCTAGCCTGGAGGTTGAGTGTTCGATCCCTGCATTGGCCGAGAAAGTTCATCTCGATTTTCCGGCGTGATTTCCCCTTGTCAGTGATGCAGAAGGAGGGCCTGACAAGGACAGCTGCCTAGTCGTTCGGATGGGACGAAAAACCGAGGTCCCGTGTACAAATTGGAGTGCACGTAAAAGATCCCTTGGCAGTTGGAATTCGATATAAGAGTAGGCCGTAGCGCCGCTGCCCGGGCAAAATGTCCCTCATAGCACACTGTTGGCGTATGCCCGTCTTCAATTGGCCCAGGTTAGGTGCTTAAGCGTAGGACGTTAAACCCCATTTCATTCATTCATTCCTATGTGTAACTTTTTAAAGATACATTATGAAAGATTTAGATGAAGGGTTGGTCGTTCTTCCTATAACTGTTCCCCAATAATAGATAATTCATAATTAAAGATACATTATGTAAGACAGTTTCCCAATTAATAGATAATTCATAATTAAAGATACATTATGCAAGACATTTCCCCAATTAATAGATAATTCATAATTAAAGATACATTATGTAAGATTTAGATATAGAGCTGGCCATTCTGGCTATAATAGCTAAAACAGACAATATAAAATGAAAATAATATTTAAAATTCCATTCAAATTATTCCCTAGTTTTGACAAGATGTGTGCATTGTGATAACCATGCCTGTGGGGCACTGGTATATTCGAGACTTAGCTAGCGTTCCCATTTTTTTTAATTAAATTTCTAAATGGTCCTGATTTGTTAATAATTGTCTAATCATTAGTTTTTATAACATTTCAGGCCAACGAAAGACCTACAATGGGCATATTTATCTCTTGCATAATGTATGTTTAATATATTAAAAATTACCTTAGAATTACTTTATTCTGAGCTAGTCACTGTTAAAAATAATTCTGTAACGCTTCCAGATCCTAGTCTTGTGAAGACAAGTAAAACGAAATTTTGAACTATAGCAAATGAAACGAAATATGATTTAATTAGATTGGGGTTTTATTGGATTTTTAAAAAGTTTTGCCCTGTCGTGACACATGGAAGGAAACAAAAACAAAACAATTACCTTTCTGTAATAACTGGATAGAGTAATAACCTATCGTGCATACTTACTTGGGCGACGTTGCGAAGAGTGTTCTCACAAGCAAATGAACACGTCGCCAAATAGATTAGTAATTGTTCTTCCATAAGAGACGGAGACAGCCTATACAGGAGGAACCCACGAAAGAGAGAGAGAGAGAGAGATGGGGTTTAACGTCCACTCGACAAAAACTAGGTCATTTCTGGACTTAAATATGGTTTAATTTTATACAACACATGTGTCCAGACTCCGTGACCCATTTTCTGGACTGGGGTGTCGGGTTCTATTGTAATTTGTCTTCTGATGTATTCACGTAACTAAACAGACTGATTCATTACTGCTATTGTCGATTGTCTGTCCCCTGATATTCATTAAATTTTACTGTTTGTTCTACATTTGGTTGGAGTGTAGGCCCGATTTCTTGAAGCGACATTTAGTAACAATCTTAAGAAAGGAGAGACTGGGTCATTTCGGAAATATTACATGGTTCAACCATAATTCAATAATTAGCTTGCGCGTAGGGGTCTTTAGCAGTAGGGAGAAACCGGAGGACCCGGGGAAAACCTACGAGACTGGACAGGCGACCCTACTCCTTGTCACGTACAACCGAGGATTCGAACCCACACCAGTTAACTCAATGACAGACTTTATGATACAGTGCGCTCGTGCTAGCCATTCGGTCATCCACCAACCCAGGAGTGCCTAGAGAGAGTCTATACATTTAAAATGGCGAATTACCTTAAAGGGACAGTCCCGTATTATACAGAGGCTCAAAAATAAAAGTCTGAGAATGTATGAAAATAAAACGCCAAAATATAGGGGAATGGTGTATATACCTTGTTTCAAAATTTCAACTCAAAATATTGAGTCATTTGGACGTGAACGCCAAAATTGCTTATCCGGACACGTAACCCTTTTAAGATTGATGGTCATTTTTTTTCATTTGGTGACCTTATAATCGATTAAAGTTTCTTGAGAGGTCTATACAGTGAATGACCCATGTACTGTACTTGATAACAAAAGGTAAATTTTACCTACATATTATTTTTATAGAAAATAGTCTGGTTTTATCCAGATACTGTATGATACAAAGGTCTCCATTTCCAGATGCAGACTGTCAGGTTTAAGTTATTTACAAGCGTATCACAAAAATCGGGTTAGTTGATCGGCCTTAGATAATGGGTTTTAAATGATTTTAACACAAAATTAAGCAGTTTTATTCCCCAAAAAGTTATCGGGATTGGCCCTTTAAGAAATGGCATCAGAAGGAAACAGAATTCGAATTTTTCAATTATCTCGGAACGCCCTCCCCTTTTACCCCTCTCCAGACTCTGCGATCAGTCACGCCTGAGCAGTGCTCCCTCCGATCATTTTTTCTGCACACGGCCCTGACATTAGTGTCCCTGTCCGTCACCCCCCCCCCAATAGCACACTGTGTGACGCATGCCCGTTTTCATTAGCCAGACAAGAAGCAGAGGAGAATTCGGTAGTTAAACCACATTTCATTTCAATTCTGTTGATTTCTACCACAACAGTTTATTAATCGTCGACAAATAAAATATTCCTGTGTTTTTCTTTGTTACAGAACTCGTGAAACCCTGAAACCGCAGTTAAACCAAATAATTAAATTGCGATGTAATGGTATTTACAGGGGTTCACGCGGTGTCTGATAAAATTGAAGAAACTCGGCAAGTAAATTATATGGCCGGAGAGCAGACGATAGGTGATTTGCTGCTTTTGTTTGATTTTCCGAATGAGTGAAGTTTTCAATCCGGCGAATTAACTTCCAGACTAAAAATGGCGACCCAATTCACTAACACTCGCCATCTTTATAAATCTACACAGTTCGTCTGACCAAATAAATCGGTTATAGACTCCTTCCTTCCATAGACAAATAGTTTATCAGAATAACACTCCACCTTATTCAAATATGAAATGAAAAGGATCCGCGTTTGGTTTAACGATTTGTAACCATGCAAAAACTTTGTTTTCCTCCCACCTACATAATCTAAATCAATCGTACACAACAGACGAACTGAGTGCCATGTTGTTGCCAAATCACTTAAAAAGGTTAACGATTAAAGTCGCTAGCCTAACCTTGTGGGTTTCCGACGTGTCCCGCAGTTTCCAGTTTTAGGACTAACTAGAAATCAGTCGTCCAACTACCGAATCATCACATTACCTCATGGGTATCAAAATCGCCTTCTTTAACAGAAATGACTGTATGTGTCTGTTTGTAGTGAAAGCTTAGACTAGAATGGTTAAAACTACATTTGACTTTGAGACATGATCCAAAATCAATTAAAATAACATAAAATAAAAAGTTTCTGTTAAATACAATCTTGGTATGTTTGTGAAGACAAATGGGTTATAGGCAATTAAACAAAAATAAAAATGGCGGCTTGGAATCTATAGAAGGTCACGTGAAATTTCTAGGGCCTTTACTTATTTATATACCTTTGGATTGGTAGATTTGAATCGTCTCTTGACCAATATGATCTAATTTAATAGGTTTGTTTTATTATATATTGGCCGTTTATTCAGAAACATTTGGCGTCTAACATACAGGATTTTGGAGTGGAAATCGCTTGCATATCATTAAAATATTTTGATTCGTTCAATGTTGATGGGACTCTGTGTCAAACTATGCAGTCCGCATCATGGTGCAAGACTTCTAGGCACCTAGAGGCTATATCATCATCATAATGTGCACAACCCAGGTATAGGAATTGCGATAACATTGTCTGGTTTGTTGCCACGAAGACGGTTCATCAACAGAGGTTGATACACCTTGACATTTCGGAATTTTAGTAAATGAAATAAGATGGCATGAAATGTAATCGGGTTTAAAACCCTACTCCTGATTAACGTTGTTAAATAGCTGTGTTTTACGTCCGCTTACACCGATGTTAACGTACCAATAGTGCTAATTATTTAGAAAAACAAGCCACGTCCATGCGTTTCATGGAGTTACTAAAAACTATAGCAGTCTATATAAAAACTTATTGCGTCTTACACACCTTCTCAAATACAACGTCGAATAACACTAATTCTTAAAGGACAAATCACGATTATATTTTGGAGAATAAAACTGTATAACTTGGTGATAAAAGCCCTTAAAATCCTCTACCTTTTGACCGAGCAACTA
This sequence comes from Patella pellucida, assembly GCA_917208275.1. Classification (NCBI taxonomy): domain Eukaryota; kingdom Metazoa; phylum Mollusca; class Gastropoda; family Patellidae; genus Patella; species Patella pellucida. The sequence continues at coordinate 44,625,257 of OU795043.1, read as the reverse complement.
ACTTAACATATATGATACGTTTTTAAACAATTTAAACCTACAGTCTGCACTTAAGATTACACGATATAAACTCATTTATTTCTAATAATAAATTACACGATATAAACTCATTTATTCCTAATAATTAATATCTTTATTTATATTCTTCTATTCTCAAATGTACTGTATACTACTCAATAACAAAATCCCAGCTCTAATTATCATGCGCGTGTGTTTATTTAAATCGTATCTTTTAGAATTTACTAATAACAACATATAGATCAACTTTTTTAGATTCCAAATCCAACTGAAAATTATGCTCACGATTGTCTCCCACCTAATGTCGATTATAGAAGATTCCATTTCTAAATGATTGCTACATGGCGACTAAATGTTGATACATTTCTATTCTAATTTAGACTGGGTGGTTGGTTGGTTGGTTAGTTTGTATGTATGACGTAACTTCCTCCGCTTCCACCAGGACAGATAGGTTATGAATAGGACAGATATGTTATGAATAAACAGATCTGTAATGACAGCTGACCTTGATTCAATCGGCAATCGAAATATCCGTTTAGTCAAACTGGGTTTAAACATAGTATTCCGAATAGTACCAATCTAAAGATACATGTATTGTATTAGGAATATATTACAAAAACACAACAGAGTGGTTTATGTTAATTTGCCTTTTTTAACAAGTTTAAAGGTTTCATTATCTATCAATGTGACTAAAATACAGATCCAAGCTATTTCGTTTCGGTTGTGACTAAAATACAGATCCAAGCTATTTCGTTTCGGGTGTGACTAAAATACATATCCTAGCTATTTCGTTTCGGTTGTGACTAAAATACAGATCCTAGCTATTTCGTTTAGGTTGTGACTAAAATACATATCCCAGCTATTTCGTTTAGGTTGTGACTAAAATACAGTTCTTAACTATTTCGTTTCGGTTTTTTTTTTAAAAGTTTGAACACTTATTTCAGTTGGTTGTCTATAACCACGAACCAAATTTTAGATCTATTTGTATTTATCAGATTGAATATTTTAGTATAGGCCTACTAATTTTACATTGATTGTTATTAGGGTCGTCAATTTTTAGAGGATTTGAAAAAACCAAACCACAACAACGTTTTATTAAACACAAACAAACAAAAGAAACCCGGTGCCCTATACTGATGGCAATACTGTATGGGAGCTTAATCGGACACTGGCAGGGGAGTTTGTTATATAGTAGTACATAATTATGCTATAATATGTTTTATAATTGTTTTCTCCACAAGCAAGATAATATCCCCGATGGTTCTTCACGGGCCCATATACTAACCTTAGGCTGGCTGTCTACTCTACAATTAACCCCGTTTGAGATCAGACACTGAGCTACTTGAACAACGGTTTTAGAAGAAAACACCAAGTATATTTTGACAGCTTTGAGAAGTTTTTATTCCGCTTCCATTTAAAGATACATACATTTCTATTTTTCTCGTGTTCGCTTATCTAATGAGATTCAGTTACTTCATTGAATTGTCAGATACCCACTTACAGTCAAATATAACAAATTTTAGTCTTCGAAGGAATTATTAGTGAGCAGAAATTCGGCCTTGTATCTGTCATCACTCGTCAATTCAGTCAGTTGTATAGAGGGATAACTAGTGTTTTCCTTTGGCGTTCATCACTTCCGATTCATGACACCTGTATTACCTATCTATCGTAGCAATAATCTCTGTTAAAATTATATTTGGAACGTGTTTAACCAGTTCTTTCACATATTCGATAATGACTGACTCAAATCTTGGCACATTGCCTTTACGATTATTGGAAATAATGGTACGCCAACATCAAAGAATGACCTCACATCTGTATTTTAAAATGGGATATTATATAAAGAGCTGACAGTTTTCACTATAATAGTTAAAAAGTAGTTGTAAAGGGAATTTACGGAAAATTTCAGTCAAACTAATCCACTCTGAACCGTGATTACAGCGATTATTACTAAAGTCGGTACGATAAAAACATAGTCTCGATTATCCATTTCATGATTAAATCATGAATGAAAGTTGGGCAGCAAATGAGATCATAATCCCGTAAATATCACAGGCTAGCGTTGACATCGAGAGTTGATTATGGTCTCGATAAGCTCATTTATATCTAATTAATAATTTAGATAACATTTCAGGCCTACAGAAAGACCTGCAATGGGCAGATTTCGCTTTTATGGATCTGGAGATTTTATCTGTCTAAGTTCCTCCTGGAATTAGCAAAAAATAGACAGTAAATCCGACACATCTAAAGTTTTCACATGATGACAACCACTGAGTTCCAAATGTCAATAATATGGTTCAATTACGTTTCTGACCTAGTTTTTGTCGTGTGGACTTTAAAGCCCATTGTCTGTGTCTTACTGCCATGGAATGTTAATTCCGTAATCTTTAAGGGTGTACGCGGTCATACATGTTCATGGCAGGGCGAGATAACTGCTATTACAATTCTTCATTAATATTCCTTGTCACATTTTCCACTCAGATAAGCAGAACCGTGCCATTTATTGGTTGTCGTAAATGGTGGTAATGAAACAAAGATGGAAAAACAATCGAATTGCTCGCTCAAGCCCGTCCGTGTTGTATACCCGATCAATGCGTCGTTTAGTAGAGATCGAAGCAAGGTTGTACTGATGTAATCAGTCACATCATAAAACTGACAAGAGGGGTGAAAACAAAGCCAGAACATAAAAATGACTCGATCAATACATCTGTATGAAGTGAAGAAAAAGTTAAGTAGTTAGGCTAGTACATGTCCTCAGAGGATTTGGTCATAGTAATATAAATTACATAAAAACTAAAAGCTGACGATTACAACGACTTAAGGCTAATTTCTACATTTTACTAAAGTACTGACTTGCCCCACTAATATTAATATAACAACTCAGTTATTGGACAACGTTCCATTGGTGGATAAATCACGTGGATGTTACATTGTAAAGTGTTTTTTTGTTCGTCAGCGAATACCGTTGTTGGGTGAGTGTTGCCGCACCATCCAAAACTACAATATTTCATAATATTGAAAGTAGCCGGAATAAGACTATAGATGCCATAAGCAGAAACCGTGTCGTCTGTTGAATGGTACCTTCTTGTGGACCCTGGTTCAGTTGAACCGTTTGCACCGAGACAATCTAACATTAGAAATCAATATTTCTGTCAAGACCTGAAATGTGGTACCAATCCAAGATTTTTTCCGGACTCCCTTATATCATCTTACTGCTAAATACCCCTACGCACAATTACAATTCTACACGTAAATGTCATTTATGACCCAAATAGTTGTTTTGCACAGGATCACTAATCGCATTAGTGGGATGGGGTGGGGACCTCTGTGTGCAAACTTGCAGAACTGTGAGGTCGTAATTTCCACAAAAATGCTTATAGAAATATTGATATCCTAACTTCATTATTAAGATTGGAATATGTTTTACTCTCATATCTCCAATTTTAAATCCGGCATTTTGTTTTAGACTAAACAATTTCCACAACGACGACATCGAGTTATTGAATCAAAAGTCGTCATATAAAGGAGACCCAACTGTTTTGATGACTGTAAATATAGGCTTATAAAAGACATAATTAGTAGGCTATTTTTACGACATGATAACAGAACGAAAGTCCACCATGACTAGTTGTTAGATTCGTCTAAGCATTTTATTCAGAGATCAGAGCCAAAGAATAATAATTATAATACTCGTTAAAAAGGATGTTGTCGAAATGTCACCCAATGATCAAAATAAGGGGCATGCGCATGGTGTTCACCATCCTCGGTTTAATGTTACCAGGGCAACGGTGGCTGCGTGGGTAAGACGCTGGCTCCCTAGTCTGTTCGATCCCTACATTGACCGAAAAAGTTAACCGGGATTGTGCGACGTGGTTTCCCATAGTTATAGTTTAAGGAATTTAAAGCTTGTCAACTGCTTTTACGGAAATGGCCGGATTTAACCGACCGGTAACCGAAGGCAAATGCCCGAACTGTTTTAAATATTTCTCAGACATTGTAGAGCTTTACATAATGACTGAAACCAAGAAGAAAAACAAGAGGGACTATGTCCGCGCATCTATATAGAGATTATTTTAACCTAAGAAACGAGTAAAAGCCAGACGAATTGATCTGAATAGGATTATAAAAATCTCGATTGAATCTTACATGAAAGAGTGGAGATGCGGAGTAATATAATTGAGTTGTTAATGAAACTATACGTATATTGTCTGGGCGGTCTATATCATATAGATCTTCTGGCGGAGGGATATCAGCCGAATTAGTTTCCTTAAATAGACAATAGATAAGGCAGTTTAATTGACAAACATTTTATGCGTGGTGGAGTCACGATGCCAAAGTGGGTAAGATGCTGGCTCGCTGGTCTGGAGGTCGGGTGCTCGATCCCTGCATTGGCCGAGAAAGTGCATAGGGATTTTCTGACGTGGTTTCCCCTTGTCAGTGGTGCAGGTCCCATGTATACATTGGCATGCACGTTAAAGAACCCTTGACAGTAGCAATTATATATACGATGGTGCCAGAGTGTCGCTGCCAAGACAAAATTTCCCTCATGGCACACTGTATAACGTGTGCCCGTCTTCATTAGCCCAGTATAGGAGTAGAACAGTAAGACGTTAAATCCCATTTCTTTATGTGTGGTGTTATTCTTTTGTTTTCTGATTTTTCTTTATTCAGAAACTCGAGAGACTAGGAGTGCAGGAGAACTTTATATTAAGAATTCCAATGACGTAGTCTTGCGACTTCACTTGGCCTTGGAACGTCTTGGGATATTTCAGGAATCAGAAGAACTAAATTAAAGCGACTAGACATCTTCGATTTTGGTAAAAAAAAATTAGTATTCAATTAATCAAATCGTGCTTGTTTATAAGCTTTGCAAATGTTGTATTGTGGGGTGTTGTTACGGACTTCTTGTTGTGTTGTTGATCGTCTTGAATAATTCTACAGTAGGGTTTTTTTCTAAGCTTTATTCAGTATTTTCTATATCTTTACTAGGTTCTTGTAATGTCTTCTCTCTCTCTCTCTCTCTCTCTCTCTCTCTCTCTCTCGATAGCTGTGAGTATGCTCAGACAGACTTTTGCCCTCCTGTATGTACTGGTCCCATTTCCAACCCAAAATACGTCACAAATTGCTGAATTCCCAGGAAAACAAATGATGAATATTACCTAATATGGAATATACACCATAGGTTAGCAAAACAGCCAGCATTTGATGGTTAATTTGACAATTTAATAATTTTAACCAAAACACCACTGTTTTTTATGTACCTATGTATAGTCAAGCCAGTCGGTACATGTCAATTTAACATGAGAATTTATTTGCCTGGTCTAAAACAAAAGACAATACTATAACATCTTGTATTGTCTTAGGGGCCAAAGTGCTACACAAAGTCGGAGTTTATCTGCATTGAATATTGTAGGCCTAAAGACAGGAGGAATGTTAGGATTTAATGATATTTTGTTATTTTCAACAATCGACGACCATTTAATCCCAAACCGAAACTAAAATTTAAAAGCAAATCGACTTCCACCTAACCCTTCTGAGAAAGGCAAAAAAATTCTCAAAACATATCCGTTATTATTTTGTCTCATCACTCATATTATAAACCTAATTCAACAATAGAGGGTATTCCCCTTTAAATTGTTATCTGCGGGCGTTAAGTCAAGTAAAACCGCTTTAAATATGTGTGCTTTCATTAAATTGTTATCAAATACAGTAATACATAATGTTAAGTGACCACCCAAATAATTAAGATGTAGTATCAGAGATTACAGAAAACTAAGCATCTAATTCCTAAGCTAATTTACTTTCTTTGAAAGAGTTCATATTACTACAATTAATAAGGAGTCTTTTAATGCGCTAAAATCCTCATCATAATAGGGAAATAACTTCTCTAAGCGCCGACCACACACCAAGCACACTACAACACAAAACGCACATGATAATGTCCTATTTTAAATATAACGTGTGAAAAGATGACTGTGTCTTTGGGTTTGATTTAAATGAAGTTAATGTTTCAGCAGACTTTAGTTTTAGGGGCAATAAATTCCAAAGCGCTGCAGAGATATATGAAAAAGATCTGACACCAAATGTTTTCAATTTGATTTTAGGCGTCTCACGTAGACATTGATCAGTAATATATATACCTTTGTCTTATCTATTTTGTGACTTGCCAGTTGTATGGTATAGGACGATAAATGGTAGTTTATACGGGCATACAATATAAAAACAAAAATCACAGTTAAACATACATTATGCAAGAGCCCAATCTGTCTATTACAGGTCTTTCTTCGGACCTGAAACGTTTATAAAGTATTAATTAGACATGTATTAACATGGAAAGACCACGATCAAATCTCGATCTGCTGTTCAACCTCCGTTGATGATTAAACGCAAAAAATTATAATTGAGACTTTGTTAATAATAATGTACAGTGGTAACAATGGCAATCAAGGCTACACTGATTTAAAAATAAAAAATTCTTGGCTAAGAGTGAAGCAATTTGACTTGGTAAGAGTTTGTTATCAAGGGGAAATAACTCGATTTACTGCCGTTATATAAATTCAAAAAGGGCGATAAAGATAGAAAAAGAACCCATACGGCGACCATGAACATTTTGTCATTTTGGTGTGAATTTGGAAATTTGTGTTGATGGAATCTCTGAAAAGAAACAAAATTATTTGCAGGAGATGTCACTATCAGGAGGGGTCTTCTTTCTTTCTCATTGGCAGTGTGTTTTTTTACTACATTTTATTTCATTAGTCTTAAGCTTGTACAGACAATAGTTATATTTAAATACGGTTGGGTCAAAATCGGAACTTTTTTCTTTTGAGGGGTAGAAGTAACCCTTTTGTTTCAACCATAAAGCTGTTGAAATTCTCGAAATAAAAGTAGGTCGCAGGTCATTTGCTTTCAATCATAAGGTCTGTCATTGAGTCGGGTAGGGTCGCTTGCTCAGAACTGAATTATTGAAATATAATTGAAAAATGTTATTCCCGAAGAATTAACCTACATCTTGCAGAGTCAACGTTAACATCGCCCCCACCGCACCCCCTCCCATTTCCCATCTAGAATTGATCTAAGTGAGTAAGGCGCCGTCTCGCTAGCCTGGGGGTCGGGATTTTCTGCCGTTGTTTCCCCACGTCAGTGGTGCAGGACGGAGGACCTGACAAGGACAGCTGTATAGTCGTTCGAATGAGACAAACAACCGACGCCATGTGTATACATCGGCATGCACATTACAGATCCCCTGGCAGTTAAAATTCGATGTAAGAATAGGACGTAGCGCCGCTGTCCGGGCAAAATTTCCTTCATTAGCCCAGTTGGAGCAGAACAGTAAGATGTAAACAGCATTTCATTTAATAACAGATATCAATAGAGTCTGACGAGACATGGCATTTACAATGTAAATATACATGTAAATACCACGTTATTGATTTTAAATAAAAACACCCATCTTATATATCTAGTAAATGTGATAGATATATAACAGTAAATGTCACTATGGTACAATCATGTACCTTTCATTAGTAGAAATACCCTGATTATACGAGTACGTTTACTCAGTGTATAATTAATGTTGGAACGTATTTGATTACAAGGGACCGGTAGATCATCATCACCCTCGATATATTGAAGTTGGATTGATTTGGATGTATAGTGTTCATGAAGGGAGCCACGGTTCTTCGGTGAGTAAGACGCTGGCTCACTCACTTTGAGATCCCATGTTGAATCGGGATTTTCCGGCATGGTTCCCGTGTAGACATTGGCGTGCATGTAAAGAACCCTTGTTATACTGCCTGAGCAAAATTTACCACATAGATCCCCCACTGCTAACGATTGCTTACGACCCCTGCGCGCAAGTGAATCATTGAAACAACTGTATGCCATGTTCGTCTTTAAATGACCTAGTTTGTGTTGAGCGGACGTTAAACCCCATTTCTCCCTTATCACAGTTTACAATTATGTCAAGTGCCTTGCGTCCTGCTGTGGGGACAAAAAAAAAAGTTCAAGTGTACCCCGCTACCCCTCCCTCACTTCTCTTCCATGTTTTAGCTATTCCTCCGTAGAGAGAGAGAGAGAGAGAGAGAGAGATGGGGTTTAACGTCCACTCAACACAACTAGGTCATTTCGGGACTAACATATGGTTTTAATTTGATTTCAATAATTCGCTTGCGCGTAGGGGTCTTTAGCCGTGGGAGGAAATCAAAGTGCCCGGAGGAAACCCACGATGTTGAGAAGGCACCCGGATCTCCATGCCACATATACGCTCACACCAGGGCTCGAAACCCCAGCCGCAAGCCAAAGGTGACCGGCCAGCTAGAGGTCGAAGCGCGACACTCTAGACCACTAGGCCACCCCAACCCCTTTATTCCTCCGTATATAATACCTAGATATCATGCCTTCTAATATGTAAATATACATGTATAGTGACTGACAGTGTCTATTGAAAGTATGAATAGAAGTAATAAAGGCGAGTATTTCAATAAACCGATAAATGGCGATAATGGAGAAACGATTGGACATTGTTATTGAACAATAGAAAGGGAGTTATAACCCAAATACTACCATACCTCAACATGGGGTTAAACACGTATACTTGTTAACATATATCATATACTTATATATACGTATTAAAATGGTGTGCGCATGATGCAGTGTCTAAACGGCTAATCGGGACATGCATGTGCAAGTTTTGAAGTACATGTACTTAGGCACGGTGTGTGCTTAGGGGGATATGTTGGATGTGACTATATGACTTCATGAAATCAGCTGGATTCAAGTCCAAAAAGACAGATTTATAACTGGACGGTGATTTTTTTACGAGAATCGGAGACGAGTGCCTTAACGTGGTAAGTATATACCTATATTGTCTCCATTTAACAACAAAAATACCAGTGTCGCTTACCAGGTAGGATACAGTTATTATATCCAGAACACCCGATACCACCGTATATGTTTTAAGAACATAGCTGTTACACATTGATGTAATTTGGCAATGCTTCTTTTTTACAACGAAACATGACATCATAGGAGTAGGAGTTCGATGACAGTTAGGGGGGCAGAACCCTAAATGCCCAAAAAAATTTCGGGTTTAAAGACAGTAACGACCTTGTATCCCCCCAAAGCAAATTTTGGAATATTTGACGGCTGCAAACACGTTTTCCTGCTATTGCAGCCGGTGAACAAAGCAACTTCTAAGTCTAATACAGCCTAATTAAGGTGGCTGACTCGAATTCCAATCAATCCTTTACAGTCCTCGAAGACGGGACCGTTAGCAGATTTTTTTTTAAAATTTAACTGTAGCTAACACGTTTTCCTGCTATTTCATCCGGTGAATAAAGCAGCTCCAAAGTGGTCGAATATAACCTTATTAAGGTGGCTTACTCAAATTCTAATCAATCGTTTACAGTCCACGAAGACGGGACCTGTAGGAGAAAGTTTTGAAAATGTAACTGCGGCAAACGCGTTTTCCTGCAATTTCAGTCTGTGAATACAGCAACTTCTTGGACCCAAATGCCAAACAATAAATCAATCGTCGCGCGGTATCGAAAGTTTTCTGCTATTCTAGCCCGTGTTAACAACTCCAAAAATATTCAATGGTTTTGTAACCGAAATTCTACTCTGAATTCCAACCATCCAATCAGACTGTTGCATCTGTATTCACAAATATTAATCGATGCCCGAAAAATGTCGCACAAAGTCGAGTGGCTCCAGACAAAATGTTTGAATTCATAGTCAACTCAGAACAAATTCGTTATATTCAATTACAAGAAAAGTAAAATTAGTGTTTTATTAGGGCTCGATGACAGTTAGGGAAGCAAACCTAGAAATGCCCGACAATTTCGGGTTTATAGACTGCGGCGCCGGTTTTCTTTGAGAGGCGAATGACGCCCAAGAAAATTTTGGATTATTTGACGGTCGCCAACGCGTTATACTGCTAGTTTTCTCTGCCGTTTTCTGCCTCAATGCTCGTTTTTGGGCAATACCTATTTCAGGCAATACCGTTATTTGGCATACCTATTAAAGAGAGCTTCGGACATTTTTTCGGCCATGCAGTGGACAAAAAAAAAAAGACGAGAAAATAATTTTCGGGCAGTTTGGATCTCATGTTATATTTTTTCATTAAACGTTAATAGAAAAAAAAGGTCGTCTCCTACGCCTATGCATGACATACATGTGATTCAAATAATGGTTTAGAAATTATGAGATTTAATTTTGAAAATAGTGAGTTTGTGTGTACCGCGACTTGTTAATTGATAATAATAGTGTTCCGTAGACTAATGGAATAATAGAATCGATAGATAGACTACTGGCCCAGTGCCAGAAACCAGTAAGATTTATAATAATATATATGACTCTTCCTTATTATTGATTAGACATGGTGCCCACTGGTTATACTAGTTTAAATAAAGGTATTATATGTATTATATTCGCATTAACAAAAGGCTTTGTTCATTTCAGGAACAACGCATTAAATAGTAACGTCAATCAGTGAAGACGTAAAGCGACATTCAAACTATAGCAATAGTAGTATGTGTGTAGTTTGAAAAAAGACGGGTCGGCCAAGAAAACAGACAGATGAGCCAGTAAAATAGACAGAACGGCCATTTAAACAGGCAGAGCCGTCGTTTAAACAGATATAACGGCCATTAAACAGACAGAACAGCTATTACACAGACAGTTCGTCCAATAAAACAGACGGATCGGTCAAGAAATATTAATAAGCCATGGGGAAAGGTGTGTCAAAGGAAAAACAGGTTAGTCGTATTGTAAAAAAACTATCTTATGTAATGTAATGGACATTTTGGACGTGGATCGGAGGGTTGTTATGTGATTTCGCCTACTCTTCGTCGAATTCCAAATACTAATTAGGGTTCTTTTACGTACACACCAACGTGTACACCCAACTTCGATTTGTTGTCCCATTCGAACAACTAGAGGCAGCTGCTTGCCAGGCCTTGCATCCTACTTATAGACAATGGTTGTAGGAGTCTATTTCAAATGTATCTATGAAATCAACATTAACAGGTATATACTTCAAACTTTAAGATTCCAATTTCAATTTTAATTATGATTTTCTAATGATTGTATGGGTGGGTGTCAGATGCGTGCGCTTTTGATTCATTAGACCTGTCATTAGGTCAGGTGGTGTGGTTTCGATCCCCAGTTTGTGTGTGACAAGAAGTATTGTCGCCTGTCCCGCCTCGTCGGTTATCACTTAGTTCTTTAAACTCATAAATAACCCTACGCGCCGCATGTGAATTATTTAAATAAAATTGATCCGAAATTATCTAGTTTGTATTAAATGAACGTTAAACCCCGTTTCTCTCTCGCGTCGTGTAGAACTTACTAGCACATTATGAAATAATTATCGTATTGTCATTTTATTCAGGCTGAGAGAGATAGTCTGGAAGAGACACTCAAAACTGATCCAATGGACCTTATTCAGAAGAATTATATAGTTCTTATAGAGCACCTGGATTCAATCCACGTCATTGATCGTCTGTATCAAGACTTTGTCCTGACTCATGTAGAACTGGAAGAACTTCATCAAGAACATGGAGCACAACGTAAAGCCAAAACACTTGTCATCTTTTTGAGAAGCAAGACTCCAAAACAGATTAACAAATTTATTAACATTATCAAAGATATCCAGCCCTATCTCTATAATATCATGGTTTCCAACTCACTGCATGTTTCGGGTAAGTGCTTCCAAGGAGTGGGATTCTTTCTTCTTTCTTTCAGATCCCAAGTAGACAGGCTTTCACATCAATGGTTGATAATGGGATTTGTTTTCTAGTTTAGGTTTAAAAACTGTATTAGAACTGTGGTTGTGGGATTAAAGATAAAACTGTTCGACAGGCGACCCTACTTCCTGCCACGTACTATCGGGGAATCGAAATCACGGCACTTGACTGAACGACAAACCTGATGATTTCAAAGGCGTTAGGGTGGTCGAATGTATACATAGGGTCGCTTTCAAGCTTTATAGATGTATGACGGACATTAGAGGATACACACATCCCTCGGTTATTATGGGAACAAGTTTAGTGAATACATATAAGTATCCCCAGATTCAAGTGAGACGTGCTGTCAAGTAATCTAGCCATATTTTTTATAATTTTAGGTTCGGGTATCGGTTGGACAGATGATAAAGATCAAGGTGGGTACTAGTATTTAGATACAAGTGAATTTAAGTTAACATACATGGTCCAGTGTCGAGCTCGAGATTCAAACCTTGCGGTTACACAGGACCCGCGACATATTGGAGGGCGAGCGTGCATTCCGTATATTCTGCTGCAGGGTCTGTAACACCGCGGATTAATTAGACTGTAATTTTATCTGTGTAAACCGGCAACGGAGGTATCGGAACACAATGAAAAGGGGGATTAACGTCCTGCATGTATGCACCGATGGGTTTAATGAAGTGTGACATACACCTAACAGTGTGCTTTGAGAGAGAGAGAGAGAGAGTGTGTGCCCGAACAGTGGCATTACGTCTTATTTCGCATTCCAACTGTCAAGGGTTATTTTACGTGCACGCCAACATGTACACGAGACTTCGGTTTGTTGCCCCATACGAACAACTAGACAATGTACCTTGCGAAGCCCTCCGTAACGGACCATTGGCAAGTTGAAATTACATCGACAACCCCCAAGGAACTTTCTGGGCCAACACAAACACTCATAACAACCAGTAGGTAGAAATCAACAAGACAACGACATGAACAGCATGTCCAAATTAGGTCATTATAAGAAAACTATCAAATCACGTAGACTACTCTCGGTCTAAGCCGTGTATTGTACTCATAAATCATTCAATTTATCTTTCCAGTTTGTGAACCGTGTAGAGAACAAGACAAAGAAATTGCAGCAACCGACTGGTGTTTTCAATGTTGTGAAGTAATGTGTTCAGATTGTGCCAAAATCCATACAAGAATGAAACTTCTCCGGCATCATTCCCTGAAGAAACTGTCCGATCTCAGACAATCTGCTAAAGAAGGTGTTCCAACTATACCAGGAAAGATGCTGGCATCGAAAGAAGATGTGTCACAATTGCTAAAAGTAAATGCTGGCATCCCAATGCCCGTTTCGATCAGCGGTGATAAAGAAGGTTCTGCGGGTGCAACAGACTTGCTACACACCATTATCAATAAAATCTCCATTTTACTAGTCTCAGATTGGCATAACGAAAGTGTGAAATCGTTTGCAGAGATTGGCACAAAGGTAAAGTGTAAGAGACTAAAAATGGCGGGATGTCCTTTCCGAATGACCAAAATATCTCCCAATAAAATAGCAGTGACAATGTCCAACAGTTTCCTCATCACTATCATCAATGTTGGTGTTGGTGTTCTGGAGAAGTCCTCGGAGATATTGGCCCCCAAGAGGTATGATGGTATTTGTTATTTGGGATCAGGTAAATTTGCTGTAAGTGGTGAAACGTTGGATATTATTAACTCCAGTGGTGATATTTTGACCACAATCGATGGTCAAGATGGACGGAGTCTGTTCAATAATCCGGACTACCTGGCAAGAACTCCCCGTGGTGATATCGTGTTGTCCGATCATAGGAACTGTCGGGTCGTATGTGTAAGCCAAAAGGGGAATATCAACTGGATTTTTCAAAAGCAGACGGAACCCAAAATGGAGTGTCCGCATGGTGTTAGCTGTGATGCGAACGGTAGCGTATACGTAGCTGATTGGGATCGTCATAATATAATTTTATTGTCTCCAGAAGGAGATCTAAAACAGATCCTTGTATCAGCAAGCAACCGACTATATCGACCCCGAACCATTTGTACAGATGATAGTGGTGGTAGACTGTTTATCACTGAAGACAGTGGAATCGTTAAGAAATATAAAGTACTGTCAACATAACGCACCAATTGGTGTTTTTGTTTTAGGTCCAAACATCAGTAAGAAACAACTAGCATACATCAGTGCTTTAGGTTATGTAGTAAAACTGTATTTACCCTAATTATTCGTCATAGAACAATAAGGAGTAAGCTTGTTCTTACCGTACGATGAGAGAAAAGCCTTAAATTTATGCCAGAATGAGTATGACAATAAATAATCAAGTGTCGCAATGTTGAATAAAAGACAGTCCTCTTTAACAGACCAAGGCTTCTATATTTATATTTTTGTTATATAATTCCTTCTCAACGCGTCAAGGTCTCAGTTACCGATGTGAAATTTAGAGCAGAATGGACTCAAAACCTCAAAAAGAATGCATCAAATTATAGCTGTGGACAGAACTATTAACAATTCTAACAGTAAATGGGGTTCAAAATCGTAAAACTCCTTTTCCTGTCAGGGGCTGACAGCGATCTCAGGAGAAGTAGCTGCTTTAGTCGCGACCCATAGTCGCTAGCCAATACGCTTTACAGACCAAGGTGGTTTCTAACTAGTGGCCCGTCTTCGCTCGATCATACGACCTTCGGCTGTGACCCTATCCCGGTCACGACCGTAAAAAAAACCCAATGTGACACTGTCGTGTGTCTGGGCAGGACTTCCACGCTATGTTTTTTACTCACTGATCACTTAACTCTGGAACACTGTGTTGTTATAACTGTATTTCTATAATACAAAGGTTATATAAACTGAACAAACAGATATGACATTAAATATATTTCCCCATCACTTAGCATGTGTTAGGTGGCGAAAGTTACACTCTTCTATTACTGGATTCAAAAAGTTGTTCCTTTTTAATGAACCAATCAAATTGATGTAAGGAGATATCGCTCAGTAGATTATGAAAGTTATCACACAAGCGATATCTACTGTAGAATGTGTTATTGGGGTGCACCAACCCAGTTAATAAAGACATGATCGTAGAGAGATATCGCTCAGTAGATTATGAAAGTTATCACACAAGCGATATCTACTGTAGAATGTGTTATTTGTTGATTAAAGAGTATTACACGACCACCAGATCCCAGTGTGGGCTGAGTAAATTCCTCGGGATTTTTCTCTTGGAATACTACATGGTGTTTCCGGCATTCATTAGACCTTTTAGTGCCGAAAATTAGAACGTTAGACGCCCCTTCATTTTATTCTCTTTACTAACTAAAAAAAATGGGGTTTAACGTCCTGTTCCGCCGTGTGGACGACTCCACTAACGGGGTGTGGACGACTTAACCAGATTTTTCATGTGTACGACTTTGCTTGTGGACGACTTAACTGGCATTCGTATTTGCCCGGACAGCGACGTCATATCCTACACTTATCTCAAATTTTAACTGTCAAGGGTTCTTTTGTGTGCGTGCCAATGTGTACACAGGACCTCGATTTTCCGTTCCATCTCAACGACTATGCCGATGCGTTGTCCCTTGCCAGACCCTCCTTCTTACACTACTGACAAGGGGACCTCCAGGACGATGAGCCAACGTGCTACTCATTGAGACACCGTGGCTCCCTTTTTCCGGACAATAAGCTTCTCGGCAGATCTCAAATACTGTCAATATCAAATCCATGAGTCTTTAAGTTTAAATAGTTATTAGTATCACTCCTCTTAGAGTTTTGCGTATTAATAACAGAACCAGGTAAACTTTAAGAACTTCCGAGCACTTTGGATAAGTAAAGAAACCCTTAAAGTCCATACTCCTCACTGCTGGAAAGAGGGAAAATTCTTGTTCTCAATTATGATTGGTCAATAGTCCGATTACCTACAAATCGCTTATTACATTACAAAGGCGTTGCCCTAAAACAGGGCATCAAATTAGTACAAATATGTGTGCATAACGTTACGTCATGGCTCACGATTTTATTATGCCCAATTAACCAGTGCATAGCAGAATATTGCAGTAAAACTAATTGCGTGACAAACGAGGCTATCAATATTGACATAAAGTAAACAATGCTGTAGGGATACGAACAGACTTTCACAGTTTTAATACCTTGAATACCAGTCCAAAGTTTTAGAGAAGACCCAAGATTGAACGAAGGTATGTCATGTTGCTGTAAAAATTGACACACTCCCTCAAAATTTCAAGTATCAGAAGCCAATCCAGCAATGGCATATAGTATGCAATTAGGGAAATTATATATAGCCTACTCTTACATCAAATTCCAACTGACAATGTGAATGTGTACACGGGACCTGTTTTTTATTCCATCCGAACAACTAGACAGCTGTCCTTGTCAGCTTCAGTAAAGAAAATATATAACACCATAGTATAATTTACATAATATTTTATGAGAAAATTTCACCATTAAACACTATTTACAATAAAATGTAATTTTTATCCTAATTAACACCAAAACTTGATTGATATAAGACAGTGGCTATTGTTACGACAATGTTTTCAAAGCTCTCCATCCAAGAAGTCAAAAATGAGAAGTCGTAAAAATAGTCCTAACCCTTTCCATCTCTTAATTGCTGCCTTCAGTTCTGAAATGTTGAAAATACAGCTTCTTTTTTCAAAGCTGGTTTTGGCGAGATTGGCAGCCATTTTGGAATTCGTTCTGAACTTTGCTCAATCTCGTGGTAACAATAGCAACTTTGTTGATATAAACACTAACAATAGATTTAAAGCACTAAGATGACAGGAAAATATCATTGTACAATATATTTCACAATGTTTAAATAAATCGGTAATTCTTCTTCCATAACCATGTGTTATAGTTTATTATAAATTATATACCACATGTTTACAAATTCTCAGAAAACCCACGAATCCTTCACGGAAACAATGTGGCTTGTTATCTTTTCAGTTCCCTATATATTGTTTTGATAAAAGAAACCTTCCCATATTGATACATGCGAGTCACCATACCTTTTCTTAAATGAGACAAGCTAGAAATGTAGGAAATAACACATAACATTAGGATTACACACAGAGAAAATATGTGTTCATAAATGTATTTTATGTTTGACGTACTTCATTTTTAACAGAGTACATGATAGAGAACATGTGTTTTTGAGAATCGTATTTACAATATTTAAAATGCACTTGAAATCTTGACGCAAGATAAAATCTAAATTGTAGTAGATAATTCAATTTTGATTGGATAAACACTAAAATCAATTTAATATTTACTAAAATTTGGATTTTATCTTAGTTAAAATTTCGTGAAACAGGCCCCTGACATATAATCGAACAAAATATTTTTTCATAACTACAATCATATTTCAAAAACTATTTAAAGCATAAAATATACAAAGGAAGGTAAACACAATTTATACAGGAAATATCATTTTGATTTTTACAAGTGTACAGGAGTCCAAAATATTAATACAGATAGGCTCAGGTAACAGCACCGAAGAAATTTTAATTTATGAAAATAAAACACCAAAGAATTTCCATTTATGAAATCAAAATAGGTATATGTATTTCAGCTCTTGGTACATGCAAAAATATTGGCTACCTTGTTACCTTAAAAAATAATTTAGAGAGAAATAGGGTTTTACATCCACTTTACACAAACTAGATAATTTCATGACAAACAAGGTTAAATTTTATTTCAATTAATTGTTCGCTTTCAGCAGTGGGCTCCTGAGTGTTAATAGGGTTAAAATGACACATGAACCTTGTAGAATTAAAAATAGAGGCCTAATGTTATATTCTTGATGCCATCGGTCAGATGATAACCATGGTGTTGGGTGTGACTTCAGCTACATGAAGTATTAGAATATGTCAATATGTCATCAGTTGAAAAAAAATAGTCTAACAATGAGGGGAGGTGAGCGATCTCAAGTGAGAGATTGCCAACAATACTACCAATAATACCGCCAACAAGCCGTAAAATGGAGTAAGAGACAACATGTAGATCTACTATAATTATATCTTTAATCTACAAAGTATAATATTATATAATAAAGATGAGAGCAAAATTTTATTTCAACAATTCGTTTGCAGTGGGGAGGCAAAAAGAAGATACAGATAAATCCAACAAGCTGGACAAACATTCCTCCTGTGTTACATACAAGTCAAGGACCGAAACACACAATTTGGCTCAATGACAGATGTTATGACCCCTCACCCTCCACCCTTACAACACAGATCAGAGGAAACATCTGAATTTTTTTGATTAAAAAACTTAAGATAACTAAAGTTAATGGTATAAGTTATTTTTTGAGTAGATGGTATCTACCAAGTATAGTTCCTCCAAAACAACCTCTGGCATTGTTTTATACAATTACTGATTTAACGACTAGGTCCTTTATAGAGGTTCTGTTTCTATAAATAATCTTCCCTTGTAAATTGTCGATTCCATTCCATACATTTGGAGAGAATGTGTAGTTTGGCATCTCAACAAAAATATTCTGTTGGGATAATTTTAATCATCCAAGAAGAAAAAGTTTCCAGTTTTCTTCTGTTCCGAGTCCTGTAATAACAATAAAAAGAATCAGAAATAAAATATGTTGTCTTTTTGGATAATTATGTTTAAATATAATAGTATGTATTTTTATTTCTCTTACGAGAAGTCATATTTAAGGAGCTAGCTACACAAATTATTAGTTTTCTGTAAATCTATGTCTTGGATATGAACACAATAAACCGATATAACCTTAAAAAAAGCATGGTTTTGAGGTTTCTTATAGCGAATTATGCTAAAAGTTTTATTCCATCTTTCATAATTCTGTTATAT
This sequence comes from Patella pellucida, assembly GCA_917208275.1. NCBI lineage: Eukaryota > Metazoa > Mollusca > Gastropoda > Patellidae > Patella > Patella pellucida. The sequence goes on along the minus strand of OU795043.1, from coordinate 44,606,651 downwards.
TATGTTCATGCAACAAACCAATTCAAAACAACTACAGAATTTTTATATGGAGTCACACTTAAGTGTTATTGAAGATCTAAAGAATCACATTGAATTGAAGGGTTACTAAAGAGCTAATAAATCACAGTAAAGTGATACCGAAGATCTTATGAGTTACATTAAAGTGTTACTAAAGATCTAATCTAACTAAATCACATTGAAATGTTACTAAAAAAGCTAAGAATCACACTGAAGTGTTACCAAAGATATATCCAGTCACACCGTCAGCTTACTGAAGACCTAATGAATAAGAATAAAATTTATGTGTTACTGAAGATCGAACCAGTTGTATTGAAGCATTACCTTGATTGAGTTGAGCTTATTGATACGTGGTCGGAAATTATTTGGATCTCTTCTGAAAGTGATCTCCAATGATTCTAAGAATTTATTCATTCCATTTAATAATGATTGAGGGCTGAAAAAGACAATAATAAGGATGTTTTAATATATATATACAGTGTACTCTGTAACTTCCAGCTTTTGATCAATCCGCCACTCGCCTAGATCCGCCCAAAACCTCTGGTCCCGATTTATTTCCTTCTTGGTTGCTTTTAAAATGTTTTGTTCTAACCGCCATTTTGTCACTTCCGCCTTTCGCCATCGACTCGAGGTCCGATGAGTGATTATCCATTGTTATTTAATCCTATAATCCGCCACTGTTAACTCCCCAATCACAAAAACACCACAGTTTATCAGGCACTAATAATTAAAGTATAAACAAACAGTACTCGACAACTCTTTTAAGGGTTCATTGATTGGCAACCATTTTCAATAACTAACGTTAATACTATAACACCTATAGTTCGCGCTAAAAATAGACCGTGAGTGTCGTACAATAACAATACATTCACTGAACTCTATTGAGCATTGATAATCGCCGATAGCCTGGTGTCCGAGAAAAGATTATATTTTGATGGCACATTGTCGGATTTATTATCATATTTTGAATGGGATTTATGTTTTTAAATAAGTAAATAAACACGCTAAGAAATGTTGACGTTTATTTCGATTGGAATGACGTAAGTTAATTGTTTTAGATGATAGCACGTGCTATAGTCGAGTGCAATTATTTAGCAGTTAGTGTCACTCGCTCATTGCATTAGAGCAACGTTAACTAGTAAACTACGGCTTACATGTCATTTTTTTTACTTTCTGTATATAAATCGAAATGCAGTATCAGACGAATGTCGGACATTGCTGAAAAATGCACCGACGTAGGATACAAAAAATACGGTAATTTTTGGGGAGTTTGATGTCATGTAATTTTGTACATGTACTGTAGGAATATTATTGACATAAATTTGAATACCGAACGCGTTTTAAACATGAAATATATAACGAGGTGCGATCCGACAAATATTCCATTCACATTCGCTTCCTGTTATTGGATAAACCGCCACTCGCCGACATCCGTCATTTCTATTTGGTCCTGCTTGGTGCTGGGAGTTACAGAGTACACTGTAGATATCAAATTGACACAAAACATATCAACACAAGGGAATATATATATTAATAATGTCTGAAGACGCCCATAGTATCACAAATGTTTGTTAATAAGGTTAACTGACAAGTCATAACATATATTTTACGAGACTGATGAAAGGGCATGAAAGATAATTGATGAATGGTCTCTTCATGATTGGTAAATCAAGGAGTTTTCTCGAGGATAATAAACATTTACTTTCCTTAATTTCACTGACACTATAAATGAAATGGGATTTAACATCCTACTGTTCTGCTCTAACTGGGTTAAGAAGACCGACATACGCCATTCGACCTATTCTTATATTGAACTCTTAACTGTCAAGGGATCTTTTACTATCCTTTGCCAGGCCCTCTGTCGTGCCCCTCTGACAATACAGAAACCATGCTGGAAATCTGGATGAACTTTCTTGGCCAATGCAGGGATCAAACACCTGACCTCCAGGTTAGCGAGCAACCATCTTGCCCGTCTAGCCACCATGGCTCTTCACTGTAACTATAACAGAGCTGATGAGGGAATATATTTTGTGTAGCGTTTCTCTACGCAAGTCGTGTAATATAATATGTAAACTTACGTATTAGCTACTGTATCGATAGATGGTGTACCAGAAAACATAACAACACGATCAGCTAGATAAGTAGCCATTATAAAATCATGCTCTACTACAAATGCTGTCTTCTTCGCATGAAGAATAAATCTGTTATAAAGAAAACAAAATTCAGTTTTATAAACATATATATATAATAATGATGTGGACAATTTCTTCACTTCAAAATCCAATAAATAGAAATTCTTATTAGATCAATGAGATTGGCTTTTAAATATGAGTTGAGCACACAGTAACCTCAACACAAACTAGGTCATTTCACGACTAGCATATGGTTAAAATTTTGTTTCAATAATTTGCTTGTTCCGGAGAAAACAAGGTTGAACAGACGACCCTATTCCTTATCACGTACTACCGCGGAACAGAGTCTATTGGCTCAATGACAGACTTCCTATACATCGCGCACATGCACTAACCATTCGACCATCCACACCCAACAACATGGATTGTAATGGGGCTTAACATCTTGGTAAAACAATATAAATATACAACTATACAATCTGTGGCCTGCATTTCCTTTATTTATATGGATATTTATGCAATGAGTGTAATTTTGCCCAGGCAGTATTTGTATCTGTTTACTCTTCTTTAAATTCACAGTTACGGTTCTTTTAATGAGCAAGTGCTAATGTGTCCATGTCTTGGTTTCAAACATTCCAGACGAGTGTCCAGTTTCCTTGGAGATGCTTGATTGTTAGTCCAGAACATTCTATATGGATAGAACTGTAATCTAGGGACGCATGTATCAATCATGTCACAGTTCGGTCATGTTTCAGCAGCCAAAGTTGTAGAAATATTTTCTTATTAAGTCTCCACAAGCGTTGTAGCCCCAAATCCCTCTTCACTTGATTGATTCTATTTTTTAGATTGAGAGAATTTAACTATGGAACAATTAATCAAGTATCCCCCTCATTTCTTGCCAATGGTGCCCTAGGAACATGAGAATACTATTCTAAAAAGTTGGAAAAACAAAGGAAGTGAGATTGACAATAAAAACTATACCTTTTAATAACTTTAGCAGCATGTAAACGTTGTTCAGAATCAAGGTAAGCTGATGGTTCATCTATAAGATATACATCAGCTGGTTTACCGAGACATAATACAATAGCTGTTCTCTGTAACTCACCACCAGATAAATTCTGTACCTATTTAATAACAAATAATAAATATATCATTAAAGATGCAGGATATAAGATTTAGATAAAAGAGCTGGCCGTTTTAACTATAATAGTTTTAAAATAGATAATGCAAAATGAATATATTGAAAATTTCATTCCAATTACTTTATTCTGAGCGAAGTAATCACTGTTTGTAGTTTTGACAAGATGTGGGCATTGATTGTGTATCATTGTTATCACAGAACTGGTTATTCGAGACCTAGCCTCACTTCCCAATTTTGAAATAAATCAATAAATGGCCAAACTGTTAAAATAGGAGCCATCCAATGATGCACTAGGAGTTGATAATAGGCTTGTCATGTTAATAAATGCCTTTCGACCACTCAACCCCATAGGAGTGGACTGATTGTTAAAAAATCCATTTGATGTTTAACATATTCTTTTTATGCTCCATTCAGTCTAATGAAGATGTGCTTATACCATGAAGTACACACTCAGTGAAACATTGTACAGACAGCGATGCTATTTCGAACTCCAAATATGTACATGAAATCTTGGTTGGACACATGATATTGGAAACAATACAGGAAATCTCCAGCCACTTTCTCTGCCAATACTGGGATGGAGACTTGACTCCAGGTAAATAATCCTCATGTGTTTATTCATCTCGGACAATCACATGGATTAAATTTTTCCCTGCCTCGTGTTAATATAAGGGGGGGGTGGATGGCTGAATGGTTAGCGTGCGCTCGCTTTATCATAAAGCCTGTCATTGAGTCAACTGGCATGGTTTTGAATCCCCGGTTGTACGTGGCAAGGAGTAGGGTCGCCTGTCTGACCTTGTGGATTTTCTCCAGATCCTCCAGTTTTCTCCCAATGCTAAAGACCCCTACGCGCAAGCGAATTATTGAAATAAAATTAAACCATATGTTAGTCCCGAAATGACCTAGTTTGTGTTGAATGGACATTAAACCCCATCTCTGTTAATATAAATGGTGTTATTACCTCTTGATCTATAATCTGTTCTATCTGTAATGGTTTCATGACATCTGTGTTAAACTGAGGATGTATATAAGCATCTCGTATCTTCTCATGTAATAACTGACGTACAGTACCTTTATGTTTAGGACTGATCTTCTGTGGTTTATAACTAACATTTAATACAGGTGTCTTACCTACAAATATAATATAACATGTCAGTTATCTCCCTTTACAATCTGTAAACCATCAGTCGAGACTTAACCTCGCTTCTCCATTTTAAATTAACTCATTAAATGGCCGAAACATTCTAATTAACTTCAAATCAGAGCCGTCCGATGCCCTAGAGAGTTGATTATAGGCTTTTGGTAATATCAAATATCATCAGTGTCTCTATCAACACAGTTAAATATCAATATAAGCTGTCATCACAGCCCAATTTCATTTTAAGTTGTCTCTGAACTTAAATTCTGATTCAGTTGCTTGTCAACAAACAAGAGTCTTTCAAGTCAAGATTATACACTTAATACTACTCAACATGATCACCCAGACATATAATACCAGTCAACATGATCACCCAGACATGTAATACTAGTCAACATGATCATACAGTTATAAAATACCAGTCAACATGATAATACAGTTATATAATACCAGTCAACATGATCACCCAGACATGTAATACTAGTAAACATGATCACCCAGACATATAATACCAGTCAACATGATCACCCAGACATATAATACTAGTCAACATGATCACCCAGACATAAAATACTAGTCAACATGATCATACAGTCACATAATGCTAGTCAACATGACCACCCAGTCATATAATACTAGTCAACATGATCACCCAGACATATAATACTAGTCAACATGATCACCCAGACATGTAATACTAGTCAACATGATCACCCAGACATAAAATACTAGTCAACTAGTCAACATGATCACCCAGACATGTAATACTAGTCAACATGATCACCCAGACATATAATGATAGTCAACATGATCACCCAGACATGTAATACTAGTCAACATGATCACCCAGACATGTAATACTAGTCAACATGATCACCCAGACATGTAATACTAGTAAACATGATCACTCAGACATGTTATAAAATACCAGTCAACATGATCACCCGGCCATAAAATACTAGTCAACATGATCATACAGTCACATAATGCTAGTCAACATGATCACCCAGACATATTAATACTAGTCAACATGACATGATTGTCAACATGATAATACAGTTATATAATGCCAGTCAGCCCGTTTATTAATGACCAATTTCTTTATTAAAACAATGTAAACTTGATTATTTGCATTAATTTCATACAAACCTCCTTCATCAGGTTCTAGTCGACCAGCTAACATTCTAATAAATGTAGTTTTTCCAGTTCCATTTTCTCCTAACATAACAATAATCTCAGAATCTGTAAATTGTCCACCTTGTATATTTAACGTAAAACCACCTAGAATTATAAATAACAGAAGATAAAGTGGGATTGAAAAGTGCTCTCCACCAAACAGCGTAATGAAAACGGGCATATGCCATGTAATGAAGCATGCTGCCAGGGACATTTTGTCCGAACAGTAGCAATTCTGCCAAACTCTTCCAAGTGTTTTTCTTACATGCACACCATCAAGTATAAAGGTAAACATCAGTTTATCGTCTGTCGAAACAACCAGACAAATCTTTACTTGCCACGCCCTCCATAATGTTACTACATACCCAACACTTTCTTCATGTCTGGATATTCATATCTACAGTCTCTTATGATTTCATCTTCCAGCGCTGTTTCAGCTAACTTGAATGTTAAAGAGGATTCACGGAATCGTAAATTTTCAGTTGGCACAAATCCATCCAAAAAGATGTTAATACCTGTAATGGAATTAAAAATAAGAAAAAAAGGCTCTCTGTCACACACTAATATAAACAATAGTCCTCAATTTGACAAATATAAACAATGTCTTTAATTTCTATAACCCCTGCATGAAACTGGTTTCGTATCGCTGAAAGGATTGATTTTAAAATTCTATGTACCGGTATTTATTGTATCACTGTTTAAATGAAAAAGGTCCTACACACTTGAATGATTTTCTCAGTCAGCCATTACCTTAGATCTCAGTCTCAACTTAACTTACTTGTGCCTACATGGAAATTGAAATAATTTGGATTCATGTCCTTTGAAGTTGCAGCTGCAATTAAGTGGAATTCACTACCCAAATCTCTCCAATGTGCCTTGTCACTAACAACATTTAAATCGCGTTTAGTAACCTATTTGTTTGACAGTTCATACACAAAAACTTAGTTTTGTTACCGCTTTGAGCAGACACTTTGTTCTGGAGTTTAGCGCAATATAAGAATCATTATTATTATCTTATTATCTAACTAACATAAACCATGGGCCCTCTACAGAGTTGATTTCAATGAACATGAGGTTATAACTATAAGTTTATGGGTTGGAAGGTGACACCTCAGACAGGCGCACAAAAGACCTCGCACTGTACATACCTCAGATCAACACTATGTCAGATAACATACATAACAATCTATAGCTCAAGCATTAAAACCACTTAAAGCCACTACACCATGTAAAAGTCTGAATGATGATTTAACATGCGAACTCATCATCGACCATGCAAAGACAACTTATTATCTGATACAAGTGGGATCATAGAGAGAGAGAAATGGGGTGTGACGTCCACTTGACACAAACTATGTCATTTTGGGACTAACATATGGTTCAATTTTATTTCCACGATTCGCTTGCGCATAGCGGTTTTTAGCAGTGGGAGGAAACCGGAGGACCTGTAGAAAACTGATGAGGTTTGACAGGCAACCCTACTCCTGGTCATGAACAACCGGGGATTCGAAACCATGTCAGTTGACTAAATGTCAGGCTTTATGATGATACAGCATGCACGTTCGTACCATGCAGCCCCCCCCCCCCCCAGATCATAGTTGAATCAATTGGAGGTTTACCTACCTTCTCGAACACTGAAGGGCATAGTAACTACACCATAAGCACTAGGTACACCATATAAACAACAGATGAAGTCAGAGAGATAATCAAGTACGGATAAATCATGTTCTACTACTATGATATATTTATCTGGATTAATTAAACTTCGGATAGCTTGAGCAGCTCGTAATCTCTGCTTTACATCTAAATAACTAGATGGTTCATCAAACATAAAACTACAAAAGATGATTACATATAAATTATTCAAAAACCAAATGACAATTTATTCAAAATCCAAAATCTAAATTTATTCATAAATCCTACATCCAAATTTATTCATAAATCCTAAATCCAACTTTATTCATAATCCAATATCTAAATTTATTCAAAACTTTAATATCCAAATTTATTCATAAATCCTACATCCAAATTTATTCATAAAATTCAATATCTAAATTTTATCATAAAACAAATATCTATTTCATAATTTATTCATAAAGCAAATATCTAAATTATGATACATTTTATTTAGGAGATACACAAACCTGAGACGTATATCGGTTATGACATCAGAATCATCTGAAGATTATTGAGAACAAAAATGAAAAAAAAACCTGCAATATTTTCATGCAATTTGTCACCAGGTCAATAGGGGGTGGGGACTGGGGAGTGGGGAGTGGGGGTTGAATTGTCTATTTAACAAGATTTTCTATCAATCAGGACAAGGGGAAATTTCAGAATATCATTTTGATGTGTTATGATATGATATTAAAACTTACATGTCTGCATTCTGTATACAAACAATAGCTATAGCAAATCTTTGTAATTCTCCTCCAGATAAATCTTCTATATTACGATCTGTTACATAGTTTAAATCTAAAACAAAATATATATCAATTATAACCTAAACATGTGTCGTCTTTATTACTTAAACTAGACAGAGAAAACAGGGTTTAATATTGACTGAGCATAACTAGGTTATCATGTGACTAACATATGGTTATAGTACTATATATTATGTTCATAATAACAACAAATAGCTAGAGCAAAGGTAGATAGAGAGAAATGGGGCTTATCATCTACTCAACAAACTAGGTCTTTTGGGGACAAACAAATGGTTCAATTTTATTTCTGCAATTTGTTTGCACGTAGGGGTCTTTAAAAGTGAAGGAAACCGGAGGACCGAGGGAAAACCCACGAGGTTGGACAGATGACCTTACTCCTTGTTACATACAACCGGGCAATCGAAACCGCGCCAGTTGACTCAATGACAGACCGTATGATACAGCGTGCACATGCTAACCATTCGGTCATCCAACCCCCTTTGATGTGGGAACTTCATGTTTTCGGGATTAGCCCTTAGTGATTTTTTTTTACCTAAAACATCCATTATCTGTTTCTGATTATCTAGTTCTTTCTTCTTGGCAAGAAGAACTTCAACAGAGCCTTTAACAGCTCGGGGTATCTGGTCCACATATTGAGGTTTAATCAACGCTTTCAAATCATCCTCTAAAATCTTCGTGAAATAATTCTGTAATTCACTACCACGGAAATAGGCTAAAATATCTGTCCAGTCTGGTGGTTCCTGGAAAAAGGGTTAAATTTTTTTAAACAAAACTCGCCACCAATGTCTCTAGGGAAATATGCCAACAGTATATAGAATGTGTAAAAGGTTATGCTAACAATAGGAGCACTAATTCTATGAAAATTGTTGCATGATTCTAATATTTGACTTGTTTGATCCTTATAACTAGGTAAACAGTACTTTTGAAAAAATATCTTGTCCTACTGTTCTGCTCCTAAAATGGGCTAATGAAGACAGGCATATGCCATACAGTGTGCTATGAGGAAATTTTGCCCGGGCAGCAGCACTACAGCCTACTTTTATATCAAATTCCAAATGTCCTGCATCACTGACAAGAGGGAACCATGTCAGAAAATCTGGATGAACTTTCTCAGACATTGCAGAGATCGAACACCTGACCTCCAGGCTAGCGAGGCAGCGTCTTACCCAGCTAGCCATATTATGTACATTAAAGAAAGATTACAAAATAATCTTGCAGTCTTATTTCCATTACAAACTCTCAACTCAAAACCATAATTATACTGGGCATCCTTACCCCTACAGGTATTCTGAAATTTGATAGATTGACTTTTTACGACTAGGTAAACAGGGACTTAAATCGTTACAAGAACAGTGACAAAATACTCCCATATCCCATTACCTTTAGGAAAAGGTTAGTTTATGATGAACTCTCATCTCAATCAAAACAATACCCAACCCTTACCACTGATAGTAACATAGAATTTCACATAGACAATTAAATTATGCTTTGTACCTTAAATCTTCCGAGATTTGGTTTTTGTTTTCCAGCTAAGATCTTTAAAGCTGTAGATTTACCAATACCATTAGTACCTACTAATCCTAGTACTTCTCCTGCTCTCGGTACAGGTAATCTACAAAACACGATAACATGGGGTTATATCTATAAAAGTTGGATTAATTCTACAGCAGTGTTTGGCAACAAATATGGGGTTATATCTATAAAAGTTGGATTAATTCTACAATAGTCTATGGCTACAAACATGGGGTTATATCTATAAAAGTTAGGTTAATTCTACAGCAGTCTTTAGATACCAACGATTGTGTTTGTAAAGCGCCACTGAGCAACACTCGTGTTGGATATTCAGCGCTATATAAATGATAAATTATTAATTATTAACATGCCATCATCTTTAATGATGTACACATTACCCGTCATTTTAAACATACATTATGCAAGAGCTGAATGCCTATTGTAGGTCTTTCTTTAGGCCTAAAATGCTATCTAAACTATTAATTAAGAATTTAAGACACTTATTAACAAAACCAAGCTACGATCAACTCTTGATGGCATCAGATACTCAAAATTTTAACTAGTTAACAGTTTGCAATTTAAACAGTTTAATGAAAGTTTCAATATTTTCATCTTACATTATCTATCTTTGAGCTATGACAAGAATGGTCAGCTGTTTATCTAAATATTACATAATGTATCTTTAATTTTGAATTATCTATTAATTTTGGAACTGTTATAACAACCAGCTCTTCATCTAAATCTTACATAATGCATTTTTAAGGAAAAGGTGATTAAAAATTACCAACACAAACAAAGCAATACTCCACAATGATTAAAACTGTAAAGTTCACATTTCTGACAATGTCTGACGAGTTTGGAGAAATAAAAATAAATCAATCTTTACTGATCTTGTGTCAGAACAGAAAGAGGTGCATACAACTAAACTTGCACCTTATTTTGTCAGAGTCACTTACAACAAATTCATGAAAAAGACAGAAATGTAATACCCATACCTGTGTAGTTTAAAGGAATTTGCACTATATCTGTGAGTTGTTTCCTTCTCCAAATTACTTGGTAGATTGATGATAGAAATAGCATCAAATGGACATTTCTGAAAAACATTAAATTACAGTAGTTAATAGTAAGAGACCACATTACTTCTAAATTGCATTAAGAACAGGATAGATTTGTGAGTGAAACATCTGAGAAATGGTGACAATTTCTTCATCATAGATGTTGATAACCTGCATTTCTTATAATTCCAGTGAGATGATCATTTTAAAGTGAAATGAAGCTCTGAAGAAAAAAGACGACAAAGGAATTGGGTATCATTACAACATAGTAAATCATAACACAGACTTATTGAAGCGTTGAGAGAGTACTCAACACATCGCCCCCAAAAATTAGTACCTGTTTTCTGTATGTGTTATACTTTATTACTCTATTCTCTCCAGGTACTAAAATGTGTCTTAAAAGATCATGACAAAGTAGTATCATGTGTTTTGAACAGAGTATGCATAAACTTACTAACATACAATACATACGCGGCTAGACTCAACCTCAACTCATGTCTGGAGTAGCCGATTTACTCGCGCCAAATATTTCTATGCGAGTTAGATTATAGTAAAGCTTTCTTTTAATGTGCATGGACAGCCATTAACAACATAATTCCAGTACCGAGTAATTTTCCCGGATAACAAGACACTTGCACAATACAATTCAGGGATCAAAAGAGTGTCGGAATCTTGTCTAATTTGCTGCCTTTGATGTTGAGTTGCAAGAACTTTTTCATGAAAGTAATGCTTACTCTTGCAAATTAAATTTCAGGCAATAATAATTAAATTTCAGGCAATAATAATTAAATTTCAGGCAATAAAAGAGTGCCAACAGTTAGACAGATTTCTCACCTTAGCACAAATACCACAACCTATACATAATGCCTCAGATATGAAAGCTATTTTATCTGTAGGTGAAACTTCAATACAAAGTTTTCCTGAAAAAATATATGTTCAAATATACATGGATAATGAATATACCAGTTTACTTGGATTATAAATATACAAAAAAAACTAAAACTTTCTTTATATGCCGGCAAATCTTAAAAAAAGAAACTGAAATAGGATTTAACGTCTAACTGTTCTGATCTGACATGATAGGGGGTTTAGCATCCTACTATACTGCTCCGACTTGGGTAATGAAGACAGGAATATGTTGTACAGTGTGCTATGAGGTAAATTTTGCCTGGTCAGCGGTGCTATGGCCTACTCTTATATCAAATTCCAACAGTCATGATGGGATCTTGCATGCACACTGGGCCTTGGTCTTCTGTCCCTTGCTAGGCCCTCCGTCTTGCACTACTGACTGACAAGGTGGAACACAAATCTTAAAAGGTGGAACACAAATAGTAAACACAAAGGGGACCATGTAAAATAATGTTACACAGTTACTGTGCACTTACCCATTCTAACAACAGGACAGGATTTCTTGCATTCCTGTCGACATTTCTTTGGTCGACATTTATCGGTACTGACAATAGCAATACGGGTCAGTGTCTCATCCGACTCTTTCTTATCATTCTTAGCACGTTTCGACATCTTGAAGATGTCTCAGACCAACAACCTATATGATCAAAAAGAAAATAAAGCTTAGCACATTGTTTGTACAAATTAAAATGTAAAATTCATTTCCTAGAAGACACACACTTGTTTGTGAATGAGAAAAAAAAGTTTGTGAGTGTAAGGAAATGTAGCGCAGTGAGTTGATCGACTACTTAGGGTTAGGGTTGGTTATACTGCAGAGTGCAGATTACATGTCAGTTCGGTCCTGTCTGTCTGTGTCATTTCCGACTCACGATGTTCGACTTACAAAAAATTTGGCCTCTACGTTTCCTTATCGGGTAGGTGACATTAGCAGTGATCAGTCAATCAAGCTCATTTACTATTTGATAAAAAAAAAACAGCGAAGTACAATGTATTACTATATATTCACAAATTTTCAACAGTATTTTAATGTCAAGTTCTATACTTGCCGATGAAACAAAACAACAGGGAACTTGCAGTGTTAATAATCGCAGTCTCAACAATCGATCAATTAAATAAAACGAAAGACAACTGAGTCTGAAACGTCGTTTGTTTTGTGTCCGAAATGACGTAGAAATCTTGTGAAATCGTGTAAAAGTCAAAAGTAGCAGGGACAATGTACTAGGTAGGAAATGTTTCCAATCATATATACAAAACAAACAAGCAAAAAAGATCGACTTTTAATTTAATAGTCTTCAGATCTAGAAATACCGGTATTCAATTCATTGCCATTTCATTCATTTATTATCAAACAAAATTGGCTACCGTAATAAAAAAACAATATCAAAACCAGTTCAATCACATATTACTACAATTATCTTGTCAAAATTAATACGGATAACAAATTATTAGTAGAGCCTGCAATACCATATGGATATCTATAGCTACACTATACCGTATGTTACTTGTCCGAACTGAAAGACGTACACAAAAAAATGTAAATTATGAAAATTGGCAATATAATCGACATTTTCTATGGGGAAATCAGAACAATACATCGTATATTTACTAATAAACACTTTGATTCTCTGAAAATACGATCCACACTTACTCAACGTAAATAATAGAGCACTATAGAAGTCCCCAAAATGTAATTAAATTCTAAAACACACAAAAAAGGACTTACACCACTTGACTGCAATATGGCGTGTAGAACACGTGCTTCCGGTTATAAATCACAGTAACGTCTGATTTATCAACGTGGATCTATTATGCATCGATCAAATTATTCTTCTAATTAACTCAATTTATTAGCCCCGTGGCTACAAACTAAGCTATTATAGGCTTATAGCTCGTGGGCTAAGGAAAAATTAAAGACACCGATAAATTCTAAAACAACAAAATGTCCATTAAATATACTATGACCTGTCAAATATTTTTGTGTTCATCTCTTTTACACAGCAAAACATAATATTTTCCACTTCTATATATCAGGGCCGACGGAAGCAATTATTGATTGAGGGAGGGGGCGGGGGACTTCCATCCTAGGTCCTTATAGGCGAGGGTCCAGTGCAGGCCCGTAGCCAGGAAGTTGGGTTTTTTTTAGGGGGGGGGGGGGCAAAGATGTTTTCGGGAGGGTAAACTAGCATGGGCATCTGCACGAATTTTTTCACAGCTACTGGTATTTGCGGTAAAGGCCAATTGGAGCGTAGAATATCACATTTAAAACACTAGTTATATGAATTTTTAACAAATTAATAGAAATTTTGTTTTAGTTAAAATGTAAAACATATTGTATTGGTGTATAATAGATATCAAACATTACAAAATACATGTACCCGGCTTTCACATTCACACAAAAATCATACCTGTCAACACTAGTAATGTGCCAGTGGTGCCAGGTAGTGTGCAGATGCCCTGCCAAAACAATATTGAAAATACTGAAAAAAATCTCGTTTTTTTTCTTGTGATATTGGGGGGGGGGGGCAAGACTCAGTATTGGGAGGGCAGTTGCCCCCCCCCCCCCCCGTGCCACCCCCTGGCTACGGGCCTGGTCCAGTGGCCGCAATAGCCTGGAGAAAAGGGTTCTTGCGGCTAAATTATTGGCCTGTATTAAGCATGAATTATAACAATTACAGAAAATATATAAATATTCCCCAAACTGCCTTTTTCATTTAGGGAGTTAAGAGATAATTGGGTATAATCTAATTAAGTAGGCCCCTCTACCTGCAAACAAACATATGAGTCTACTATCTTATTGTTATTTGTTGTCTCTTAAAAGTTAACTCTGAGCAATTTCGTAAGAAGTGCATGTAAGGCGTTTTACGGGTTTTTTTTTTAAAGGACCTTATGGTCACCCAAAACGACTATTTGCGAAATAACTGTTTCATTTAGGTAAATATAAACTGGGTCATTTTGTTTTCGTCATTAAATCAATCTGAGTAGATGTGGGTCAAGCCTTGCGAAAAATTCAAATAACGCATCGTTACATAAATTCTGCGAAGTGCAAATCAAATCATTCATCATGATTTTTACACCTATGGCTATGTGCTTAAAGTACACAATAACAACATCCTGGGCATTAGTATATATATTGTTTCACTCTTGGATTAATATAAACCAGAATCTAGCTGACGTAGGCAATTTGAGTGGAGAGAAATATTTTGTAGAAATATACAAGGAACTATCTCTATTAAACCGGCCTGAAATAAGCGCCAAATTTTAGCTCGAGATATTGAGTCGTTTGGACGTGAGCGTTAAAGCAGCTTATCCGGACACATAACCCTTTTAAGATTTCGGGTCAACCTTTTCGTTTGGTGACCCTTTTAATCGATTCCCGTTCCTTAAGAGGTCTATACAATGAATGACTCATGTGATGTTCTTGATAACCAAAAGTAAATTCCACCTACACATTATTTTTTTTTATAAAATATCAGTCGGGTTTTATCCAGATACCGCATAATACAGCTTGGGACACCCGTCTCCATCTCCGAATATAAGATAAGATAAGACTTTATTGCACTGAAACATCCACTGAGGATCAGCGCATACACTATAAACAGGTACATAAAATTATAACAATATGACAATTATAACAACAAGACACATAGTATTGCATCGGAACCTCCCTTGCTTGAGCCGTTGAGGACAACACACAACTATTAAATACAAGTGCAAAAATTTGGACGGATACAAATTTTAATATATTATGGACGAACATAAATTCGGAGCCTCATAAATAGACAGTATAAAACCTGCATACAAAACAAAGCGTGCGATTATAAAAGAAACTAAAATATCGTGCATATTTAATAGTTCAGATGTCTCTCCTCGGAAAGGAGAAGTAGTAGACAAAGGTTGCGACACTTGTGGCTATAATACTCGGTGGGTCGAATAGATTTTGAAATGAAAAGGTTAGACCAGTATTGTCAGAGTTGGATATACAATGTATATATTGTTTTCTTAGATCTTCATATTTTTGGCATTCCAAAAGAAAACACTGTTCGGATCCAGTTTTGCTTACATTTTATTTTTTACAGAGGCGATCCTGGAGTGGTATCTTACGATATCTACCCCTTCCAATGGCAAGTTGGTGAGTACTTAATCGTTGGGTAGACATCGCAATTTTGAACTTTTTATTATTGATAACTTCTAGATATTTTGGAGTGTTATTGAATTTTATTTTGAATAATCCGAAGGTTCTGAGTTTATGGTTCGGTCCTCAAGATTCAGCAAGGAGATTGTTAAACCTACTTTCTATTGAACTTTTACTATTCTGTCTCCAAATTGTGGTTAGAGAAATGTCATATTTTTAAAGGATATTTTGGATAGCCGCATACCAGCCACAGGAGAGTTTTGGGTTTGATTGCGAAATTTGTATGTCTTCCTGGGGCCTGTTTCATGAAATTTTAACTTAAGATAAAATCCAAATTTTAGTAAATACTTCAATCTGATTGGCTAAGCGCTAAAATCAATCTTATTAGTAGGGGAGCTAGGTTCAGGTTAATTCGAAAATCGCGTACAAAATTTCTACTATGCCAAATGTGTGGGCAGCGGTATCGGATACTTTGAACCTCGATTCTTAAGTTGCGGGTCCCCTTCCCGTGGTGCTGAGGGGCCGTACAAAACGTCGAAATTTTGCGTTTTATTCGACTTTTGCGTACAACGATCAACTTTCGTACATAAGTCGACCAACCCCAGATGTCACCAAAAACATTACTTAAGAAGACCCCTGACCCTTCCTTCGTCCCTTAAGAACGCCCACTTTACCCCCCTCAGGGAAGAGTTAATTCGACTTCCGCGTACAACATTAATTTTTTCGTTAAAAGTTTCACTATTGATCCACTAGAACGTAAAACTAACTTAAGAACGCGAAATCCCCTTCTATCTCGCATAAGAACGACAAAAAGGGGGACCCAGGGGTGAAATGACGATTTAATTCGACTTTTG
The DNA here is from genome assembly GCA_917208275.1 of Patella pellucida. Lineage (NCBI taxonomy): Eukaryota > Metazoa > Mollusca > Gastropoda > Patellidae > Patella > Patella pellucida. Next base: position 44,590,140 of record OU795043.1, on the reverse strand, counting down.
CGTACAACGATCAACTTTCGTACATAAGTCGAACAATCCCAGATGTCACCAAAAACATTACTTAAGAAGACCCCCAAACCTTCCTTCGTCCCTTAAGAACGCCCCCTTTGCCCCACTCATGGATGAGTTAATTCGACTTCCGCGTACAACATTACCCTTTTTGTTAAAAGTTTCACTATTGGTCCACTAGAACATAACACTGACTTAAGAACGCGAAATCCCCTTCTATCTCAGATAAGAACGACAAAAAGGGGGACCCAGGGCTGAAATGACGATTTAATTTGACTTTTGCGTACAACGATCAACTTTCGTACATAAGTCGACCGACCCCAGATGTCACAAAAAACATTACTTAAAAAGACCCCGACCCTTCCTTCGTCCCTTAAGATCGCCCACTTTACCCCCCTCAGGAAGGAGTTAATTCGACTTCCGCGTACAACATTAATTTTTTCGTTAAAGGTTTCACTATTGGTCCACGAAACTTAAGAACGCGAAATTCCCTTCTATCTCGGATAAGAAGGGGGGACAAGGGTGTCATAAAGCTGCTCTCGGATCTTGGAGATGATTTAGCTGATGGCCCTGAAAGCTCCCGATGTCCATTCTTATTCAGACGGATCTATATGTTTAGTCTTATTTGTTCCTTTAGTTCCCACAGTTTGTATTTTCTTTCTATATAATTATATTATATTATTATAATTCCCCACATGTCTGTCCGTCCAACTCTTCATACCGCAAAAACGGCTGCTCCGATTTCCACGAAATTCGGTGTGGGTGATTACCCAACATTTCAGGATTCAACATTGTCATGTGTTAAAGAAATATGCGTGTAACGGTCATATTCCATGAACAGTTATCGGTGGCCTAAACTCTGCCCCGTGTCACGCCGAAAGATTTTTACCTGCATGCATGTTTGAGAGATGGATTATGACAGTTGGAGGACTCGATACTGCCACCGGGTACTTGGATGAGTAAATTTATTATGTTGTGAAATTATTATGTTATTAACTTTGGTGTCTTGAGTTCCTTTGTGCGGGATTCGTGTATTTAACTTATTGCTGTATTAGGTGCCTACTAATAGATGATGTGTTGAATCACTGCTGGTATCGTCGATGAATATTTGTCGATAGATGGAATCGTTGATGCATGGTCTTGCCGATGGGTGGACAGTTTTTGTTATGAATGGTATAGTCTAATGGTGGTCGCCGATAAATGGTATCGTCGATGAATAGTCTGCGATAAATGGTATCGTCGATGAATAGTCTCCGATAAATGGTATCGTCGATGAATAGTCTCCGATAAATGGTATCGTCGATGTTTGGTCTTGCCGATGGGTGGTCAGTTTATTTTGTCAATGGTATCGTCGGTGAATGGTTGCTCATAAAATTAAATGGTATTGTCGATAAATAGTCAAAAGAAAAACCGTTTTATGACTAAAAACGCAATATCCAAATATTATTCGAAGGTCTCAAAATTACCATACGTAGGTACTTATCATAAAATTCCATAAGAGATACGTATAATGCATTATCATCTGTATTTTTCAGGTAGATAAAGCCCCCGGACTAAACTAAAAATGGCATCATCCTCAGAACAAGCGGCCCCGGAACCAGAACTTTCTGTGTCCGAGAATGAACTGACATGTATAGTTCATATGGATGATACGGATCAGAATGTAAACGAAGAAAGAGAATCAAAGTCATGTGCCTTAACTCCGAAAAAGATCCCAACGGTGGGTGTTTTGCGCGCAATGGATACGTCAAAATAGGATTCATCAAAATATGCTGCCGTTGTTAATAATTTGCCCCAGAACGATGGAGCACATCATGGATATCACGTCAAGAGCTACAAGAACTTTACCGCTATACAGGCCACTGAAAAAACTCTAAATGTTCAAAGCTTAAAATTGAGATCAGATATACAATCTAAGCCTGGTAGGAGCAGAGCACAGTCACACATTGAAGGACCAAACGGCATCATCTATTCATCTGTAATAGGTTTAAATTGTGGGTAAAAGGAACAACTGAGAGACCTCGCACACAACTGATCCTAAAGAAATGAAATTACGAAGTGCGGTAGTGGAGTTGGTGTCGCATGACAATAAAATGGAAAAACACAATCATCAAATATTTTACGAAAAAACGGTGCCCTCCCACCCAAGCGATTTTTCGTCCGCCCTCCCACCCAAGCGATTTGTCATCCTTATCCGAGATAGAGGGGGATTTCGCATTCTTAAGTTAGTGGTTTGTTTTCGTTGACCAATAGTGAAACCTTTAACGAAAAGAGTAATGTTGTACGCGGAAGTCGAATTAACTCATCCATGAGTGGGGTAAAGTGGGCGTTCTTAAGGGACGAAGGAAGGGTCGGGGGTCTTCTTAAGTAATGTTTTTGATGACATCTGGGGCTGGTCTACTTGTGCACCTAAGTTGATCGTTGTACGCAAAAGTCGAATTAAATCATCATTTCACCCCTGGGTCTTCTTTTTGTCGTTGTACGCGGAAGTCGAATTAACTCATCCATGAGTGGGGCAAAGGGGCAGTTCTTAAGGGACGAAGGAAGGGTCGGGGGTCTTCTTAAGTTATGTTTTTGGTGACATCTGGGATTGTTTGACTTATGTACGAAAGTTGATCGTTGTACGCAAAAGTCGAATTAAATCGTCATTTCACCCCTGGGTCCCCCTTTTTGTCGTTCTTATCCGAGATAGAAGGGGATTTCGCGTTCTTAAGTTAGTTTTACGTTCTAGTGGACCAATAGTGAAACTTTTAACGAAAAAATTAATGTTGTACGCGGAAGTCGAATTAACTCCTCCCTGAGGGGGTAAAGTGGGCGTTCTTAAGGGACGAAGGAAGGGTCAGGGGTCTTCTTAAGTAATGTTTTCTGGTGACTTCTGAGACTGGTCGATTTATGTACGAAAGTTGATCGTTGTACGCAAAATTCGAATTAAATCGTCATTTCACCCCTGGGTCCCCCTTTTTGTCGTTCTTATCTGAGATAGAAGGGGATTTCGCGTTCTTAAGTTAGTTTTAGGTTCTAGTGGACCAATAGTGAAACTTTTAACGAAAAAATTAATGTTGTACGCGGAAGTCGAATTAACTCCTCCCTGAGGGGGTAAAGTGGGCGTTCTTAGGGGCCGAAGGAAGGGTCAGGGGTCTTCTTAAGTAATGTTTTTGGTGACATCTACGGTTAGTCGACTTATACACGAAAGTTGGTCGTTGTACGCAAAAGTCGAATAAAACGCAAAATTTCGACGTTTTGTAGGGCCCCTCACCCCCACGGGAAGGGAACCCGCAACTTAAGAATCGAGGTTCAAAGTATCCGACACCGCTGCCCACACATCTGGCATAGTAGAAATTTTGTACGCGATTTTCGAATTAACCTGAACCTAGCTCCCCTACTATATACTATCCAATCGAATTACTAAAATCGGATTTTATCTTAGTTAAAATTTCGTGAAACAGGCCCCTGGTATGCAGAATTCAGTAAAGAGTTACTTACATTGCAAGGTATTGCTATTGTCGTTTAGTCTTTTATAGTACATAGCCATTCTTTGAAATATATCATTATATAACAGGTAAAATTCATAATTCGGTCAAGCAGCCAATATTTGATGTTTTTAATGGCTGTGTAAGGATAGATTTACATATTTTAATGGTCATTTTATTCGTATTTATTTTATCCCAATTTTCTATCTCAAAAAAACTCTTACTTAACACAAAATTATTTCCCCAAACCTCTGAGCCATATATAGCCAATTGTTTTCAGGACTGATTCATAAAGTTTTATAAGAACATGTGTTGGAAGGCGATTAGATGTACAGACTTTATGCTTTGAACGAGGCTCTCATAGCCTTCTTTTCCAAGTTCACAATAGCTAATTTAAAAGATTTATGAAAATGTCTAGGTAAAGGTAAAATTTGACAATATCAAAATTAAAGTGGCCAAAGACAATTTTGTTGCTGTATTTTTCTTATTGTTTTTAAAAATCATAACTTTGCTTTTATCTTTATTAAGGTCAAGTTTCCAGTCATCATAGAAACGTTATAAATTATCAATACTGTTCGATAGCTGACATCAGCAAAGAGCAAATGGGATAGACCAGTAGTATTTTGTATAGGATAATTATCGCTATCTGTAGAATTGTCAAAGTATTGGTTTAAATCATTGATATAAATATTTAAAAATGTAGGACTTAAAACACCGCCTTGCTTAACTCCCATATTATTTGAAATGGAGTTTTTGTGTTTCACCACATAGGATGTATTTTTGAACATGGATTTAATCAATTCAAATATTATCCGATTAAAGATACATTAGTTAATATATAGATAAGAACTAGTCATTATTGCTATAATAGTGCGAAAGTAGATGATGTAAAATGAATAATTTGAAAATTTCATTCAAATTACTCTATTGCAAGCAAAGATATTGACCTTTGAAGGTTAGATAGACGTGTGCAATATTTTCAACCACGGTCCTGGTTGATCGAAGCTAAGTCTCGAATCGACTGGAACCCGCTCTATTGATTAAATCACAGTATATTATTTTTTAAGATGTTACATGCATCAATTACGAAATTAAGTTTGCCAGGCCAGGCCCGGATGCAGGATTTTTTTGAGGGGGGGGGGGCATACATTGTAACTAATGGTAATCATTAGAGTGCCGCATACATTAGCAGGCCCGTATCTAGCCCAAAAATGTTAGGGGGGCAAGGGCTGCTGGGGGCGCCGATGGGGCTTCTGGGGGCGCCGGAATACCTACAGTTGACGGTCCACGGAGAAGGGTCTAGCCCCCCCCCCCAGGCGCCCGAAAAGTTTAGAAAATATGGTTTGGACCTGAGGAACTATGAAAATGTCAGAAATTTTAATTTGCGATATTTGCGTATTATGAACATTATACAAATTTGAAGGAAAAAATACGACTTCAGCGTACCTATATTGATTAATGAGAAAAACGAAAAGTTTTGAATAGGGTTAGAGTGCGACTTGTTTGAATTTTGAAGATTGTTACTCCTGGCGCGGGCTTGAATCAATCTCATCACCATCGGGAATTTAACCTGAACATTTCCTACAATCTCCAGTTGGCTTTCTAATAGTGGATTTCTTCGGGCGTCGGTGTGTGGTCGTTTAGTCGCCGTTCCGTCATTGTAGTTATCTGACGCCACACTGCCCGACTCCCTTTTCGGGGGCATGTCTTCACACTGTTTAGTATCGCATGTTATACAATATCGATGCTGTATGTATCGGGAACCGTTATATACTTGACAGTAATAAAAAGTTTAATTCCTGCTACTTTACACTTAACGACAGATTCTGGGCAGAAAAATAAACGTAAATTCTAAAAATTCCCTAAAATACTGCGGAGAACGGGTAAGGACTACTTTGGTTCTAGTCTAAAGTAAGTTTTATAATATCTGGAATACTAATACGAAAGGGATGCTTCAAATCCGGAAAAGGGGGCGCGCTGAATCTAAACTTGAAACAATGCACCCAGGTTTGCGGCAACATCTGACACCTTGAAAAAGATCGAGCACAACCCTTGTCTAATGCGCTTTAAACGGCAACAAGTACGGTGTGTACCTTGAACGAGTTCAATATCTAGAATAAGTTTTGTAATGAATTCACTAATATACAAAGGATGCCAGTGAAATATTAATAACTGGTGAGATTCGCTAATAATTCGAGTGGCAGACCATAAACAGCCCCTGCTGACCTATGATACTAGCTGAGCAATACAAAGCCACTTCAAGTCTATAAACACAAGATAAAATGAACTATTTCCCCATGAGATGCGCTGTATAACGAGCGCATATAACACAGGCCCTTCAAGTCGTGAGCGCCCAACCATTCTCGCTCGACATTATTTATTATGTGCGAACCGACAAACATACATTGTCATTATAATGCGCCCCACCAATCATATCATTATTGGCGCCCCTCCGGGATACGTAACACCACAGCTCGCAGTTTTAGACGCCCCCTCAAGTTAGGTGTTAATCGTGTGATTCATTATGAGGCGCCACATCATGAATAGAAGTGACATTGGTTAGGGGTCTCATCAATCTAGTACTAGGCGCCTAAGCAAAGTCACTCGGCTTTAAAGGGCCCCCATACTGAATATGGACTCGTTAGTCGCTGGCTTCGTATTGCGTCCAATCGAAAGGGCGCCCATTACAATTTTCTCGCAGTGGATAAAGGCATTATGTGCGGCCAAACAATCATATATTGTCATAATAAGGCGCCCCACCAATCATGTCATTATGGAAGGTCCTCTGGAAGAAAGTGCACACAGATCACGCGCCATCAAGTTGTGATGTTCATCGTGTGACTCATTGTAAGGCGCCCAACCATTTGAGGGGCGCCTCATATATAACGACATGATTGATGACGCTCCCATAAAACCAAGTGACATTGGTTGGGGGCCCTGTCACTCCGTTTTATGGGGCGCCCATACTGATATGGGCATGTAAATCGATAACCTCGTATTGTGTTCAATGGAAAGGGCGCCCGTGTTTTCGAGGTGGGGCGCCGATTTTTCGCAAGGGGCCTTGCCCCCCGCTAAATACGGGCCTGATTAGTGGTGTTTGGTGTAATCCCCAGAGCCTTGACACATTGCCTGGGCATAGATAATGCGAAAATCATGTTTATATCATAAATTAAAAAGCAAAAATTACAGTCTCGCCAGGGCTGAGGGGTGGGGGCACGGCCCCCCTGCCCCCCCCCCCCTGGATCCGCGCCTGCAGGCGAAACTAAAAGCACCTAATCTTTACTAAAAACAAGCACATCGGTATATTTCAACGTTTTTAGCCACGTTCTCTTGGGGAAATGGTACAGTAAAGAGGGTCCGTCAACGAACTCGAAGAAGGGTAGGCGAAAATTCCTCTGTTCAAGTACAATTTCCCGGGAGCGTATCGTTGTGTCGCCGTGCCGCTATGCCGCCGTCCCTTATTGTATAGGGTTAGGGTACCCTAACCCTAGCCCAACCCTAACAGCGGCATAACGGGTCGGCGGCATAACAGGTACCTCCCGAATTTTTCTCGTGGCATACTGTATGGCATACATCAGTTTTCATTTGTCAGACGGGTTTCGAAAGGGTTTCACTTTTCTTTGTGATCAAGAATGAGGAACTGTGAGACCATAGGTCACCATATTTTATTCGACTACCTACTTATAAACTAAAACTACCTTAGATTCAGATGTTTTTTGGTGCATAACCTAGCGCTTAGAATGTGTATGATTACTGTTAGCCGAAACAAAAGGGTTGGGGCGCATGGAGACGGCCATATATTCGCCATGCAGTGAACGATGAGATGAAAAGCACCCCTGTGAGACAAAGTCCCCCCAGACCCGGTCCCAAATTTCATATCTGATTTTTTTTGCGACTACGGCGCTCACAGTTAAGTTTAATAAATAATACACATAGCTCGATTCAATTATAACATCGTACTTATAATGCTGATATGTGGTCTTGTGCTCTCTTATCAATATCATATTCACGATTATAGTGAATCGCTCAGTTCGTAGTTGACCATGTGAGTGGACCGTGGGACCAATGCAGACTACAAATGTTCTGTCAACTCTCACAACACAGACGGAATTAACATTCAGACCTCTGATCAATGAACCCAAATGTCGGGGAAATTTAGACCCAGAAATAATAGGCTAAACGATATATGTTCTACCGAGGCGCTACGGGCCGTAGCCAGTATTTTACAGATATTCATTGTGGGGTGGGATTGTGGATGGCGCCCTAGATTTGGACCCCCCCCTCCTGCATTGACAGCATCTAGATTCGCTATATAATGACCTCGAGAGACGATTTGTGTGTTTAGACCCCTTGTTGGGAGAAGATCATGGTTAGAAGTAACAACATCAAAAAATGGCACTAAAATGTCAATTTTACAACTGCCATTATGATCTTGTTCTGAAATCAAGAAAACCATATAGCCTATAGCTTTAAAATTTATTACAAAAATAATTTACATTTTATATTAAAACAATTATCACATATTCTCCACATGCGTTTGTACACATTCACATTCCTGGTTCATACGAATTACATTCCGCGCAGTTATTATTTAAATATATTTTTTACAATCAAAGTTATTAATTTGTCTTTTGTGTTGTAGTATTTTGCTAGTCTGAATCCACCTCGTCGCCATTACTCTTCAATTTGTCAAATTTGTCCAAGTCCTTAAGGGCCGTTACCGTGTCCTCGCCTTTCTCCTCGTCACTATCCATAACAATTATGTCTTCGGACTGATTCGGTCTTTTGGGGATGCGATTTCTTGAAATTTCTTCTCTCTGTATAGAATAGAAAGCAATAAATCATTTATATACATGTATCAGACTTATAAGACATACCTATATTCAATTATAACTTCCATTTCCAACATCGGGATTTTTTTGTAAATGTTATTTTGGATACCACAATTAAAATTTTAAATACACTGATTTTCATTCTAACACACCTTAAATTCAATAGTAATACTTGAATTTAATAGGCGTGTGACTTGGGATGAGTGGTAGGCCTATATATACCACCCAGGCCCGGATCCAGGATTTTTTCGAGGGGGGGGGGCATACATTGTAACTAATGGTAATCATTAGACTGCCGCATACATTAGTGGTGTTTGGTGTAATCCCCAGAGCCTTGACACATTGCCTGGGCATAGACAATGCGAAAATCATTTTTATATCATCAATTAAAAAGCAAAAATTCCAGTCTTGCCGGGGCTGAGGGGGGCGGGGGACGCGCCTGCCACCATTAAGTCTACTGGTACCACAGACCTTATAAGCCTGTAATCCGCGCGGAGGTATAGTGCTATGGCAACAGTTCTTCTTACATTTGTAATTTGTTTGGGGGAACAGCTTTCCTTGATTATTTCAAGGAAACACAAACTTACAATTATGCTACAAAGAGTAAGACTTTTGTTTAAAAACGCACTATGCAAACTGGTAACTACTGGTATTTTGTGAGAAAAAGGAAAAAAAGTGGTTACTGTCAGACTCAAGCGCCATAAATTAAAATTAGAACTCTAAAAAAAAAGAGGGGGGGGGAGGAGATATTGATTTCTGAAAGTTAGTATGACTAGCAGAAATATATTGCGCAATCATCAACATAAAAATATTAAAACACTATTAAGCTTATACCACTGTCTTAAGAACCTAGACCTTTAGCAACCAACATGTTTTTTGTAATTAACTCTCATTCAAGTGATTATTACTCTAAACTAATGTAAAATTTGTATTGGGAGTGGTTAGAAATTATACAGTATTCATTAATTAGCGGGTGTGTAACTAGCTGTAAAAGATGCCACCTCTAGTGTAAAGGTGTGACTAATTATAATACCTATATTGCATAATACTAACAGTTTTAACACCTTAATGACATCACATAACACCTTCTATGACTATAACCTGATTACTGAAAATTTTAACCAACTAATAAAGATTGGTTGTAGCAAATATTTTCATTTATAAAAGTTTTTGTTCATAAGTCAACGATATCAACTTTCCCTAAGTAAATTTAAAATATTTTTCTTGTTGTCCTGCTTGTGTAGGTGAGATCCTGTATGGGGTTACCGTCCAACCTCAACCATTTTTTTCTCTAAACTTTATCTTGAGAATCATCTCACCTTTTTACGTTCTTTTCTTCTTTTATGAAGCATTTCACGATCCTCATCCCGAGCTGATGCAAACTGTCTCAATCGCAAAAACTCTTCCATTTGTACCATGTTTTGGGCCCTTGTTAAAAATTCCTGTACGGCTAGAAACATAAGACAAAAATTAAATATCAATAGTATAGGAAGGAGAGAGTATAGGATATAGGACAGGATATCGAATAGGATATAGTATAGGATATAGGACAGGAGATAGAAAAGGATATAGTATAGGATATGTGATAGGATATAGAATAGCATATAGGATAGGATATACATGTAGGATATAGTATAGGATATAGAATAGGATATAGTATAGGATATAGGATAGGATATAGAATAGGACATAGTATAGGATATAGTATAGGATATAGGATAGGAGATAGAAAAGGATATAGTATAGGATATAGAATAGGATATAGGATAGGATATACATGTAGGATATAGAATAGGAGATAGAATAGGATATAGGATAGGATATAGAATAGGATATAGAATAGGATATACATGTAGGATATACATGTAGGATATACATGTAGGATATAGAATAGGATATAGAATAGGATATAGAATAGGATATAGGATAGGATAGGATATAGAATATGAGATAGAATATGAGATAGAATAGGATATAGGATAGGATATAGAATAGGATAGGATATAGAATATGAGATAGAATAGGATATAGGATAGGATATAGAAAAGGATATAGTATAGGAGAATAGGATATAGAATAGGAGATAGAATAGGATATGGGATATGATATAGAATAGGATAGGAGATAGAATAGGATATGGGATATGATATATAATATGATAGGATATACATGTAGGATATGATATATGGGATATAAAATATATAGGATATAAAATATATAGGATATCGAATAGGATATAGTATAGGATATCGAATAGGATATAGTGTAGGATATAGTATAGGATATCGAATAGGATATAGTGTAGGATATAGGATAGGACATAGTATAGGATATCGAATAGGATATAGGATAGGACATAGAATAGGATAGGACATAGTATAGGATATCAAATAGGATATCGAATAGGATATAGTGTAGGATATAGTATAGGATATAGTATAGGATATAGGATAGGATATAGTATAGGATATAGTTTATAGGATATAGGATAGGACATAGTATAGGATATCGAATAGGATATAGTATAGGATATAGGATAGGATATAGTATAGGATATAGTTTATAGGATATAGAATAGGATATAGTATAGGATATGATTGGGTATAGGATAGGATATAGAATATATAGGTTATGATGGGGTATATGATATGATATATAGGATAGGATATAGAATATATACATGTATGATGGGGTATAGGATAGGATATATAGGATATGCTGGGGTAAAGGATAGGATAATGATATATACCAGGAGTCGGCAACCTGTTTCAAAATATTCAGTGTGCCAGCATACATATTTTGATAACAATCGAGGTCAATATACCTGTTATTTTCATGCTGTTGGTCGATATTGCGGAGACAATGACACTACACGCTCGCTTTTGATTGGCTGACTTCGTTGACGCACACCGAGTTGCAGTGTTGTTGAGCGGCGAAAGATGACTAGACGACAAATTGGAAAACAAATCAAAAGAAATGATCTGTTGATTTTTTGTGACCATAACAAACTTGGGAGCTCGACGTGCCATTGAAAATTGCCGACCCCTGATATATTCGATAGGATATAGAATAGGATATAGGAGTGTATGCAACAGCTAACAAACTAAGGCTCTTTTAAACTAAACCAGCGGCTGCCAGGCAGGATACGCCCACATACAAGAGTTGGATAGAGAACAAGCTAAAAAGAAAGTGATTTTTCCTACAATCAAGGACAATAACTCATGAAGTTACAAATCGATATGCGCATATATCGAATGGAACCAAGATCTTTGAATGGGTTATGAACATGCATTTCAAGGTACTTCAAAATCGGATTAAAATTATGACCTCTACAGGGTTCACAACCTTGATAAACCATATTTTTAAACAATATTCGCATACAAGTGGCGGCCATTTTGTCCGGCAGTTGTGGTCCGATTTCACAAAATTCAAACTCAACCTTCATTACAATGTAACGATGATATAATCAAATGTTTTTTAAATCGGATAATAATTGTGACCTCCAGAGGGACCACAAGCTAAACAAAGACTATTTTGCGTATAATCAGGGGCCATAATTCAGGAAGTTACGATCCGATATGCGCAAATATCAAAAGGAACCAAGATCTTTGGGTTATAACCATGCATTTCAAGTTTCATCAAAATCGAATTAAAATTGTGATCTCTACAGGGTCCACAACCTTGATATACCATTTTAACAGGATTCGCGTACGAACGGCGGCCATTTTGTATGGTAATTTTGGTCCGATTTTTCCGAAATTTGAACTCAACCCTCTTTAGGGTGTAACGGTGATATAATCGAACGGTTTTACAAATCGGATAATAATTTTGACCTCCAGAGGTACCACGAGCTAAAATAGGTGATTTTTCGGACAATCAGGGGCCATAATTCAGGAAATTACGTTTCGATAGGCGCAAATATCGAAAGGAACCAAGATCTTTGGGTTATAAACATGCATGTCAAGTTTCATCAAAATCGGTTCAAAATTGTGACCTCTATAGGGTCCACAAGCTAAACCATGATTTTTCGTACAATCAGGGGCCATAATCCATGAAGTTTTGATCCGATACATGCCAATATCGAAAGCAGGCGAGATCTTTTGGGGATAAACCTATATTTCAAGTTTCGTTAAAATCCGACAAGAATTGTGACCTATAGAGAGTCCACAAACAATTGTGGACGGACGGACGGACGGACGGACAGACGGACAGGGGCGACGACATAATACGTCCACATGAAAATGTGGGCGTATAATAAAATCAGTTGCATTTGCAACTTGAACTAAAACTATAGTGAATAAAGAATATTTGTAAAGCATATAATTAAGAATTGTCTACTAAAAAGTCTTCCGTAACCAGAATAACATAACTGTGTTAGTGTACCATACATGTGTCATTGGTTGTAATATAGTCCTATATCAGAACAAGAAATGATAATTACCTAAATCATTCTCTGCAACTCTATATGTAGAACAGGTACCTAAAATAATAATAAAAAAAAACATAACTGAAAATTATATGCATCAATTAATTTATGAAACTTTGCTTATCAGTTATTTATAAACTACATATTTTCCGCATAATGTTTCGTCAGCAGACCATATTATCAGTGGTCAGTATATAATCTATCAATGGGCCTACCCTTCAGATCTAATCACAATAGGCTATTGTTGAAGAAGACTAAAATTAATATAGAGCTTAGCTCTAAAGCATCGCGCAAAGCTCTTTTCCAGTAACACGTACAGGAGCGTAACTAAAACTGTCACCCACAGACTGTTGATTAAAAAAAAAATCAGACCGGAACCGGATACACTCGGCAAAACTGGCAATGCGCTTGCCAACTTACCAAATCTCGCCCATTTGACAGAGATTGCGTGTCTCATAGAACTATTTCTACGACGCGTTTATTCCATGATGTCACATATTTTTGACGTCAAAGAAAATAATTCTAACAATATTTTTTTTAAACAAAATTAATCATACAATTAATTTAGATCTAGATTAAAATTAAAATCAATTTGGTACGGTATTTATTTAACATTTTATTTATATCAGTTGAGAAACCTAAATGTAATTATAAAGGCTTTATATTTATTTGACAACATCAACTTCGCTCTACTCAGGCAATGCCTGTTACATATTAAAATTAATAATATTATAATAAAAGTAATTACTACTAATAAAAAAACATCTCACTTGGTCGATGCTGGGAGCTTGAAGGGGCGGTTCTCAGTCTTTGTTTTATATCACTGGATACAAGCCTTGATTCCATGGGAGGAAGAAGTGTTACAGATTGCCAGAAAGTTTTTGCACAAGATATATCGTCCTCAGAAGAATCACAAAACGTAGTTCTTTCTGATTTTGTGGTAAAATCGACAACACTGACCGCCATGTTTGTTTACCTCGACAACACTAAAATTGTCTTGTTCTTCCAGACCTGAAATAATCCTTTGAAAAATTTTGTGTTGCGATTAACCAGTCTTACAACGCATGCGCATGAATGGCTGGCTATAGTACCGTAGTCAATCCGTATATTTTACATGTTGACCGAAGTAAACTTTGTTACAGAATAGATGATAATTAAAAACTAAGGTATAAACTTAATTGTTTATTAAATGTCCCTAAATTGACTTAGATAACAAAGAAAGGTCAATATAGCATCGATTTTTAACAACCAATCGTCAGCCACACAAACTTTTAAACAAGAGTAAAAGTGGAAAGATTATTAACGAAGGGTTTTATCTTGAAACTGGCCTTGGACCGGTTACATTTAAGGAAGACAGATAGTTCAAAGAATAGACTCAACTGATACCAAGTTCTTGGATCCCTAGTTTTTAATAACGTGACTAATAATTATTGTCGGTATACTAGGGTGGGCATGTTTAATAAGTCATACTGATATAACCTTATCTTAAAAATATAATGTTAAACAAAGTGGAAAGTGAGATTCTACCTCCTCCGTCCTACGTCCTAAGGTAAAATTATAGCGGACTGTAATATGTTTAATAATGTGTCAGGTTTTAAGTGACCCAAGATAAAGAACATGGTCTTTCATGGTCTTTCTGAGCTATAGAACATAAAGTCTATCCTAGAGTCGTGTTGTGGTTTTAATTCTCAGTGTGGTTTTGATATGACAAGGAGAAGGGTTGCGTATACTATCCAACCTTGAGGGTTTTCTTCTGGTCCTTCGGTTTTCTCCTTTGTCATTGTAAAATGTAGTTCTGCATATTAAATTATCCAGTGAACCATGTACTTTTAAATGATAAATACTTTTTTTCTTTTCTTTCAGTGAATGATCAAAACATGTATTAGATAGTGTCAGCTTCATTATGTTTAATTATAAGAAAAATAAGAACAAAACCCAACAGAGCATTAGTCGGGAATCTGTGGATAGTTCAGGGGCATCAAGTAATGAAAATTTATCGAGTAGCAAGGATGTTAAGGATGCCAATGGAAAGATTCTGCATCGTAAAATTCACTTCAAAGTTGCTTATCTAGGACAGGTTCAGGAAATCAATACGTTGAATTCTAAAAAACGTGATTCAGAAGCCCAACTTATTGATCGAATAGAAGAAGCACAAATCGAAGGAAAATTGCCGATTTCAACAAAAGACTCAGACGAAGTTAACATTCACATCAGTCGCCATGGTATCAAAGTTCTAGATGTGAACGGACAAGATGTATTACAAAGGCATCCATTACACACGATTTGCCAACTTGTGAATTATGAAGATGGTTTTGGTCGACAGAATTTAGCGTTAAAGATTGGCCAAGTAGGCAAGACTGTTTATCAGTGCTATGTGTTTCAGTGTCACTCTGAAGAACAAGCTAAATCAATCTGCATGTGTGTGAAGCAGATATTTGATGCTATAGCTAAAATATAGCTGTGGTAGGCTGCAGTGTTTGACTTTGTATCAATAGAAACAATACCTAAAATCCTGAGAAGAAAAAATACCATACCAGATGCACATAGACTTACTTTAAATTTCTACACAATTGAATCACAGGCCTCATACAAATATTCATGTTGATGTATCGGTCCAGTTGCTCAAAACTCAGTTATTTTAATGATCTGTTAAACTCTAATGGATACTAAAAGTGTTGAGAGAACTTTCGCCCATAGTGGCCCAACATTATGGAATAAGCTATCAAAAAAGACTAAAGAATCTAAAAACATGACATCTTTTAAGAATTTTATAGTAATTTTACCAGTTTGGACATTTATTCTGTTCATTCCTTCAATGTGTTTAAATGTTTATTGTGTCTTACGGTAGTTACTGTAAAACATGAAATTATTGCGAGCATGAAATTATTGCGACAATTGCGAGCGAGGCCCTCTCGCAATAATTTCATGTTCGCAATATTTTCGTGAAAATTTGTTAAAATGTCGGCCATATTGAATTATCCCCCCTTCATTATTCTTCACAAGAAAGAGTCCCAATAAGTACCAATGTCCTGCGTTGTAAAATAAAATAAAAAATGTCGCGTGCCATGTGTTTTATAGTCGTTCGTCAGCTTGGAGTTAATAATCAACGGATCAAATTTAACGATAATTATTTAAAAATCTGTGTTTTATAGTCGTTCGTCAGCTTGGAGTTAATAATCAAGGGATTAAATTTAACAATAATTATTTAAAAATGAAGTTTGATAACAGGTATTTCATTTTCTTTGATCTGTTGAATACAGACTCGAAGCCATAATCCTCAATAGTTGTTTAATGATCACCAATCAACCGATATTGATTCGCAATAATTTTTTCCCCACTATAGAAATTCGCAATAATTACATTTCGCAATTATGTTTCACCACCCCAACTCGCAATAATTTCATGTCGCAATAATTTAGTGTTTTACAGTATTTTCATCTTTTAAAAAATCTTATGTTGATAGCGCTCTTGATTGAGCAACTAGTTTGTTGGATATTAGGTGCTTTATTATTAGATTATCATTATTATCTTGCTAATGGTCCGTTATTTTCTGTTGCTGGAAAGTTAATTTCATTATCCGTTAGCTAACGGACTCAATCATTGTTCAAAGTTAATCCAAGAGAAGACTGTTTGTTCATTGGCTGAATTTTGAATGTTTAAATTGAGTGTACATGTATCACCAACTGTTTCGGGCCTATTCTGTGTTAGAATATGCTCCCAGGTGACACATATGGATTATTTGTAGATGAGCTAGGATTTGGGGTGTATAACTCATTACTGGAGACGTTTTCTGGTGAAGGCGGCCGTCTGTTCATTAAAAGTCCAATTCCAAATTCATTCCAATATTTATTTTTATACAGTTTTTAAAATACATTATTTACAAAACATATTAAATGGGTACTAAACGTCCTAACTCCTAACCCTATCTCCTATATATTCATGTATCTGAATATTTCTCTATCTGAATCTTTCTCATGTTCTGTCTCTGTATGTAGGGGTATTTAAAGCAACTACTTTGCATACAGGCAAAAGGTCATCATGTAAACAAATCAAATGATAGATAAATAAAAAGGGTTAAATTGATATATATAAATAAATTTCATTGGTTGAATAATTCATAGAATTGGTTAATAGGGTTTAAGCTATAATTTAGTATAAATAGTAAAAGGTGTTGACAGCTTGATCTGACTTCATTGTTAAATATATAAATCTGTGCTTAAGATTTCTCTTAATAAGCCTGCTGGCAATTTTAGGCAATTACCTTTATAGACTTTAAATCAAAATATTAACACTAAAAGTACAGACAGACAGACTGGTAATATAAAGTCAGCCATATTGAAAAATAAAAATTAAGAAATAAATTATCTCTTCTTTAAAAAAAATTTGAAAAAGAAATTAAAATTAAGATCAGTTTTCGGTGATAAATGCCCCCTGGTCTGTAAAATTCATGCGTCCTCGCATGATATATATACTACAATAAGTTGATGAAAATATTAATAATTACAAAAAAAAACCAGCGGCTGCCAGGCAGGATACGCCCACATTTTCGAGAGATGGATAGAGAACAAGCAAAACCGAAAGTTATTTTTCCTACAATCAAAGGCTATAATTCATTAAATTACAATTTGATATGCGAAAATATCGAAAAGAATCAAGATCTTTAGGTTATAAACATGCATTTCAAGTTTCATCAAAATCGAATTAAAATTGTGACCTATGCTGGGTCCACATTGTCCACAACCTTGACATACCATATTTTAACACTATTAGCGTACAAACGGTGGCCATTTTGTCTGGCAATTATGGTCCGATTTCTCTGAAATTCAAACTCAACCTTCCATATGGTGTAACGGTGATAGAGTCAAACGTTTTTTAAATCAGATAATAATCGTGACCTCCAGAGGGACCATAGGCGATTTTTCGGACAATCAGGGGCCATAATTCAGGAAGTTATGATCCGATATGTGCAAATAACGAAAGGAACCAAGATCTTTGGGTTATAACCATGCATTTCAAGTTTCATCAAAATTGAATCAAAATTGTGACCTATACTGGGCCCACAACCTTGATATACCATTTTATAACAGTAATCGTGTACACGCGGCGGCCATTTTGTTCCGAATTTTTCCAAATTCGAAGTCAACCTTCCTTAGGGTGTTACGGTGATATAATCAAACGATTTTTTAAATCGGATAATAATTGTGACCTCTAGAGGGACCACAAGCTAAACAAAGACGTTTTTGCATATAATCTGGGGCCATAATTCAGGAAGTTACAATCCGATATGCCCAAATATCGAAATGAACCAAGATCTATGGGTTATAACCATGCATTTCAAATTTCATCAAAATCGAATTAAAATTGTGACCTCTACAGGGTCCACAACCTTGATATACCATACTTTAACAGTATTCGCGTACGAATGGCGGCCATTTTGTATTGCAATTTTGGTCCGATTTTCCCGAAATTTGAACTCAACCTTCCTTAGGGTGTAACGGTGATATAATCGAACGGTTTTTCAAATCGGACAATAATTGTGACCTCCAGAGGTACCACAAGCTAAACATCGGTTATAACCATGCATTTCAAGTTTCATCAAAATCAAATTAAAATTGTGATTTCTACAGGGTCCACAACCTGGATATACCATTTTTTAACAGTATTCGGTTACGAACGGCGGCCATTTGGTATGGTAATTTTGGTCCGATTTTCCCGAAATTTGAACTCAACCTTCCTTAGGGTGTAACGGTGATAATATCGAACGGTTTTTCAAATCGGATAATAATTGTGACCTCCAGAGGTACCATGAGTCAAAATAGGTGATTTTTCGGACAATCAGGGGCCATAATTCAGGAAATTACGTTCCGATAGGCGCAAATATCGAAAGGAACCAAGATCTTTGGGATATAAACATGCATGTCAAGTTTCATCAAAATCGGTTCAAAATTGTGACCTCTAAAGGGTCCACAAGCTAAAAACGTGATTTTTCGTACAATCAGGGGCCATAATCCATGAAGTTTTGATTCGATACGTGCCAATATCGAAAGCAGCCGAGACCTTTGGGGGATAAACCTATATTTTAAGTTTCGTCAAAATCGGACAAGAATTGTGACCTGTAGAGGGTCCACAAACAATTGTGGACGGACGGACGGACGGACGGACAGGGGCGACGACATAATACGTCCACATGAAAATGTGGGCGTATAAAAATGCTTTAAAATGCATGATATATAACTATAATAACTTGATGAAAATATTGATAATAAGATAAAAGAAAAACATGCTTATAATTAAAGATGGGTTCCCAGCAAAGTATTAATCGGCTGGTTATTTCCAATAAAAGTATGGCAAATTTGGTATTTATGAAAAGTATAGACACCCAATCTTACTAGAAAAATACTAGATTACGCAAAAATCGCCCATGGGGCAAGGCCAGGGCAATATTGTCACGAAATCACTATATATCGTCAAATCACAAAGTTTGTACCCGGGAATGCATCTTTAAATATATGTATAAAATTTTGTATCACAATATTGAGTGAATTATGTTGCTATATGATTATACAGGCTAAAGTCACTAAGGTAATCCTTTGTTGTCGCCTTATGTATAGTACATAGTTGTCACATACATAAATATCAATTGCAATAATTAAGAAAAACGAAAAATTGCAAAAAAAACCCAAACGATTTTCAGTTAGTAATCGAACTGAATGAAGATAAATGAAATTTGAAAAGTTACTTGTAATTAAGAGTCACATGATAAAATTTGCACAACGGTGAAGAAAGTTTCAATATATTCACTTTTTAAAGTCTGCAACACCGGAATATTATTATTTGTGAAAATAATTGCACACATTATTTCTAGCAGTGGATATTATTTGATTGTTTCACATGCAGAACACATATATACATTAGATATTTGACATTTAAACATAACTTCTTCTAATGTGACACACAACTATAATGATTCTACCGCACTTATATACACGCAATCACACAATTTTAATCAGGAAGACAGTTTTAATCAGGAACTCAGGGACTCAATTTTTTTTTATCAGGAACTCAGGAACTCAATTTTTATCAGGAACTCAGGAATACAATTTTAATCAGGAATACAGTTTTTAATCAAGAAACAATTTTAATCAGGAAACAACAATTTTAATCAGGAACACCATTTTAATCAGGAACACCACATTCATCTCTATTGATCATTTAGCACATTTTTCTGTCTGGATACCTTGAACTTTATCTGGTGATGAACCAGGTGCAGGGGCGGATTGGCCCATCGGGCGATCGGGCGATCCCCCGAAGGGCCGGTCGGACAAAAAATGAAAAGGGCCGGTCGTCAAAATTTTTTTTTTAAAAATTGTACAATTCGTATGGGGGGGGGGGGGAATTGGACCGGCCATGGGGCGATGGCGATCATGTTGTATGTGGCCGTTGGCTTTAACGGGCCGCCAAGTCATCACTGGAGTCTGGAAAGGGCTGGTATAATAGACTTCCAGGGCCGGGTGTGCTGGGTGTGGGCCGAAATGGGGATTCCGAATTTCACCCTAAAATTTCACCAGATTAACCCGACACTGTCGCCCGCAAACATACTAATTATTAAGTCACCTGCACCCTGTTTGTGGGGATACGCCAGAACGTCTGTCGATGGTTCGTAACTAAAAAAAAAATCAATTATAAGGCCTCGACAAGCTGGATTTTCGGGCAGACGGGTAAAGGAAAAAAAAAGTTTATTTCATCTACTTGGCAAAAACAGTCCCCTAAATCTAATAAAACACTAATTTTACGGGCTGGAATAGCAATAAAAAGCGTTTGCGGCCGTCAAATATGCCAAAATTTTCTTGGGGGGTCCATACAAGGTGCCGCTGTTTGTTTCAGGCATTTCTAGTTTTACTTCCCTAAAACTGTCCCTGTTTATTTGTGAATGCAGCTGATTGGGTGGTTGGAATTTAGAGTGGCGAACCGTCCATTTGCTGATTACACTATTTTGCCTGATTACACTATTTTACCTTTACAGTTTTTTAAAGACTTCGAATTTTGTCTAATGGTTTGGATTGTTCGTACTTGGTTTTATTTTACTTTGGTTACAAAACCATAAGATACTTTTGGAATTGCTTAAACGGGCGTTTGCGGTTGTTAAATTATTTAGAATTTTTATAACCGGGAGGGTGAGGCCCCCACACCCCGCCACGATTGATTGGTTGATTGGTTGTTTGGAATTCGGTTCAGCCATGTAGGCTATATTGGACCAAATTGATATTTCTCCGATATTCAAGATCTAGTATCGTGTATCATATTCTAATAACCACTCGCTGATGAAGGGCAAATATCCCGAAACGCGTACTAGAATATACCTTTTAACCAACTACACAGTGTTGTTCAGTTTTTTTTAAATGTCAAATTAACCGGAAGTCCAGCAACAGACTTTCTCGCCGTTAAAGATAAACTATCTGTTAGCTTCATGTTAAGGAGTCGCTATATCCTAAGTCAGTTACTCAAAATCCTCCAAAATCTTCGACATCGAAAACACGAATTATTGGTCAATTTAAATCAACATTGATGATGTAAACTTACCGTGAAAAGATGAGCTTCTTATATCCGATATTTAAGATAAAACCAGGGGCGGATTGGGGCCAGAAACCGACCCGGGCTCCCGTGAAGGAGCGGCCCATTTTACTGACGCGGAGCCCGAATGGGAGGCCGATTGCTCTCCTCCGGGAAAATTTTGAAAAATGAACTCAAATATGCGATTTGGTGACACATCTGATTTATGGGGACGGGGACTGAGATAACGTTCTTTCTCTGGGTTAAAGTCGTATAACAGGTGGCCTTTACGGACATAGGCGTACGGGGGGGGGGGGGGGGTACAGTCACCGGCGCCGGTCTTCCTTGTATATGGGCCACATCCCCCCCCCCCCCCCAAGAAAATTTTGGGATATGGGACGTCTGCAAACACGTTTTCTTGCTATTCCAGCTTCTGAATACAGCATTTTCAATTTGGTCCAATATAGCCAACATGGCTGAACCGAATTCCAAACAACCAATCAACCAATCAATCGTGGCGGGGTGTGGGGGCCTCACCCTCCCGGTTATAAAAATTCTAAATAATTTAACAAACGCCCGTTTAAGCAATTCCAAAAGTATCTAATGGTTTTGTAACCAAAGTAAAATAAAACCAAGTACGAACAATCCAAACCATTAGACAAAATTCGAAGTCTTTAAAAAACTGTAAAGGTAAAATAGTGTAATCAGGCAAAATAGTGTAATCAGCAAATGGACGGTTCACCACTCTAAATTCCAACCACCCAATCAGCTGCATTCACAAATAAACAGGGACAGTTTTAGGGAAGTAAAACTAGAAATGCCTGAAACAAACAGCGGCACCTTGTATGGACCCCCCAAGAAAATTTTGGCATATTTGACGGCCGCAAACGCTTTTTATTGCTATTCCAGCCCGTAAAATTAGTGTTTTATTAGATTTCGGGGACTGTTTTTGCCAAGTAGATGAAATAAACTTTTTTTTCCTTTACCCGTCTGCCCGAAAATCCAGCTTGTCGAGGCCTTATAATTGATTTTTTTTTTAGTTACGAACCATCGACAGACGTTCTGGCGTATCCCCACAAACAGGGTGCAGGTGACTTAATAATTAGTATGTTTGCGGGCGACAGTGTCGGGTTAATCTGGTGAAATTTTAGGGTGAAATTCGGAATCCCCATTGCGGCCCACACCCAGCACACCCGGCCCTGGAAGTCTATTATACCAGCCCTTTCCAGACTCCAGTGATGACTTGGCGGCCCGTTAAAGCCAACGGCCACATACAACATACGAATTGTACAATTTTTTTAATTTTTTTTTTGACGACCGGCCCTTTTCATTTTTTGTCCGACCGGCCCTTCGGGGGATCGCCCGATCGCCCGATGGGCCAATCCGCCCCTGGATAAAACATAACTGATTTGAAATTGGAGTTAAAACGGAAACCATAGAATGTAAATCAGTTTATATACATTCATATTACAGTATTATATGCGTTGTGATCCACTTTTGTGATTTTCTAGGTCCCAGATGTTAGCGATTTAGCTCCTTTAACGTACGGGTAGTTAAAATACTTTTAACGTTAAACTGTGTTTAACGTTAAAATTGGTACAGTCTAAGACCCTTTACGCAAGTTCAAATAGGCTCAGACGCAATTTTCAACACATAGCATTATAGTTTGGTAATCTATGACAAATAGTGAAGACTGGACCACAAAAATAGTTACAGAACAGTTTTTCTTTGTGGTAATGCGTTCTACATATGCATAGCGATGTATTTTGTATGACGTAATTACACAAGCGGCCATGAGTCTCCATGACACTTCGCGAGATAAATTTTCTCGTCGGGTTTCATCAAATCATATAATTATGCGGTAAGGCTTCACTTTTTTTTCAATTGGAATTATATGTAAACCGTTGTGCAGTACTGTTTTGGGCCAGTTAATGTGTAAATTAAGGGTGCTATAGGCCAGAAACTTTTTTGTAGTCATTTGACTAAAAAACTTGCGCCAAGCAACTCTGTACGACAAACCACTACTGTCGTCTGAAGTGGGCGGAAGACATCAGTAGTGGAACCATTTCTAACGTACGGGTAGTTAAATTAACTGTTAATGCACCGTTAGTTAATTAAAGGAATTGAAAGGAATCGAATATTCAAGTAGCATTTAAATAATGACATACAATACTCACGAAATGAAACATTTCTCCGATATCCAAGATCTAGTATCGTAAATTCAATCTCCTTTGAGATTAGATTTCAATAATCCAATATTGCAGTCACCAAGTGATTATTTCATACCACTTTCTACTAACTGGTAATATTAATTATCAGTGTATATTCAAGCAGCTGACGCGTTGTATCATAAAGCCCGTCATTGAGTCAATTAGTGTGGATTCAATTCCCGGTTGTAGGCATCTTCAATAGAAGGCTTGATCTCGCCTTAAAGTTACATTATTCAAGATATAGATAAGAACTAGCCATTCTTGCTATAATAGTTCGAAAGTAGGTGATGTAAAATGAATAATTTAAAAATTTCATTCAAATTACTCTATTGTAAGCGAAGATATTGACATCTGAAGATTTGGCCGAAGTGTGCAATAATTTCAACAACGGTCCTGGTTGATCAAAGCTAAGACTCGAAGCGCCTGGGTGCGCCATATTTGATTTATCACTGAAACGTTTTGATCTGTTTAATATCGGAGCAATCTGATGCCATCCAAAGTTGATTAAGGCCTGGATCAGTTAATTAATGTCTAATTAATACTTTAGAAAACATTTCGTGCCCAAATAAAGACCTTCACTAGGCAGATTTAGCTCTTAAATAATGCATGTTTAACTTACATACAGCTTATCAAACCCTTCACTCAACACTCTACATTTTTCGGCACTAAATTTGATTGGGTACCGCCCCCAACCGTGATCCAATCAGATTCCTTCGTTAAATGAGTTACTAAAAATAAGACTACTTTCAATTTATTTTATTTATCCTTCCTTAAAAAAATCGTCACGATTATCAAGTCTCGCGCTTCTAAATAAAATGTCTATGTGACAATCGCGATGCAAAGGTCAAGGTTCGAATAATGTCAAGGTCCTAAAACTGCTTCAATTGCCTTTTTTGGTTTTCTGTAAGTTTCTCAATTGAAAAAAAAACTTTCAACGGCTGTAAACTTGTCTCGTTCTTTTTCTGTGGAGGCTGCCATATTTGTTTACTACAGTCACGTGCTACTATGTGAGTGTGTTATGTGCCACGACCTCTGATTGGACAATGATTTGAATGCTAATTAGTCACGTGCAAACATAACCAGCGTAAAATGTTAGGAATAGCCAAGTGTTGAAGCAAGGGTTAGATGTTGTTAAACTCGCGGCCGTTGCTTCAGGAAGATGGGTTGTAGGTGGCAAGGAGTGGGATCCCCTGTCCAATCTCGTGGGTTTTCTCCGGTTCCTCCCACTGCTAAAGACCCTTACGCGCAAGTGAATTATTGAAATACAAATTAAACCATATGATTGTTAGTCCCGAAATGACCTAGTTGTGTTGAGTGGACGTTAAACCCCATTTCTGTCTCGTATAGTAAATTACCTTAACTATGGACAACACAGCGGCGCCATTTGATTGACCCATGTGTGATTATAATACCTGGCCGTACTTTATTCTGATCTACAAATTGTACTATTTTACAATATTTCAATTAATTAAAGATACAAATTTCATCTTAACACACCTTATTTAAAAAAATGGAAATATTCAACTGTATGATAATGAAAGGCCTTACGTAAGCACTTTCAAATGTAACTTGGATTTAAAAAAAAATTTTCAAACCCTCTGGACAAGTAAAATAGGATGTAATGGATAATGTACACAACAGGTAGGACACTTAAACATCTCGTAGTTAGAATAAAGCTAAAAAAAATGTTATTGTCCCTTTAAGAATCTAGTTAATAAATGTCCTATATAATGTTATGATGTGTACCTTCAAAAGGTGATAACATGTGTGCCACGATGTCCTTAACGCAATCTTTATATGTGTGTATATATACTAAAAAAGTCCTACACGCAATATTTAAAATCACCCTTAATCATCTAATTTGTAGTTGTGTCCAGTTTAAAGCTGTCTGATTAATTTTGATAACGAGTCTCTAATTTACAAGTGTTTTATTTCCTAACCACTGTTCAAAAATTAATCATTATACATTAATAATTAACGGTGATTCAAACATTAAACGCTTTTAGATTGGACATTCATTATCAACATTGAATGGTCAGCTTTAAACTGGACACAAGTACAAATTTTTGTGGTGTTTTTAAATGATTTTTACGAATTTTGAAACACGGATTTGATGTTTAACAACGAACGTGAAAGAAGTTAGTGCTAGATACACAATATTAAATAATACCCGGGTTACAGTGACCTGCCACCATATCTCCAGGTTTTGGCAGTTTAATGACAATACGTGACAATTAATAAACCTACTTCTGTCTTGCCACAACACAATTTATGAGAATTGAAAATAACAGCACAATCATAACCAGTATCATATATTCCCAACTTTTTTTTAGTTACAGCATTAAGAGGGTAGGGTGTCCGCGAGAAAACCATGCAGAAGGTGCTAAGGCCTCAATCAAAAATTTTGACCAAATTTGGTTTATAAGTTTGGATAGTCCCAAAACACATAAATGTGCAATATCAGATAAATCTTTCAATTCCTGACTGAGAAAAACATTTATTTTTCATATGGTGAAATAGCCAAAATCTGTCATATCTCAAATACCAACGTTTGGCCAGTCCTTACACCTTTACTATACCTAGAACAAAGGCCAAACTAACACATTTATAGTGATGTTACCACAAAAGTATTTTCAGACCAAAGCCTGTCTAAATTCCCAATTTTTTGTAAGGGGTTCGGTTCAAAAGATTAATGCTCCCGTGAACAAGCAACTCCAAACATTTAATACAAAAAATAAAAATGACCGGAATCGACTTGACAAAAACTAGGTAAAGGAAACAATAACCCATGCATGAAATTATTCTGTAATTTCTCTATTTTGGAAATAATTGACCGTAGTTGATAACAAATTTCTGTTTTCCTTTTCAATAAGATATTATGGTGTTTACTACCAACCCTAAAATACATTAGTATCTGGAAAAAAATACTTTAAATGGCATGTAATCGTTCATGGTTCATCTGGCGCCGACGGGAATTGGCTACCGCAGTTGTCCACGAGATTTCAAAGTCCATGTCGCGGGCCCGTTATAATTTAAGCTTCCACATTTCTGTGTTGTAGATATCAGTGTATGTGTCCCAAAATGAATAGTGGAAACCTGCTCTGAAATTAAACACTTTGTAGACATTTACGGTAACCTGTTGGAAAATGAAACCTTGAAGAGACAACACAACAAATGTGTTAAAGGGACAATACCAAATATACAATAAATACAAAAAAAACCTTATATACAGTACCACATGGTACAAATGATGGCAATGGATATGATGAAAGTGGATATGATGAAAGCGTATAAAAGTCAAACATTTTATTTCTCTATTTAAATTTTCAAAAAATGTATCACAAAAGCTTATTTTTTTTAGCAATTCTTAATAAGCTGTATATTTTAAGTATGTTGCATTCCAGGAATTTTTTACACCTATTATTATTATGTAGTTTAGCACTTCAAAACCATCCAAAGAAATTCTACCTACGACCATGAAAGAAAAAATTACAGTGCATCTTTTTTCTGACTAGAGAGTCAGTGTGAATATGGTACCCTAAAAAAAAGTTCACAAAAAATTAGTATATGGATTGATTTATTTTTTCAAATTAGTGCTGAGGTGGAATTTGACAACCGGCTTTTATCAGACAGGGACAAAAGTAGAAGGTTGCTATTGTACCATAGATTGCATTGCAGTCTGTGCCTAAAAAGAAGTGATAAATCGTTTATTCAACCATAAAATACTGCACAAAATACTAAGTAAATAGCACCAACGACGCAGCCTGCAAATGACGTAGTAAAGTTAATAGCAAGAGAATACAAACCCGATTCATAATGGAATACTACTTATTCGGATGGGACGACACGCCCTAAACCCTTAACGATTGGAATTCGAAATATGAGTAGTTCATAAAGCCGCTGTTTGAGCAAACTTTCCATCATAATCCATTGATCTATGTGTGTTCATGTCTTCATTAGCCGAATCGGAACAGAACAGTAGGACGTTATTCCCGCTTTCATTTCATAAAGGAATACAGCTTTAATGTGTTATTTTGTACATTAGAAGAAAAAAATTCCAGAGAGTCACGATGTCATAAAATTTAAAAGGATTTAGTTTTAATTGGAAAACAAAAGTTTAACGACTGTATTATATACATCTTTGTTCAAGGACCATATTTTTATTCAGACCGGAAACCTTTGTTAAACAAAATGAAGACCTTTATACTGGTGAGCTGTTTGATTCTACTACTAATAGCAGTGACAGAAACAGACGGCAAGTACCATATATCTATGGGTGTACAATCATTTCTTTTCTAAGTGGGGCTGTGGGGAGGGGTGCGCCATCAAAAATCGGCCCATTCAGCGTAAAAAAACGAATCGGCCCACCATATCGATAAAACGCCACCCTTTCTTGAAGCGAAATTCGACACAACAACAAAGGACAATTCGTCCGCATAATCTCAATATCCATATTTCCAAAACAAAGTACAAAAAGCAGTGATCATCATCATTTAGAGAGAGAGCGAGATGGGGTTTAATATCCACTCGACACAATCTAGGTCATTTCGCAATTTCGGGACTAACGTATGGTTTAATTTTATTTTAAAAGTTCGCTTGCGCGTACGGGTCTTTAGCAGTTGGAGGAAACCAGAGAAAATCCACGAGGTTTGGACAGGCGACCCTACTCCTTGTCACGTTCAACCGGGGATTCGAAACCACGCCAGTTGACTCAATGACAAGTTTTATGATACAGCGCGCACGTGCTAAACATTCGACCACCCAACCCTTCCTTGGTCATACGCACTTTTGGAGACAACACTCATGGAATATAGCCCCTAACCGGGGGTCACGGTGGTAAATTGGGTAGTGGTTAAGGCGGTTAGACGCTGGCTCGCTAGCCTGAAGATCGGTTATTAGATCCCTGCATTGTCCGAGAAAGCTCATCCACATTTTCCAGCGTGGTTCCCCCTTATCAGTGATGCATGACGTACAGCCTGAAAAGGGCAACTGTTTAGTAGTTCGGATGGGGCGAAAAACCGACGTCTCGTATACACATTGGCGTGCTCGTTAAAGATCCCTTGACAGTTGGAATTCGATGTAAAAGTAGGCCGTAGAGCCGCTGTCCGGGCAAAATTTCCCTCATAGCACACTGTATGGCGTATGCCCGTCTTCATAGCCCAGTTCGTAACAGGACGTTAAACCCCATTTCATGTCGCCCCAATTCACCATGACATAAGGCAAAGGATGAATTCTTAGGCACAAAGATAGACAGACAACCCGGGCTGATGAACGACAGTCCAAACCAGCACTATCGCCAAATTGCCAAGTCTGTCGGCTCAGATTTTATTGCGAGCTAACTTCTCGCAGTTTCAGTAAAAGTGCGGGATACCTTTTATAGTCTGATATTTCGTTTGTGCAGTTTAAAACATATTACTGGTCATCTTTTAACGGTCAATTGCATCGCAGTGAGATCCTTTTCTAAGGAGAGAATTAGCAAATCCTCCAATCGGCCCTGCATTATCATAGATCGCAGGGCGGATTTTACCAACTAAAACTTAGAAAAGAA
This sequence comes from Patella pellucida, assembly GCA_917208275.1. Taxonomy (NCBI): domain Eukaryota; kingdom Metazoa; phylum Mollusca; class Gastropoda; family Patellidae; genus Patella; species Patella pellucida. Next base: position 44,561,095 of record OU795043.1, on the reverse strand, counting down.
AGGTTCACTAAATGTCGACCTCATAGGGACAGTGTAAAATAATTATGTAACTTTTAAATGACTTGTTGAATATTGATTTGTAGGTCTCATTTTGGTTTGATTAAATTTAGATCAACCAGTACTCGAGATATCGTTAATTCAGTTTGACCAGTTCGGCTATTATGGATGGCACATTCCGTTTTAGCGATTTCGACTGTTATGGGTGGTTCATTCCGTTCGGGCGGTTTCGAATATTTCGAATGTTATGGATAGCCCCCTATAATAGCCGAACTCGCCGCAACTGTGTATGCGCCATTTCTTAGGAGCCAAATCAGTTTTGGCTGCCAATTTCAGTTAAAAAATTGAGGAATGTTACACACATTTCTTTCTTGTATTTTAATTCAGCTCGTTGAGATCCAATTTGTAAACCCTCTTTTCCCCGTGTCTGTGAAAACGTACCATAGAGATAAATTACGTTTCGAATTTTACGAGTATAGTCATTATGTTATTTCTTCATTAATTAATACGACATAATAATTATGCAAGTACAAATTTAATCATAAATTGTGCAAATCAAATCGCCTGAAAAATATTCGTCTCTGTGTTGTTCATGTTTGAAAATTGTTTTTTCAGGGTGGCGAGGGGGCAGTATCGGGGACATGCAGATACCCATGCCTTGGATTCCCATTCCTAGGCACATGCCCATGACACCCAGGCCTAGGGCTATGCCCTGGCTACTCAAGCATTGGTCCAAGGGATAATCCTTTGTTTTGCAAAAGGAAACAATTTGGGTTAGTTGTTTAGTATTATGATTAATTAATCTAATAATCCTAAATCCTTGGATGTAAGGGCCTAATTCACCATAGAAATACATACAGCCTGTTGGAATGTATAATATACCTACCATATTATTGTATTTATATAGTTATATTAAAGATGTATTATGTCAGAGCTAAATCAGCCTATTGCAGGATTTTATTTTGGCTCCAAATGTTATATTAACAATTATTGAAGAATAAAATTGAAATTTCAAAAGCACCTGGAATCTATTTTGAACGAATAATATTCCATGCTAATGCCATGCAACTGATAAATTGTCTTGTGTACTTAAACTATTAACATAGGTGTCCGCCTATAGAATATTATTTATTCTAAACAACTCAATGAACGGTTTCTAGGTCATGTAATTTGTACATCATAAAGTACGTAAGAAATCATCTGAACATAATCTTTAGACACCGATTGGTATATACCATTATCACCAAATAATACATTCTACAGTAAATATCGCTTGTGTAATAAATGTTATAATCTACTGCGATACCTCCTTGTACCACTTTAGCCCCCCATCGGTAATTATAAGTTTAATCAACAAGTCTACGTGGTACGGAATGATATCATATATCATTATAATCAACTTCAGAATGAAATTTCTGGTTGCTAGTTTACTTGGGAAGAGAATAACATCTGTGATACAAATGATATCAGGGCTTCTTGTTCCACGTCTGCTAGCTGCTCTTTAGCCATGGCCGAAAATATCTTCTGAGCCGCAGTGTCTTTTTAGAATCTGGGAATATGGTCGAACCTGACCTTTTCTACGTAAAAAAAATAATGTGTAGTCTGAGCTAGTGAAGGCGTGGAACCCTGGCAAAGCATCACATATTGGTTGTCTAATGGCACGTCTGATGGCGGTGATATCTAGGTATTTTCGATTATTTTTTGATGATATTCCAGCATCCATTCAGATGTGTGCGTCGAATTTTAAGCAGTGGTGGAGGAGAATGATGGCTATGTCAGTATCAGATGCCCTGATAACAACGTCTTCTACAGCTTCATGTTCGTCACACCATTGCACACATCTGGATGGATGTTGGAATATCATCAAAAAATAATCAAAAATACGTAGAAGCCCTGATATCATTTGTATCACAGATGTATGGGGCCAAGGGACAAGCAACCTATGCACTAACAGGCACCGTTGCACCGTATTCGAGAAAACATATGGACCAAAGTTAAAATGTAAAAATCATCTGAAAAAAAGTGAAGGACATCGATTGTAGCATTATATCTTCCTGCGAATCAGAAGTGTCACTTCATATAAAAAGGGCATCTTTTGTGGCAAATACGTGGGGTACCGCTCACAAATTAGAAATTAACCAGAACCCATCGCCAGAAGATGGTTGGGAGTTACGAGGACATTTTGAAATCGCATGGTTTCATGGTCCTGAACTCCCGGAGTCATTGGCTGAAGAGATGATCGAGGAATTAGACCAGGATACCGCTGATGATGACTTGGACATTGCACCCTCTGATGAAGACAGTTGCCTCTCCTCGGATGAAGAGGAGAGTTAGGGTTGGGTGGATGATTCATGTTAGCTATACTATGCCATAGATCTACGATTTAAAACGCTATTGATGTATTACTGTTAATATCAGAGACCAAGAGGAAGCATTCAGGCCATTTGTTACTGTCTCATACTGATTTTTGATGGGTATTTGTCACATCTGCTGTTCTTAAGTTGATATACCACCAAAGATTTATATCCTTGACTCAGTGAGTGTGGATCCTATAATCATTTCCTACATTTTATACTCAGTTCGAATGTCGCACATTTTATCTTAATAAAATTTCTGATTAGGGGGTCATTCGGTGCAAACCAGCATTATTCCTTTCTCAAGTAAACTAGCCACCAGGAATTGTATTCTGAAGTTGATTAAATTGATATCTGATATCATTACCTACAAGTTACACTTTCATTCGCACCTTTCTTCTTGATTAAATTTATACTTACCGATGGGGGGGGGGGGCTTAAGTGGTTCAATATTATCGTTATTATTTAAAATATATCATACTTATAACTAAAACTTCATCAATTTTATATCTCATATGTTTGAAATAGAAAAATTGCTAAATTGATGAAAGAGTCAGAAAGTGTGCATCACTTCTCGAGGACACAGGGCTGATAGCTAAGTTGAGTGTAGGTGATATGGTTGCATTGGAAGTCAAGTATCATTCTAAGTGCTTAGTGGCTCTGTACAATCGTGCAAGAACTTCAATGTCTGAAAAGCCTGTGGACGATTCAGAACAGAGAGTCTCAGGACTTGTGTTTGCAGAACTGGTTATGTACATTGATGAGGCACGAAATAATGAAAATACCATACCCATATTCAAACTGGCAGACTTGACATCCATGTATTCTTCAAGGCTTCAGCAGTTCGGCATTAATCTTGAAAAACGGATTCACAGCACTCGTTTGAAAGAACGTTTACTCACTCAATTTCCAGATATGCAAGCTCACACAAAAGGACGAGATGTACTTCTTGCATTTGATAATGATATCGGTAAGGCATTATTTCGGGCATGTGATGAAAATGCTGATTCTGATGCTATTCATCTAGCAAGGGCTGCCCATATTGTTCGTCAACACATGTTCCAGGAGAATCAATCCGCAGCTCAAAGAACGTTCAAAGAGGGTTGTCAAGAGGAATCTGTTCCACAACTTCTTCTTGCTCTTGTAAACATGATCCTGGAGGGGCCAAGTATCAAGAATCAGAGTGAGGAACCTACTACTCAGACTTCACTTTCCATTGCCCAGCTTTTGAAATTCAACAGTGTCAAGCACAAGCGGGTTTCTAGAGAAAATTCTTCCTTCATAAAACATCGATCAGACCTTGAAACTCCAGTACCCACCTATCTTGGTCTCATGGTGCATGCCCAGACCCGGAAAAAAGGACTTGTTGACAAACTTCACAACCTTGGCCTTTGTATCTCATATGATAAAGTACTGACAATTTCAACAGAATTGGGAAATAGGGTGTGTCAACAATTTGAAAAGGACAACGTTGTCTGTCCTTTGAACTTGCGCTTCAAACTTTTCACTACAGCTGCTGTTTATAACATTGATCACAATCCCAGCTCTACTACAGCAAAAGAGTCTTTTCATGGAACTGGTATTTCCCTCTTTCAGCATCCCCAGTCTGAAGGTGATGGCATAACACGTGATGTGCCCACAGTACACAGGACAGATGCATCGTCAAAGACCTTGAATCATCTCCCACAATGTTACACCGAAGTGCCCCCTGTAACATCAAATGTGAAAGACGCAAGTATTCCAATCATGCACACCTCACATCTGACGGATTCTAACCTTGTTGTGAATTTAAACGAGGAATATATGTGGCTGAAGCACACCAAACAGGTTCTGGACAACTCTGCTCCAATTGAAACATTGAACTTTACATGGGCTGCATATCATGCACAAAACCAGAGTTCAAAGGATATCATGTTGACGTCTTCCGCTCTTCTTCCTTTATTTCATGAAAGTGCTCACTCGGTTGCCATGATCAAACACTCAATGGATGTCATACAAGATGCAGTTCATCACTTGAACGCAGGTCAAATACCAATCATCACCGTTGATCAACCATTGTTTGCATTGGCGAAACAGATTCAGTGGAAATGGCCTGAAATGTATAGTGAAGATTTGATGGTTGTGATGTTTGGTGGTCTACACATTGAGATGGCAGTTCTGAAGACCATAGGGGACTGGCTCAGTGGAAGTGGATGGACACAAGCTCTTGTACAGGCAGGGATTGTGAAGTCCGGTACTGCAGATTCATTTTTGAAAGCATCTCATGTTGCACGGACAAGAAGGGCACATGAAGTCACTGCTGCTGCTTTGTACCACCTGCAATTTCAAGCTTATGAAAAGTACACTGAAACGGCTCATGACAATGGTGAACTTCCTCTAGTATTTGAAACTTGGTGTGCTGCCCAGAAAACACTCCATCCAATGTTTCACTACTGGGACACAGTATTGGAACTGGAACTCTGCATGTTATCATTTGTGCGGTCTCTGAGGGGAGGAAACTTTGATTTGTACAAGAAATCTCTGACAAAGCTTGCTCCTTGGTTTTTTGCTTTGGACCACACAAACTATGCTCGATGGATACCTGTGCACTTACGAGACATGTGTGAACTTGTGACAAAACATCCCGCTGTGGACGAAGCATTTCATTCTGGCAACTTTACTGTGCGAAAGACTAAACGGGTTTTTTCTGCAATGCCATTAGATCAAGGTCACGAACAGAATAACGCTTGCATAAAGGGGGACGGAGGAGCCGTTGGGTTGACTGACAACCCTGGTGCACTCAGGAGGTGGATGGTAGCAGGTCCAGAAGTTGCACAGTTGATCAAGCAATTTGAACTTGAAGCACTACATGAGAAGAAAGACATGAAGACCCAACACCACGAGCAGACTATGAGTATACAACAGTCTTCTATCAAAAATGTCTCTGCACTCATTGCCACTATAAGTGAATTGGTTAACCCCTTCGAAGATGACAGCAAGGAACTGGTTGTTTTGGACACAAGAGAGATAGTGACAGCATCAGCCACTAAATCTGTTTATACAGCACAATCAATTGGCCAAAACCAGTTAAACAGGTTTACACAGGTGCGTCTCATTGACAGAACAACACCTATTCACAATGTCATCTCCAGGAACAAACTCCCTCTGTTTGTAACTTCAGCTCCAAAACCTACAAACACAAGCAAAAATCAGCTGTTGTCAATGAAATCAGACATTGATCTGTTTGCCCGATTATATATTGGATGTCAAACACGTGATGGAAATCTAGAGGAGTTCTTTTGCCATGAGAACCAGCCTTGTCCCCCTTCTTTGTCAGAATCAGGAAATCTGAGACTTGGTAAGAAGTGTGACCTGTTGAAAAGTCTTTCTGATGGTATTCAAGTCACATCTGAAGCTCCTGCTGCCACCTGTGTGATACTTGACGGTGCTGTGATTGTCCAGGTGCTCAAGATAGGAACAGCAAAGACGTTTGATGAATATGCCAAAAGGGTATTTGTTCCTCATGTCATGTCAAAATTTCAAAACGCTTCTCGTCTAGATCTGGTATGGGACAGGTACATGACAAACAGCCTCAAGGACACTGCAAGATCCAAACGAGGACAGGGTGTTAGAAGAAGAGTCGTGGGAACAGCATCACTTCCTACTAATTGGCAGTCATTCCTACATGTTAACACCAACAAAGAAGAACTATTCAAGTTTCTGTCACAAGTTCTCGTGCAGGAATATGTACAAGAAAATGGAAAAGAATTGTATGTGACTGAGATTGATCATGTTCAAAGCATTCCAGAGAAAGAGGATCTGTTAGGTATTTCTCCCTGTAATCATGAGGAAGCAGACACTAGGATTCTGCTACATGCCGCACATGCAGCAAGAAATGGTCATGTAAAGATCCTGATCAGGACTGTAGACACTGATGTTGTTGTGCTTGCAGTTATGATCTCCAGTGCTATCCTTCAAGCAAACACAGAACTCTGGATTGCCTTTGGGACAGGAAAGCATTTTCGATACTTGGCAGCACATGAGATGTCTTCCTCTCTTGGACCAGAGAAGTCTAAAGCACTCCCAATGTTTCATGCTCTGACAGGGTGTGACACAGTGTCATCTTTTGCCAGGCATGGAAAGAAATCTGCTTGGACAGCCTGGAATTTGGTGCCAGATTTGACTGGAGCCCTCTTGACACTTGCGACCGCACCAACCTGCATACCAGACAAGACCTTCACTACCATTGAAAGGTTTGTCATCAAGATGTATGACAAGGCAAGCATGGATACAGAAATCAACAGTGCCAGGAAAACTATGTTCATGAAGAACAATTCTTTGCCAGGCATCCCTCCTACTCGCGCCGCCCTTGAGCAGCATATCAAGAGAGCCACCTACCAGGGAGGACATGTGTGGGGGCAGACTCTGATTGCACAGGCAGAGCTTCCATCTCCAACTGACTGGGGATGGATCAGGAACGATGAGGGACTGTACAAACCCTTGTGGACAACACTTCCGGAAGCAGCAAAATCATGCTCAGAATTGATTTCATGCAAATGCAAGAAAGGCTGCAAAAATAGATGTACCTGCAAAAAGGCCTCTCTGAAGTGTTCACCATTGTGTCTATGCCACGGAGAATGCTAGAAAAGGTCGGAATTGATGTGAACATTTATAAAAAGCATATTCAAAATGTTTGAAATAATTTTTTGGTTAATTTGAGTTGAATTTGTCCTTGTATGATTTGAATGTTGCGCATGCGCAGAAGATTAATTTTTTTCCAATGCCTCCCGATCTTAAAATAATCACCATATGTTAGTGAACATTTGTGCAAAGTTTGGTGCTTTTATCACAATTTGCACAATTATTATGCTAAGCCGTCTGACTAAAATGGTGACCTGACAATAAAGAGAGCTATAAGGAAAGTCGTTATACTATGCATACAATGTATTTAATTGGTGCGGGTGGGAGGGTAATTGGAAAATATCACCCCTCAATAATTACAACTCATTCACATGTGTGTTACTACAGCAATGAAATGAAGCGCCCTCCGATAATGAGAGTTAGCTCCCTTCTGTCATTCACTGTAAATTCTATTTACCCTTTTAGATAAACATTATTTTTACCGTGACATGGCGACGGACAGTTATTCCCCCAGTGAGTGAATTGATAAAAACAAATCCATTGCGGACATTTTACAGAAAATGAATCATAAACATAATAATGTTAAATCGATAGAAACACCTGATCTTTCTACTTTGTATCCTATGCTTCATCATTTAGATCTTAAAGGTGAGTTGGGTTGGTTTGTTGATAAAGGTTTCACTGGCGAATACGGAAAAGGTGGAAACATTGTGGTCATTAACCCACAAGAGGCTAAATAGATTATTTAACGTCAGAATGCTGAAACCGTGGGTTTCGACCAATGGAAACTGACCCTACCCATTCATGGCTAATACACATTTATATAAATATGAATTCTGGTTTCAGGAACATAAAATACAAAACTGATGATAAAGTAGGTAAAAGTTTAAACTATACGTCCCGATACATTGATGACACTGGAGCCACGTTGGCACAGTAAATAAGGTGTTGGCTCGCCAATCAGGAGATCATGTGTTCGGGTCCTCTATAATTCTCAGTGGTGCAGGACGAGGGGGCCTGACAAGGGACCACTTAAGAGTTGGCATTTGATATAACAGTAGACCGTAGTGTCGCTGTCAGGACATAATTTCCCTCTAAGTCAGAGCAGAACAATAGGACGTTAAACCCATTTCATTTCATTTCATCAATGATAATGGAACTTTCAACAAGTATAAAAGTGAAAAACGTTCCCCTGATCATAAATTAATATTGAATGAAGAAATTTCTTGCACATACTGCACCACTGTTGAATAATATATATCTATTTGTCAATTGTTAGTTTAAACCGTCTTATTATAAGTCAAGTCGTATTTTTCCGATGACTTCATGCACGCGCGCACACACCCTTAACACACTCGTTTCAGAAGACTTAAATAATTAACTCGAGTGTGCGCCATTGCGGGAACGAAAATCGTGAAAATGTGATGGTGGTATTATGCCCTTATTTTTTAAATAATTAACACACTTGAATTCTTTGACACGCTTTTAATAAGTTGACCCCTGTTTTGGATTAGTACATAGGCAATTTAGTATTAATACTTGGCTTTTTACGACATTTCATGAAGATGGTAAAACTTATAAAGTTTTCCCTTCAATGTGTCTTGAATTTCGAAAGCAACAAGAGTTTTAGGGGCATGTTATTCAATTGTTACCGATGTGAAATGTGGGGTACCACAGGGATCCAATATTGGTCCATTACTTTTCTTGATTTTTATAAACGATCTCCCACTTCATGTCAGTAAATGCCATACTGATCTTTTTGCTGATGACAGTACCCTTGCTCTCTAGCAACAACCTAGCTAATATAGAGATTGCCCTTCAAGAGGATATACTAAATGTATTTAATTGGTGTAATGATAATGGTATGGTAATGAATGCTTAAAAAAACAAAACCATGCTAATAGCTTCAAACCACCAATCAAACACAAACTACTTATCACTAAAAATTAATGGAGAATCATTAGAAAATGTATCTGAAGCAGTGCCATTAGGACTTACTGTTGACCAAAATTAGATTGGAATTTTCAAATTAACAAAATTTCCAAAATCATATCCTCCAAAATCTACCTCCTGACAAAGTTAAAACCTTATTTACCATCTTAGAATTTTATTTTTCAACGGCTATATTTTACCATACTTAGATTACTGTTCCACAGTTTGGGGTAATGCCAATTAAGGCAAACTAGAGGTCCTGTATAAACTTCAAAAGCGTGCGGCAAGGAGCATTTTGGATGAAAAACCTTATTCACATTCGGCACCTTTGTTTGGGTCTCTAAATTCAATACAACCAAGGGATGCTCACCTTCAAAATTCTAAAAGACAAATTACCATCATATTTATATAACACATTCTGTGAAAATTCTAAATTGACCGAAACTACCATGACATTGAGATCAGAAAGTCAACTTAAATTAGCAATTCCAAAAAGTAACAAAAAGGCAATGACCAGAACATTCCAATATACCGCCTCTGTATTCTGGAATACACTACCTCAAACTGCGAAACACGCGTCTTCGGTTTTTAACTTCAAAAAGGACTGAGTAAAATACGTTAAATCTTTGAACCCTTGCTAATTACTGTTGTCCTCCGAATGTATGTTTATTTGCCCCTTTTCTTTCTTTATTGTTTGTTTGTTTGATATTTCTTTATTATAAGCTTATATAATATGATATATATGAACCTTGTAAATATTATGACTACGAGTTGCTAGTTTTATAGAGTAGGAGGGACATGTTGAAAGTTAGAACTCATGTACTAAAATAAAATCATTATTATTATTATTATATTCAATGTAGCACATAGCCGATCATGAATCACACTAGTCGGAGGCCGACCACCATTAAATATCACCATCTCGGGTTTATAGCAATTCCCCCTCTGTCTCTTTACTCCCCTTTTGCATTCCCATTTTTGTTGATTGTTTGGTCTAGAAAGGCCGAAAAGGATTAACATTTTCTGCCAGGTTTTGGTAAATATCCATTATTTTGAGGTGGACGGATAACTGAGTTATCAGGTTGGCTATGGTGATATGTACGGCAACTAGTTACATGTTTTTAGTATGCGTCTTTAACTTTGTGTATCTCTAAATTTTGGTGGTCAACCTTATACAAATTTTATTGCAAAGACATAGCCATTTGTTCTATCTGTTTAAGATTTTGAAATGATATTGAGTTAGAGACTTAGCTCCTTTTAGTGTCCAAATATTTTGAAATGATATTGAGTTAGAGACTTAGCTCCTTTAAGTGTCCAAATATTTTACATTGATAGGGAACGAAGAACTGATAAATCATAATTTAAATAATATATTAAAAGCGATCATTATTCCAAGGTCTATATACAAAGTGTACTGTAAAATAACATGTCTTCCATTACAGATCGTTGAAGATGGTCCATTACAATCCGAAGAATTAGTTTCCATACACAGATTCTGATTTTTTGTAACAGTAATAAAACAGTTTCTAATATATACTTGTTACAGTAAAAGAGACATTATCTCTCGTTGTATGTTTGTATATGGGAGATGGGGGTGGGTGTAGCCAGCTCGTAACAATTTGTGGGGCTATGGCATTTTTTGGAGGGACTGATGGGTCTTGGTTCTCCCCCAGAAAATTTGATGCTCTCTTCTCGCATCTGAGTGCATTCATGAGCCTCAGATTGAATTAGCTCAGGCAGGGTTTTATGGATGAATTTTCTTTATTCGACTCCCGATAGGCCTGTCATCTTGAGGGTAGTAGAGGGTGTTTTTTTAATTCACGCGGAGTATCGAATTTTAAGTGAACTTTAGGTATTTTATTATTCTTTTCATAGAATTACAGTATAGGATGCACAAAAGATACCTTGTGTTAGACACAATAGGAGCCCGTAGGCGAATGTAGGCACCCCACATTGGGTGTAGGCAAATGCAAAATGTTCTGCCAGTTCTGTCGATGCAAATGGCAACACTGGACATGAATCGGGTGCTAGGCCTGTAGGCCATTAGGACTACGCGAAACGAGTAACCTGGAGGCCCAACGCGGAGGGGGGGGGGGTCCACCAAATGGGCACAAAACCAGACCCAACTATTCTAGAGTAAAATTTTGCGTAGAATACGATGCCGAGTGGTAATTAGTCCGCCGTTGGGGCGTTTTCGAGATATTTGGGGTCAAAGGTGAAATGAGGTCATTTGCACTGAAAGTGAATGTGCAACCATTATTGTATCATAAATATATGCTGAAAATGATCGAAAGTTATCACTCTTTCAGTCTTCTGTAAACACTGTTTTGGCATATTTTATGGGGTTAAACTAAAACATCACACTAGCATATTGGGATATGTACAGGTTTTTTACGGATAGAATCTTAACTAATCCTAATAATTGTTGTAAATAAATAGGAGTTAGGGTCCTGATAGAAAAACAAATGGGGGAGGGGGCTTACCCTCAGGACCCCATGTGTGGCGCCCATGGTGGAATCTATGGTGGCTGCGTGGGTAGGATGCTGGCTCGCTAGTCTTGAGATCGGGATACAGTTCTTATAATTAATTCAATGTTAATTGTTTGGTTTTTAATGCGCAGGTTTTTTAGGTTTACCAGTTTCTTTTAGGTTTACCAGTGGGTTTTGTCGGTTTGGATAGCAAGGCAATCAGATAATCTAACTTCCTATCAACGGATTTACAGCAATCGCAATCTGAAATTAAGAGAGAGAGAGAATTGGCGTTTAACGTCCACTAAACTCAAACTAGGTCATATTGTTGACTAAGCTATTGTTCGACCCTTCTCCTTAGAATGGCTTATGAACTTGGGGCTAGGATTAAGCCGGGAGAAATTTTATATTTTAGCGAAAAATGTCAATAGCGCAGTTAAATCTGAATATCTGTCGATTTTAGAAAGGCCAATGGTAAATTCAATCCCATTTCAACTCATCTTATTATTTGTTATCAATATTTCATATTATCTCGTCGATGACAATCTGTCGGACAAATTATGAAGCGTGAGCTGCAGTGGCCTCTCGTTACTGACACTTCATCTGCCATTATCATGTCAAATTAAATATGGAAGCCACAGGCAAGTATGGGCCTAGACAGATGCCAAATTCTGGACAGGCTCGTAACTAGCTGAGAGCAGAGAGGGGGCGGGGAGTGTTCCCGGGGGTGCTGTAAAACTGACGGACAATGCATATCTATATGGGGTGGGGGGGGGCTTTGCCGAGTCTGCGCCCTTTCCCCCATAGATACGGGCCTGATACTGGGGTAAGATTTTATCGACCTTGGCGGTTTTCCGCAAATTTCTTTCGGACTAGATCATGCATGCAGATCCCAGTAGGTTGCATTTTATATTATGATTATGTGTCGGCCCTTACAAAAAAAGATACACAAGTTATCGGTAGTCTGCACAGAGGTTTAGTGTTGTCATTATCCATATTCACATGCTTACCGTTCCTGATGACCTTTCTACAATAAACTGGTGTATCCCCATTCTTATTGTTGGCTGTCCAGATCCAGTATGAATTTCCATTCAGAGCAGCAGGCTGCAGTCCCCATGGAGTTGTATCAACAGGCACTACAGCGTTTGGCCAGCTGTCGTCATTAAACCTAGAAAACAAACCACAGCGAGTGACATCATTTTATCCACCGTGCAACTATGGACGCATATTAGATTCAAATTTCTAACTTTGTTTATTTTCTTCTATCGTCTAATTTCTAACTTTGTAAACGTCGTTTTATCGTGTAATCTCTAACTTTGTTAATATCGTGCTATCGTCTAATTTCTAACTTATTTTAATATAATTCCTAAATAAAGGCAATATATTATCCAGCATGTCTTTAAAAAAATGGATGGGGGATGGCCGAATGGTTAGCACGTGCGCGATGTATTATAATAGATCTGCCATTGAGTCAACTGGCGGGGTTCAATTCCCCGGTTGTACGTGACAAGGAGTAGGGTCGACTGTAATATCCCATTGCTAAAGCCCCAACACGCTAACGAATTATTGAAATAAAATTGAATCATATAATGACCTAGTTTGTGTCAAGGTAACGTTACCCCCCCCCCTTTCTCTCAATCCCGATGGAGGAGCAGTAGTTTATATCATTTATATCATGGCTATGTCCCCGACCAGGCGCAGTGGCTACACCAAACGACTTTATAAAGATTGCTGCTAGGTAAACGATAGCACATCAACAAATGCATAATTATAAATCTAACTCTTACTCAGACTTGTATACATAAAAAAGATATTAACACTTACTCAGGTGTTTCCCAACCTTCTTCATTTGTAGCCGAACATTTCCATGTTGTGTCAGTTTTGATGCCATTACTCAATGCCAATTTGATGCCACCAACTACACCCAAATCCACACATTTTACGGCAATAACTCGTGTATTATCGGGAATAATGATGGGTGAAGTTTTGGTCCAATCGTTGTCGTTAGTATTAGTATATAAAACACCGTCAGCATAGAATTGCATGTTGTTGTCACATGTAGCATCCCCAGTGATGGTTGCCTTGGCTGAAATGATAACATTGTCTTTTATGTGAGTCGTGTGTCATACAATGTCCCGCTGATATAATTTTAAACGGGCATTTTCTTACCCTGGACTAAACAGAGGCGAAGTAGCGAAATGTATGTAATATTATGATATTAGCATGACAAAAAATCGAAGTCCTCGAACAACGGTTTCGGCAAACTAGTGTAATAAGGCAAAATAGTGTAAACAGCAAATGGACTGTTCACCGTAAACAAAATACACGACAAACAGTGGTACCAGGTGTCCGAAAGAGTAAGCTTACCCCGCTTGGCGCCACACCCGCCATTCCAAACTATTTGACGAAATCTCGGTATAATAGCGTGACTGGCTAATAAACGAGGGCTTCTCGCTCATGGAGTACATAGAGTTTCCTATCTAAGTAAACTTGAACTTAAACTTACTTCGAAGCATATTCAGTAAAATGTTTAATAATGCTTTGTACACGGATCTGGATATATGTGTCACGTATACATTTGGCAAATATGGTAAAATTAGTATATTTCGATATTAAAGGGGTTCTCTCACATATTTCTATATTATAACAATATATAGATGGTTAAGGGCATCGGTCATCAGTATCTATATTTTGTCAGAATATAGAAACGGATGGGCCATCAATAAAATATGGCTGCTAGAAAATAATCTAGTCTACGATCTTACCTGCAATAACAATACAACCTAAAATCAACAGTTGTAATGTCTTCATGATGATAACCGTGTTACTACTTGGTCTAGAAATAAAACAATTAATTCATTTTATTCGAACAAACGTTGATATGTACAGCAGCTAGTTAAATGTTTTAGTATGCTTTTTCAAGTTTGTGTATTTTAAAATTATGGTGGTCAACATCACACAAATTTTAGTGCAAAAATATGATGATTTGTTCCTCTGTCTGTAGTGAAAATCATTCAGTCCAACAAAACTTTTGGGTGGAGGTGGACAAAGAGGCCAGAATTAACATTGAAGTCAATGAGGAAATTAATGGGGATCTGCCTCCGTATATTTTCCCTTAGACAACTGTAGTGCCAGTTACAAATAGACAATTTTTCTCTTATTGTTTTCCCTCCCCCCTTGCTTCATTTTTTGGTTGACTTTTTGGTCTAAAATTGGAGAAAAGGGGTTTAAATTTCGATTTCATAGCAGTATGGGATAATACTGTTGATATTACAGCGGAGAGATATGGGCTGTAAAGTGACTTTGTGCAGAGAAATCATTGTGTCAGATCTTCACCCAAGGCAACATCAAATCCCCGTAGCAAAAAATCTAAACGGTCAACTCCCTACAAACTTATGATGAGGAGATTGCCCAGTGTAGTCCCCATTGTGCCTATAAGGATTGGAAAATAACGGAATTTTGAGCAAGTAGCTATAGTCTGTGATGTTACAGCCATTTAATTAACAATGAAATGAAATCTATGGGCAAATAATTGCTAGTCTGAGACCATAAGTGGCCCTTAACTCCTCATCATTATAACTATGCTTGTGACACAGCTATTACGAGTTTTTCAGAACTCGCTTTATCATACAAATGGCGCTACTCTTTGTCAAGACATATCAAACCGAAAATATGGCGCGGATAATCTATAGCACTTAACATCTTAAGATAATAATGTGAATATTTATAATGCGCTATATCCAGAAACCAACTTTATGCTGAAAGCGCTACACAATTACTATGCAGTTCTCTAAGATACAAGTAAAGCCTGATTACCTCCCTTTACCGCTGAACCCTTTAAATCTTAGAAAGAGCCCAGATGTCCGATAGATATCATCTGCATAAAATAGCCCAAACACATTTTAAGACTTTTAAGATTGGAAGTCAGAAAAAGACGAGCAATGTGCATATATACAATGCGTCGTTATAAAACCTTGCTGATTAGGGACATTATGTAAACAACTGCAGCACAGAAACAAATAATAGTTAAAGGCATAATATATCAGGCACAAAAAATAAATAATATATACATAACAAGTAGATAAAATTAAATTATTAGGTTGTTGTTTGTGAATCAGTCTTTTCTAATTACTACTACACTGTCTTATAGAAATTGTTTTTCTTTGCTCATTACAAATTACACTCGTAACGCAAAGAATACACGACTCATGTACTGATTTTAAAATATTGGATAATAGGATTATATATTTTCACGATAAGATATGAATATCAAGTTTGATTGAAATGGGCTAATATTGAATTTTAATTTGTATTTTAAATTACGAAAATCCTTTACCAAATAAAAAGCGATTTTCACCTAGCGGAACGCCGTATTGGTAAACGTGAACAGAAGGAACTAAACTACCGATATTTATAATATGGCATTTAGTATCTGGATAGGGTACAAACAAAAACTCATAATTTTACAATAAAATAAAATAATTTACCGATATTTATAATCTTTAAATACCATTTAGTAACTGGATAGGGTACAAACAAAAACTCATAATTTTACAATAAAATAAAATAATTTACCGATATTTATAATCTTTAAATACCATTTAGTAGCTGGATAGGGTACAAACAAAAACTCATAATTTTACAATAAAAAAAAAATAATTTACCGATATTTATAATCTTTAAATACCATTTAGTAACTGGATAGGGTACAAACAAAAATAAAATAATTTACCGATATTTATAATCTTTAAATACCATTTAGTAACTGGATAGGGTACAAACAAAAACTCATAATTTTACAATAAAATAAAATAATTTACCGATATTTATAATCTTTAAATACCATTTAGTAACTGGATAGGGTACAAAAAAAACCTCATAATTTTACAATAAAAAAAAAATAATTTACCGATATTTATAATCTTTAAATACCATTTTTTAGTAACTGGATAGGGTACAAACAAAAACTCATAATTTTACAATAAAATAAAATAATTTACCGATATTTATAATCTTTAAATACCATGTAGTAACTGGATAGGGTACAAACAAAAACTCATAATTATTGAAAACAGCTACTAGTGTATTTTAGGGGGACATTTCGATTAGTATTCTTAGGTGGACAACGTTGAGAGAATACTCTTCAAAGTGTCTCTTTAAAATACACTACTACACTACTGATGTTTTTTACTGATATTGCGTGGACTATTTTACACAATAAAATAAAACTATATTTACCTGCCCTAGTGCTTGTATGTCATACAACTCTCAGCTCTAGAAGTGTCCAATACGATCTACACCTTCGACTTAAATAGTCAACAAGTTCAAGATGAATAATGACGTCACTAAATATACGACCAATAAACGGTTGACACATTCAGTTGGTAATTTTCCTTAAAAAGTAGTTTAAATTTTAGCCAATGAATCGACTGAGTTTTTCATGCACGAATTATCATCATTTAAAGTTCTCTTTCCAGAGATATTTATGAATTTTTAAATTTATAAGACCAAGATTTTCTAGGCCGTTTGGGGGGGGGGGGGGGGGGGTCAGCAATTGAGAAAAGATGTGATTGTGTTGACATAAATTATCATGCCATATATTAATAAAATATACATTTCCATCTCTAAATAGGTGTTTATGATGTCCCTGGACAACTGTTTTGATTTGTGGCGAATTCGGGTGGGGGGTTGCAGGTGTGCGTGTGTGGAAGACTGGGTTGGTGGGAGCTTCCAATTGGCCTGAATGAGTTTTCAGAAATTTAAAGGATGAAAGTCGTGGAGCTTGATAGATAAAACATCTCTAAATGTATATAAGATTCCCCGTTTAGGGGGATTTCTCGTACCAATGTCATAATTCAAAATATTAAATTGTAACAGTACATTTTTTTTAAGAGATCTGCAAATGTAAATCAAAAACACAGTAAATCTGAGAAAAGTAAAGATATTAGTTTATTCTGAGTTTAATAGTGCACTTTTAAAGCGCTAAATTCCATACACTTAGTGTATTCTCATAGCGCTACAAAATTTGTTTATGTTCTAAGACAGTTTTATGTCGCATAGTATTCTTTGAACAGATATGTTTTAATAAACTCTTGAAATTGCATACGGTGGGTGCATCTTTAACTTCTGGTAGTTTATTCCAAAGTGTTGCAGAATGATCCTGGAAAGATCGCTGTCCAAATGTCAGAAGTTTTAAAATTAAAGTTCGTCATATGAATCTTTCAAGGATCCAATAAGCCATCGACAACTGGAGAATACAACTTTCACCATTGCGTAGAAGCCGTTGAATAACACACCCATCCGTATTAAGAGCTGATCAGAGTACTGCAATTATATTTGATTCTTTTCGATAATATTATACGGACGGACGGATAGGGACGAGGGTAAAATAAATTAACATGAAAATGTGGGCGTATAAAATGAAAACAAACAGGACTATTTAAGAAGAGCTTTTTTAAAATAAATATGATTCCGGTTTCAAATATGTGGCAATAAAATGAATAGACTATATTGTCGAATTCCGTGTCGATCAATTCATGTTATCCTGATATGTACCATATACATATCTATTGACTACCAAATCCTGTCGTTTTAAGGAAATGTGAGTTCAGGTCATGAGAAAAAAAATTGTACGTCTCACCAGAGCATTGATACGGCTTATAAGCTATTTATTATTTCACAATGTTTGTAAAAAAGAACCCAAAAAATGGAATCCTCAATAAAATTTAAACTGAGCACATGGGAAACCTCACAGATGAAACATTTCACCAAAATTCAAACATGCTGTGAAATGTAATACTACACCGAGAAATGAGGGGTCTGGGGAAAGAATTTAAAACAAAAACAAAACATTAATTTGTTTAAAACAAAATTTTTCGTATTCTGGTAAAAGTACCATCACAAATATCACCTGGAGTATTGGATTAAATACCTCTTCTTTAAACCACGAATATTATATACGTGTAAATAATTTACAAAACAAATTTTGCGAAGATGCATTTCTTTTAGGGAAATACCTACTAATCCGCGGGTGCATTAATCCACAGATATATATTATTAGGGTTCGGTTGTTTATTGATACCCATATTCATGGTATTTCTTACAGCGGCGGACAAGTGAACCCCTCTCTTCTGGCAAATTGCCGTGCCACACATTTGCTATCAGATTGTTATTGAGATTAAGACCAGAGGCATTACTACATTCTATTTTTTCTATATCCTGAATCATATTGTAATCTTTGTCAATAATCGTTATGCTGAGTACCCAGGGCTATAGCTTACCTAATGCTGATGAACCTTTTTTTTTTATTACCAGTACATTTGACGTCCATTATTGCGACTTCGTTTCGTATTTATGCTGTTTATATAACATCTTAATTTTATTTTTTTTGAATACGTGGGCAATAAAAACAGTACGATTATACAAGATGTTAAGTTTCTGTATACTCATTTCAGACTGCAATTGTTGCCATTTCTTTTTATGCTGTTTAGATTTACGCTCACTTGAATGAGTATATGTATCGAAATGTTATCTATATATTTGATTTGGTTTTATTAATTGTGGTCTTTGGTCCATCTGCAAAATTGTTCCAATTGTTATCTTTGATCTAGTTAATTATTTCTTGTTATGGTGTAATCTGCTAAAATGATTTCTGCTTGTTGTCTATATATATTACGTCTTTCGTCTTGTTAATCAATTTGTTGTTATTGTTTTATCTTCTAAATGGCTTCCAAAGTGTTCATCTATATATTGCACCACATTTTTGTTAATTAATCATTATTTGCTTGATAACTATACGTGTTTGTGCATTGAAACGTAGCATGTTAATACAATTCAGAAGTAGTATATTCAGTAGTATGTCAGTTAAATCACTTAGACCATTTCAATGCTTTCAACCTGGAAACAGCGCTTTACACCAACTAATCTCTATGTATGACTTTATCGACCAGGTATTAGATGCCGATAGTGAAGTAAACGCAATATTCTTTGACATAAGTAAAGCCTTTTATATAGTATAGCATGACGAAACATTTGAACTTCTGAAAAGTTATCTGTCAAATCGCTTCCAAAGAGTTAATGTAGCTGGTAGCTCGTCAAGTTCTAGACAAATTTTATCCGGTGTTCCACAATGCTCAATAATAGGTCTCTTGCTCTTTTTTTGTCTTTATTAATGACATATTTGAAGATCTAGAATTAAACATGAGATTTTTTCGGACGATACGTCTTTGTTTCTTGTTATCAACAATGCTGATCAAACACGCGATATTCTAAACTGAGACATTGAACGTATGTATCAGTGGTCCGTAAAATGGAAAGTTAATTTTAATCTTTAAAAAAATTAGCTTGACCTTCTCAAGAAAATATCCCCTTCAGGGGAGACGAGTTCAACCGTTACTTTGTTGACAAGATCAGTAGAATCAGAACCTTGCTACTTGAATCTTCTGATAATTCAACCTCAATTGATTCAACAGTTGAATTTTCTGATTGCGCACTCGAGGAATTTCGGTTGTTTTCTGAAGATTATCCGTTCATTTAAGCCAACCACTGGTTCATCAGATCCCATTCCCACACCTCTAGTCATTCAAATTGCAGACGTGCTTATACCAACAATAGCTTTGATAATTAATAACAGCCTTCAATCGGGCGTCTTTCCCGAAATATTTCAACATGCGTTGGTTAAACCTCTACTTAAGAAGCCTTCGATGGATAAGGAAATATTCAAAAACTATCGACCTGTATCCAATTTACCATTCATTTCAAAGATATTGGAAAAAGCTGCGAACATTCGGTTGAACGATCATTTGACTCGACATTCACTGTTAGATCAGTATCAGTCAACTTACCGAGACAGCTCTTCTCAAGGTCGTGGATGATATCAGACATATTGTCGACAGAGGCAACTGCTGTCCCTTAGTAATGCTGGATCTTTCAGCCGCGTGCGACACGATCAACCCACTGGTGCTCCTTGAGAAACTTCGCGGTCGTAGTCAATGGATACAGATTACATACACCAACTCAGATTCTGTTAATCTTTCAAACGGAGTTCCCCAAGGCACTGTGCTGGGACCAGTGTTTTTTGTACTTTACTCAGTCAGTGTCGCCAATATACTTAAAAAGCACCAGCTTTTGTACCACTCTTATGCTGGAATAATACAGATCATCAGGATTCATTTAATAGAATCACATTATGTACAAACGATATCAAATCATGGATGACCAATAATATGCTCAAACTCAATGACGATAAAACAAAAGTCATGGTTATTGGTACAACAGCTTTCTAAAAAATCAGCATCTACCATCCACATCGCTAACTCTCAAATAAATATTGTTAATTCGGTTAAGGATCTTGGTGTCCATCTTGATTCTGAGCTTAGTATGGAGAACCATGTCAATCAGTTCTGTAAAGTCTGCTACTTCCATCTCCTGTCTATTAGACAAATTCGACATCTTATTACAAAGGATGCTGTGCATACTTGTGTTACATCATTAGTTTCCTCACCACTCGACTACTGTAGCAGTTTACTTTATGGTATAAATCAGAACCTGATCAACAAACTTCAAATTGTGCAAAACACTGCGGCCAGGATCGTCTGCAGATCTGACCGAAACTGTCACATTACACCTATTTTAAAAGAACTGCACTGGATACCAATCACCCACAGAATGATTCATATTACATGTATAAAGAGTGAACTATAAAACTGAAGAGATAAACAAACCTGCGCCATGAGCATACGGTTTGGATGGAATTCATTATTATTATTATTATTTCGTGTGTATCTAGGGGTCGCTGATATAGGTCTTGTAGGATTGGAGTTATTTCGGTATTTCTTTCTTTTAATTCTATAATACTCAGGCATTTTATCCGACCCGCTTGGCTTTTTCACGTTAAGTCGATTTATACAGTTAGTCGCTCCCTTTGCTGTATCTTGAATGTTAGGTATTGTTGGATGCAGTGAGATTCCCTTGCTAGCTATGTTAATAAGGTCCTATTTTGTGAATACGGAGCAGAATTGGTCGTTAAGAATCTCAACTTTATCTTTTGCGCTGTCGCCAATGCGCCTGTTGTGTATTAATGTACCAATGCTTATAGTGTCCTGTTTACTTGACTTTATAAATTTATAAAAGTTTTTGCCAGCTTTATCATTTTCTGGGTCTAGAAGATTGCTAAAGTAGTTGTAATATGATGTATGAAGTTCGTTTCTTACTGTTTTTCTGAAATTATTAAGTGTTTCTTTGTCTTCTTTACTTTGCGAGTGCCTAGATATATTATACAGTGCTCCATTTTTTTCCGTATCATTCGTTTTATCTTTTGGACCATCCAAGGTGTATCCGGGTTCACTTTGATTAACTTCTTTGGGGTGTTCTTATACATAGTAGAAAACAGTGTTTGTTTGAAAGTAGTCCAGTCGTCTTCAACGGTTTTAAAGATGGATGTTCGTAAATATTCTTCGCTAAAATTTGACATATCCTTACGTATGTTGTTCCATTCAGCTTTCTTGTAGTTAAAAACTGTTCTTGGTGCCTTTTTTTTTCTCTCTCTCTCTCTCACTCTCTCGCTCCCCATCAAATAAGTATTTTACACCTTCAATCGATGTTATAATGGCGATAAAGGGACGTAACATATATTTTTTCTGGACTTTCCAATAAAGGGACAATACTAATTATTTATCGGAGTTACGTCCCTGTATCGTCATTATATTTATAACAACAATTGAATTATTTCTCCTGTTTTGCCTGTTGCGGTCAATTGTTTTATGTTGTTAGTAGGATGGTTGCTAGTTGTGGGTAACATTCCAAGTCTCTGCGAAGAACGAGCAAAAGCATCTCAAACTTGGGTTTTCATTAAATTAAATTGTCAGAGAGTGTTGGTATCCGGCCAGTACCAAGGTATTATTAACAGCAGAAACTTGAAACTCGGCGTGTAGGAGGAACCTGTTAATTCGTTTATAATTCGTTTGGACTCTTTATTAACATCTAACAGGTTTCAGATGGATCAGTTTTGTGGCCTGTGATGATATTATAATAGTACCCCTGACTTTGATTAAATGGCCAATCAATTGTCTGAATAATCAAAGCATTTAAGAAGATTTGTTTTTTAAAAGAAAAAAGGGTATCTGCCAAGGAACGTGGGTGGTAGTGAGTGGTCGAGAGGTGCAGCTTAAATATCATCGGGTCTGTGGGACACATAAATTTACAATAAAGTAACTACTGATTTGCTTTGCCAAGATTCAAAGAACTAGAAAAAAAAATAATTTGGTTCACTCCGCTCATGGTTTCCTTTCTTATATCTCTTTGTCGGGAAAAAAGAATGTCACAAACTGTTTATATAATTAAAATAAAACCAAGTACGAACAATCCAAACCATAAGACATAATACGAAGTCCTAATACACTAAATAGGCAAAATAGTGTATTCAAGCAAATTAGTGTAATCTGCAATTGGACTGCTCCTCGTGTACAAAATAGACGACGGGCAGTGGTAACAGGTGTCCGGAAGAGTAAGCTTACCATGCCTGGCGCCACACCCGCCATAGCTGCATTCAAAACATTAGGCGAAATATCGGTAAAATAGCGTTACAGGCCAATGAACTATCGGTATGCAAAATGCACGCGATGAACTGTTTCAAAGATGTAGTAGAAATTATCAGGGAGATAGTATAATAGCATACGTGTCAATTAGATATATCTAGAATAATAGCCGAGAGAGACACGTTATATTTACCAATCAAATCAATATGACGGCCATAAAACTGTTTAAAGGTTTTTAAATAAGTATAGTGCGCAAGTATCCTTGTAGTTGAAGCTTAGATGACAAATGTCTCGATCTACTTAAAAAATCAGAATAAAAGGAACAAGCTCTCGCGTAACGAATTAGCTGAGACACAAACACTCCATAAGCTGGGGATATTGGAATGTTACTACTAATAAATGGAAAGTTAACAACCGGAAAGTCAGCCCGTTTATCGTACAATTTAACACTGATTTTATGTCAATTGTCAAAATGAGACGCAGATCCAAGTAGGAAGCGTAATTGTCACTGTCAGTGGTGTTATAATTTCGAGCTCATCAGGATATATGCATTCTACATAATCACTAAATTTAGGATTTTTAAGGGCTAAAACGTCATCGATATATCGATAAGTGAAATTAAAGTCTGATTGATCGTTTATTTGTTTTTACGAGCATCTGTATGTACTCGGCTTAGTACGAATAGAGAAACAGATCAGCAAGCAAATGTGCACAGTTGCTGCTCAATGGGATGTCAACCACTTGCTGATATATTTCCCCTCCAAATTCAACAAAAATGTTATCAATTAAAAAAATCCAGCATCTGAATTATCTTGATGGCTGTGTATTTGTTTCTTGAATCATTGTGATACTTAACGAAATATGTAGAATTATAATTTACAACTAAATATTGATATGTAACTTGGAACAAATTGCACTCTTTAGTCCGTGGCTCTTTTGTCTGATAAATCACAAGAATAGGCCCCCAAAGGTTTTGTCAATTAATGTACTGCTAATTGTTCAACATTATATTATATAAATAACATGCTATAAAATCGGAAAGACACAATGATCATAAGAACGTAAAAATGTATATTTGTACAATGCCAAGCTTCAAAGAGTTAGAATGGTTATTGGGTTGGGTGAGCTCCATGTTATATCTCTTTGTCGGAAATGAGAATGTCACAAACTTTATTTATTAAAGATATAACAAATTGCACTTTTAGTGCACTTGTCATGGGTTTTTTCATATACAAAAGTCCGCATTTGCCACCTTAGCTTCGCTCAGTTACAACCTTAATTATACCCCCAACCCCTCCAAATTTTCAGTATTCCCTCGAAGCCTAGACATACTTTCCATTTTGTACCATCGGTTAGTGATAACAGATAATGGGAACACCCGTGGCAAACTCGCTTTTTCAGGATTTTTTTATTGGTTAAATAACTTCAACACAACAACAAAATGTTCCACTAAATCAAAATTTTAATCTACGCTGTAAATCATCTCGTTGAAATGTCTGAAGGTGTCAAGGTTAATGAACCGATCATAGAATTATCTAAAGAACATCTTAATCACCAATAACTTCATACTTCATCAATTTATATACTCATATTATACTATCGGCCATTATTAATAAAAACTTGGTAACGCTCGTGGCAAGCTCCCTTTTGATGTTTTTTTATTGGTTTAATACAACGTAACAGTAAAATTATTTAAAGAACATCTTGATCGTCAACTTTCTCATTATAAACGCCGTACTTCCATGTACGACCATCAAATAACATAACACAATAAATGGCATTGTGGCGATACTAGTAACCAGCTGTATTTACAATTATCAAATAGAAACTACAATATACATGTATATCAAAAAGAACATACACAATATACAAATTTGAATTATGTTATTATACACAATATACAAATTTCAATTATTTTATTATACACAATTTACGTTAATTTCCCTAAAAAAAAATAAGTGTTGACGTGTCAACTAGTGTTGCCTGAAGTGACTAACACAACCCAATGCGCATGCATTACACGTAATCTACGGAAGCCCATACACGACTATATGTATGGAAACACTCTTGCAACAATATGAAAACAATTTCCCTCTAATTCCTACGTCAAACGAGGGAAATAACATTTCTCATTATAAACTCCGTACTTTCTAGTACGACCAACAAATAACATAACACAATAATGGCATTGTGGCGACACTAGCAACCAGTTGAAACGTATAAAGAACGGGAAATGATGTGATATAAATATAGACAAATTTAAAAAGTAATAAAAATGTTAATTACACATAATCAATCTATAAACCTAAATTAGATACAGATAAAAGACTATTTAATTCGTCTTTCACATAGCCATCCTTAGCCG
The DNA here is from genome assembly GCA_917208275.1 of Patella pellucida. Lineage (NCBI taxonomy): Eukaryota > Metazoa > Mollusca > Gastropoda > Patellidae > Patella > Patella pellucida. The sequence continues at coordinate 44,535,825 of OU795043.1, read as the reverse complement.
ATTCGACTTCCATCACCCGTGCCTTTTAAAAAGCCTATCGGGGATACCGGCGTTAGCTGCAGCTGACGCACCACCATCACGTAAACTATGTAAACCAAAACTTTTAATATCGCCCACAAATTGGTCTAAAAGACCCAATAAACTGCTCCCTTATACGCGTATAACTTATAGACTTATTACATTTTCTCAAAAAATATCTTCCTTTACAATTATATAAACCTCGAAATATATAACAATTGGATTCAGGAGCTATATTAGTACATTCTAAATACAACAAAAGATTAGTTACCGGACAAAGATTGGAATTTTGCCTAGAAATAACGACCCATGCGCCATCTCTATAAACGTCAGTCTTAGACTTTTCAACGAAAATTAACATATAAGTAGGATATATTATAATATCAGAACGACATAAATTCAACACCTCAGACATAATTCTCATTTTATACAAATTGTTCTGATCAAAATACATTCGGTTAAGTTGATCAATAGTAAGGATTTCTTTCTTTTTAGTAGGCTTAATTAATTTGCGTTTAGCGCGTTCAAACACGTGCTTTACCATCATATGCTCTGTAGGAGAACTTTTACCCATTAGATTGTGAACCCAACGAATTCCAAAGAAAGCCTCATTGAGACTATGCACTGACACATTGTTATCAGCCATATAAGCCAAATATGACGAAAATACAAGAGGATTAACGGGTAGCTGAATTTGAATACCATTGCATGCAGCCCATCTTTTCCATTTAATGTAACCTCTATGATACTTCTTCGAAGTGGTATGTGCCCTGGAACCATCTAATAAATTAGGAATTGACGTACGCTGATTAACAATTTGTGTAGGTAAATCTATGTATTCTTTTCCAGAAGTCTGAAAAAAACAGATTTATAAAGTCAAAAAATATTAAATATAATAACAAAACGTCTTAGTCCTTTTAATTCATTCAATCGAACAAGTATTCTCAAGACTCTTCAGCCTAAAAAAACGCCTAAACGGCTATGTCCTTAAAGACATCCAGAATCTGAAATACAAATCCAAGGCAAGCATTTGGAAATGTAAATCCACATTTCCAAAAATTTCCTTTTCCAGATTTGCTAGGTGTAAAACCCTTCCTGTCACCAGACAATACAATATAACTTTTTACAGCAGATATAAATTCGTCCCCATTTGGACAGAACAGAGGCCAAAATCGCCCTGAATACCAAAAAGATTCAATTAACGTCACATAGGCACGACACAGTGACATGTGTTTTAAAATCCGTTCTATCAGATATACTGGTGGAACAAACCACCCTCTGGATTCATTGTAAGGGCATCAATGCCGAAAGATCCTGGATTCCAAAATTTGGAAATTTTTTTGATAATTTCGCATTATGAGATGACGCAAACCAGTCTATCGAATGGGATCCCCACTTCATATTTAGGTCATTAAATATTATAGAACTAGAAATACCCCAGTCATCATAATCAATCAAACGTGACAGAAAATCTGCTCTTTCATTTTCTCGCCTCGGAACCCAGTCCATTTCCAATGATATTGTATTTTGTATTTAAAATTCAAATATGTTTAAAGCAATATTATGCAAATCACAATTCATACTCCCTTTCTCTACTATTTTAACCACATTCTGATTATCGGTAAACCACTTGATTCGATGCCCCCTTAAAATGTGACCGATCGATTTTAATACCCTTAAAACCGCTGATAACTCACACCAAGTGGAACTTTTTCCACTTTCCTGTTTTGTCCACATACCGTGTGAAATACCCGCCGGTGTATGTAAACAATAACCACCGTAACCAGAACTACTAGCATCACTGTATATTATTTTATCGTAAAAAGGTTTGTAGTCTATACGTTTGGACGGACAATTAGATATTGAAGAAATCCAAAATTCAAGCCCCTGAAAAACGCCTGTAGTTATCATCAGCCGAGGCTATTGCTTGACTCATAATACGAAACATAATTTGTGTTAAATTATCGTAAAAAGGTTTGTAGTCTATACGTTTGGACGGACAATTAGATATTGAAGAAATCCAAAATTCAAGCCCCTGAAAAACGCCTGTAGTTATCATCAACCGAGGCTATTGCTTGACTCATAATACGAAACATAATTTGTGTTAAAATAATCGACATTGAAATAATTTGTCCCACAATTCTTGCTAGAAATTTTACATGTGTTCTTCTATTCTTTGAGGCTAAATCTTTAGCATTTAAACCTTTAGTCAACTTGCTAATACGTCATTCAGGGACTTGCAAAATACCATGCTTTTTATCTATGATAATACCAAGAAACGTTAACTTCTGTACAGGATCCCAACATGATTTACTAACTTTGGGGACAAATCCTGAACTTATCAAATCATTTTTTACCTCATTTCAGAAGAGACTGTCAGAGAAGCTAACTACCAAGCCCAGCAAAGTTCAACACGAGGAGTTTGAGTATTTTACTATTTTAACTAATAGAGGAGAAGATAAAGATAATTTTACACGTGACTTTTATGAATATGGGAAGTCTGGAGGCTCAGTGAGGGGGGTGTCCACCAAATGGGCACAAAACCAGACCCAACTTTTCTGGAGTAAAATTTTGCGTAGAATACGATGCCGAGTAGTAATCAGTCCGCCGTTGGGGCGTTTTCGAGATATTCATGGTCAATGGTCAAATGAGATCATTTGCACTGAAAGTGGATGCGCAACCATTCTTGTATCATGAAAATATGCTGAAAATGATCAAAAGTTATCACTCTTTCAATAAAAAATCTGCTAAATGATGGGCCTCATAAAGTTTTACAGTCTCCCACCCTAGCGTTTGTTAATCTTTCTATGGAGTCTTTTAACAATTCCTTAGCATAATCAAGTTTGTTAACATTAATATCCCATAAAGCTTGTGTCAGATTCTTTGAAAGATCGGAATTATATGTAAATTGATCTTTGTTACCATTACTTCTCCATACATGTTTTTTTTCTTCTTTCATTTTTTTCACACTGCTAGAAGCCTCAGTCACTTCATTCTTCAAAGCAGAAATTTCTGAGTCTAATCTTGTACGTAAAACATCTTTCAGATCCCTCTTCTGAGACTTCAATTGATGTAGAATGTCTGTTAAGGTAACATAATCTGATGGCTGATCTTGATCCATACTATCATCGGAAGACATGATGTTGGTAAAACAGAGAAGTGATCAAATAAGTGTTGACGTGTCAACTAGTGTCGCCTAAAGTGACTAACACAGCCCAATGCACATGCATTACACGTAATCTACGGAAGCCCAAACACGACCATATTAAATGAAACACTTTTGCAACAATATGAAAATAATTTCCCTCTAATTCCTACGTCAAACGAGGGAAATAATATTTACACTTCATCAGTTTTAAATATACACATACTATACCACCGGCTAGTAATAACAGACACATTACAACGTTCTTGACAACTCGCCTTTTTGTGTTTTTTTATTGGTTAATACAGGGCAACAACTTACGACTGTACTGGGTGGTGTGTCGAAATAACCGCCCTTTATCCAAAGATTGTCTTCAATGACGAGTTCTAAAAGTCACAGAACAGCCAGTTAAATGATTGACCAGATAGATTATTAATAGTAGCCCCTATTCCATCTTCATCACCAGAGTCAGAATCAGTTAATTCCTTTTCTTCTGGGGGGTGAATAAAAATATCGGCACCATTTAAGTCGTCCCCGTCATCCAATATCCGATCCAAGGCTTCATGTACATTCCGTAACCTATAAAAAAATAAAGTCACTTTTTAAAATTCATGTAGAATTATACAAAACACTATCTGTGCTGTAAAATTGAAAAAATGTCACTATTTGGAACTTAGTATGTATAAAATGGCAAATGTGAAAAACATGTGCCCTTTAATGGGCAGTGTCCAAACAATGGACGGACTTTATTTAGCTCACTAAAGTAATCTATTTTGATTATTCTTGTGCAAAGTCATATTTTAGAATTTAAAACACCTAACCTTTAATATGATCGTAACATTTTCCCAAAATATTTATTGTAAACGGAATACTGACATTTGACCCTTTTGACTTTCACATTTTGCAGGCATTGTCATTGCGGACGCCATCTTGGAAGGGGAGGTAACTACATGTGACTTTTTTGTAGTCAATGTTAATTAGACTACTTTAATGTATTATACTATTACTGTTACTTTAATAATATTTTATTTTCTTTGTTTTAATTTTGATATGTAGGTTAGTCCAAAAAAGGGACGCTGCCCTTGAATGGTTAACATCTAAAACAACATGTTTCAGTAGGATCCCTTTTGAACCTGTGACGACAGCACAATAGCACATTTTGAGCTCGATTAAAAAAATATTTGTTTCATTGGGGGTGATATGATCCATCCATTTACTTCTTATCCCGATAAGCCACAGAGCTCACTTTACCATTCCAAAAGGTTATATATAATTTTGTAAAAAAAATAATTCGTCCTTTTCCCTAACTTACATTAGCCGTTTTTCAGTTATGCATCCATGACAACATAACAATTTTTCTAAGGTGTCGTACAGGGATAAATTTAGAATGTGTACTCTATGACAATAAACTGGACATGTTAATCCGTTAGATATAGTTCTATAGAATTAATACGTCAAGACACTAAATAACAATATTTTCAATTTGTCAACAAACACTAACTTATAATATATTTTCATTTGATAACAAACAGTTTATCATGTCTTAATCATACATATAGCTACACGTAGAGATGAAGGGACCAACGTCTTAAACAATTTTTAGTATGAAGTTTGCAGTCGAGTGTAGTATCTGAAGGCCTAGGCAGATAATGTAAACTGTGATATTGTATTCCCATTATTTCATGTGCTTAAAACGTTCTGTCTGGGTGGAACTGTAAGTTATTGTTATAATCGGTATGTGCAAAAGATTAACGTAAATGAATGTACTGGTCTCCGAAATATGCTCATAAATCGAACAGACAATATTAATGAATGAAACAATACCGTCATGACTCACATAGGACAAGGTTCAACTAAAATGTATGTTTAAATAAATGACGTCTCAGTAATTTCGGAGAATGACTGATATTAGTTATATTTAACGTAATCAAGCATCATACCTTTAGATGGACACTATCCATATTAAGGAAAATAAAAAAAAACATTGATAAGATGCCATTTCTGGCCTGTTTTAATCAAGAGTGTAACAATGATTTGTTAGAAATATGCGGTTTACGAATTTTACAAAATAAATAATGGTTCTATTTACTTTGCATAATTTATTCTTATGGATGGTAGAAAAAAACGTCAGGCGTTTGAGGTAGTTTATTCTAATATAATTTAGCAGATGTGGCAAATGATCGATACTGTTGACTTGTATTTAGAAATATATTTCGTTATGGAACATGGGAGGGTTCCACACAAATAAAAGGGAAGGGGGGAATGCATAGTATTCGAGCAGGATATACCCTAGCGATCACGTTAAATCGTAGGTCGCAGTTAGGGCTAATGTAAGGTTAGGGTTCATTTTAGCGTAACCCTGCATCATAAATAATGGGTCTAGGCCAGTACTCATCAATACCGTATTTCGGAGGTAATCAATGCATGGTTGCGGGGGGTTGGGATGGCCTAGTGGTCTAGAGTGCCGCGCTTCGACCTCTAGCTGGCTTGCGGCTGTGGTTTCGAGCCCCGGTGTGAGCGTATGTGGCATGAAGATAGGGGCGCCTTCTCAACCTCGTGGGTTTCCTCCGGGCATTTCGGTTTCCTTCCACTGCTAAAGACCCCTACGCGCAAGCGAATTATTGAAATAAAATAAAAACCATATGTTAGTCCCGAAATGACCTAGTTGTGTTGAGTGGACGTTAAACCGCATTTTTCTCTCTCTCTCTGTATGGTTGCGTTTAAACTCTGTTGGATCCTGGCAGGACGCAAAGGACAAATTAAAATGGACATTTTTTTTCTAATATATATTTCTAGTTCTAAGATCAAAAGGTAGTTTTTTTTAGCTAACAATAAAGAGCGGAAATGATAAAATAAAGCAATAACAATAAGTAAACACAGTGAACAATAATGATATCATAAATATATTTTATAGTCAACATGAAGGACATGTTTGTCGTCTTCGTATTGCTTTGTATCATTGGGTTCTGTCCTTACTCAGGTTGGTAACTATAAATATATTCTGTAACAATAATACAAGAGCTTATTAAATGTTGGAAATTAAATGGCTTTAACATCCCCCTGTTCTGCCCGGACAGCGATGCCACGGTCTGCTCTTATATCGAATTCTAACTGCCAAGGGATGTTATATATTACGTGCACTCCAATTTGTACACTGCACTTCGTTTTTTCGTCCCATCCGAACGACTAGACGTTGTCTTTTTGCCAAGTTCTCTGTCCTGCACCATTTAAGGCCGCTTTGACGAAAACTTTAATTACCTCGACAAAGAGATATAAGACACGAAAAACAGTCATGTGGAACAAACTTGTAAGTACATTTTTTATAGCTTATTGAAGCTTGATAACTGCAAATGTAAGCCAACTTTTCGTGTTTTTTTTAAATAGAGGATGTATGTTTCATCATCCATGGCTCTTTTCAATTGTCTTTAAAACACAGTCTTATTTTCATCTAGTCGTGAGGGTGTGGAATTCGGGGGTGCCTCAAAAGCGGAATAGCCTAGGGCCCCTCCTCGTCTGAAACCGACACTGCATCAAAGCGATGTATTATTAGGAGAACCCTAAAATCCGAACTGAAAATAAAGAATAGCGTTATTGAAAGTGGAAACAAAATGTACAAATAGTTATTTCGAATGTTACTGTTAACCTGAGATTGTACTGATGGCATTCCATTCAAAGACCCCCCCCTCCCATACGGATCCCTTTGATTTTTAAAAACATTGTGCTTTTTTGAACATTCTTCCTACAAACAGGTATTTTTCATCAATATTAAAATCCACCGAGTATATTTAATCATTGATTTATGACTGACTGATCGACATTATGATATTTTCATAGTCAACCCCTAACATCTAACTGGCTGTAGCTAGTCACAGATTATTACAGACACTATGAACACGCGGCCTTTGTAAATAATAGTTTATATAACATGTTAACCCCAAATCAGACCTGCAAAAAGACAGATTTATCTCCTACATTATTTAACAAAATATATCTTTAACTCTACACCTATATGTATATTTTCCCTGGTTTCTTTTCGCTTAGGGTATTTTATTTCATTGTTATCTTTTCAGTTCTTTGTTGTAATTATACAGACTTGAAGGTGGAAGTTGGAGGTGAAGTCAACATAACATTTAACTTAGATCAAGTCCTTGTTGATTTGATTCAGATAAATCATAAAAGTAGGTCATTATTTATTGGAGCGAAGGGAAACATTACCAAACTAAAAACAACACGCTTTAAGATTGTAGAAAACAGCCATGACAGATTTAGTTTTACCATAGTAAATGTGAATAAAGATAATAAAGGACTATATTGTCTAAAGCTACAAAATGCAAGAAGATGCTGCATCAACCTGACAGAAACTGAAATAGGTAATACACCAATACTATACGTAATAAATCATACAGCTGGATATAGATGTGGAGGGGTTATATTTTTATCAAAAACGATTTTAGTATTTTTCGGGAGCCGCGTTGGTAGTGTGGCAGCCAAGACCCTTGAACTCCAACGATAGAGATACCAATGTTAACCTTTATAGCAAGTTGCGGATATTTCCTTGAAAATAAACGTGGACGTCTGTCAGCCTATATCAGGGGCGTGACCAAGTGTACTTTGAATAAGTTACAGTAGTTGACAGATATTTTAAATGATGCTTACCCCCTGACAGTGACAAATCACGAGGGTCTTTCTCGGCCAACAACGGGGGGGGGGGGGGCGTGGCTAAGTGGGTAAGGCGCTGGCTCGCTAGTCTGGAGGACGGTTGTTCGATCTCTGCATTGGCCGAGAAAGTTCATCTAGATTGTCCGGCGTGGTTTCCCCTTGTCTGTGACGCAGAACGGAGGGTCTGACAGGGATAGCTGTATAGTCGTTCGTATGCGACGAAAGACAGAGGTCCTTGTACACATTGGCGTGCACGTTAAAGATCCATTGGCAGTTGGAACTAGATATTAAGAGTAGGTCGTAGCGCCGCTGCCCGCGCACAATTTCCCTCATAGGAAACTGTATGGCGTATGCCCGTCTTCCATAAGCCCAGGTTAGGTGCCGAAGAGTAGGACGTTAAACCCTATTTCATTTACTCACTGAGCCACCGTGGCACCTGGTAATTAAACAAATATGTATGTTTATATCATGTTATGAAGTATTACTAACAACTTATCTGATATTACTAACATTGTTATTTAAAGAGACATTATGACGAAAATCCAATTATCAGCTAATTTTTAAACAGTGTTACTTTGTTCGTTATTTCAACTGGATCACGAACCTCCGATTTAGTTAGTGAGGCAACACCTCTATCACTCGATATGATTCTTGATGAGAATGGTTTTGATTTTGATTTTGTTTTTTTTTACTCTATATTCATTTTTATATAAGAGGCCCCGACCAACTTTCCTATCCGGACATTTTAACTGGGCCTGTAATTAAAAGTTTAACTTTATATTCTGAAGTATGTGTTATCTCCAACTATTATTCCGTTTCCTGATTGAATACAATTATACTTATCAAACAGTTTGTCTTTGAAGTTTTTTTTTCTGTATTTAGATAAAAGGATTTTCACCAAGTATTCAAATTTAAACTTGATAACACAACTAAGATATGATACAATTTTATTTCAATATATTGCTTCAAAGGGGTCGAGGCTGGCGGGGGTGGGGGGTACCAGGAGAAAATCCACGAGAGTGTGCAGCCCGCCTCAAATCTTGTCAAGTATACCAAGGTTAGGATCGAAACAACTCCACTTGACTTAAAGACAGACCTTACACACGTTAGACCACCCGAGCCCCAACGCTCATCGGCATTAATTCTGTTATCTGGCTGTGGAGACATTTATAACCACGAACCTTCGTCTATTAGAAGACTCGATATTGGTAACCGATTATATCACACTTCATTATATTAAAGTCTTACAGCAAGTTTCGCTTATGATATCAATTTTAATTTTATATCCAGTACCATCCACCCCCTTGTTGAGTTGTTGTTTTATCGATGTAATATAGATGTTGTTGATGGTTATTATATTTAACGGTTTGGAGCCCTTCGGTTTTATTTTCTCTTTTAGCAACTTCAAAGTCACCAGTGGAGAAGAAAAACGATAGTAAGACCACAAGACCTAGTGGTGGCAACACGGATAGAAATCAACCAGGTTCTGGTGATGATAAGAGCGGGGATATGCAAGGAAGGCCTGTTGGTGGTAACAATGGTAGTAAGCGAACAGGTTCTGGTGATGGGAGTGGGACTATGCAAGTAAGGCCCGGTGACGGTAGCAGTGGTAGTAAGCGAGCAGGTTCTGGTGATGGGAGCGAAAGTATAAAAGTAAGGCTTGGTGACGGTAGCAGTGGTAGTAAGCGGACAGGTTCTGGTGATGGGAGTGGGACTATGCAAGTAAGGCCTGGTGACGGTAGCAGTGGTAGTAAGCGGACAGGTTCTGGTGATGGGAGTGGGACTATGCAAGTAAGGCCTGGTGACGGTAGCAGTGGTATTAAGCGAACAGGTTATGATGATGGTAAGAGTGGTAGTAAGCCAAAGGGATCGAGTGATGGTAACAATGGTATTATACCTGGTGTGGTAATTATGTTGTTAACAGTAATAATAGTCATCATATCAATCGTCTTCTACAAGAAATATAGTAAGTTGTTTCAAAAGTCAAACTACCAGTCAGTATAGTGAATATTACTTGATAATCTAGAAGGTATGTCAACCGCCATTTTGATTTTACTAAATTGGTTGGTCCGGAAGTTAGCGATTAGAATATTACTTCCGGTTATATCAACGGGTGCTAGTAGTTGACCCAACTATAATATATCTGGGACTCTATTATTCTAATTATTATCATTTCAGAGTCAAGTATTCGTATCTTTATTTCAGAGTCAAGTTTTCTTATTTCAGGGTCTCAGAGGGCCAAGTATTTTTATTTCAGAGTCTCAGGGGGGCGAGTATTCTTTTTTCAGAGTCAAGTATTTCTTTTTCAGAGTCAAGTATATTCATTTCAGAGTCAAGAATTTCTTTTTCAGAGTCAAGAAAGACAACCGTTGAGTCGTTAAACACAAAAACTAATGACAGAAATGGTATTTATATTACCTACAAAAAACAAATCAATTATCTTCCTGCATCAACACAGCGTCATTTGGTTAGTTCATTTTTAAAATAATATTCTGATTGTTAGAAATGATATCAGATGTTTTATCAATCATTTACACGTTATATCATTACTAGTAACGACATAGAATGAAATGGGGTTGCAGTGTCCTACTTTTCTGCATCGACTGGGCTATATAATGTAAATGGGCATACGTTATCCAATGTGCTACGAAGGGAAATATTGGCCGCGACATCGACAATACGGTCTATTGTTATATCACCCACCAAAGGCTCTTTACGTGCACGTTATTGTGTACCTCGGTTTGTTTGCACCACTGACAATGTGAAACTGAGCATGAAAATCCCGGGGAACTTTCTTGGCTAACACGGGGAACAAACCTGGGAACTCGTGGACAGAGAACAAGCCTAAGTTTTATTCACTGAGCCACCGCGACTTCCCGTTGCTAGTAACGGAAGCCATAATGTTCTTGTTTAAGTGTATATAACATCTAATGCTATAAATACATATTACATTTAAAGTGATAATCCGCCATCTTTAAGGTTTATGTACAAATATAAACGTATCACTCATCAAATACGCGACAAGAGTTGACTGTGTTCGATTTCCGCCAATTGAGTACAAGGTAATAACCTGAAATGACGTTATATGTTTCCGGTAATATACATTTTAAAGGATGTGTCACAAAATATGTGTATTTGTCTATATCCATAGCGACCGATAGCTTCATGTTTAATTGAGCAAAGATTATAGTAATTAAATTAATGGCTTATCCTTTCTTCAGATTAAAATATAAAACACTACGGCATTAATTTTCGAAGAACACCATCGATTCTATCCCCAATTATTTCTTCGGTAGAATTTTATGGACATATTTCTTCTACCTTACAGAATGTTGAGGATCTGATTTACGCCGATTTGTCATTGAGTGAAGCTAGTGATATGATACACAGCAATATAGAGTGTGTGGAGTATGGTGAGATAGATTTTACCAAGGTAGCTCCAGTACAATCTATTAATGTTCAGTACGATACTGATGATAGTTCTGAATCTGAATAAGTGGAAAAGTGGTAATATTAAAGATGCATTATGTAAATTTTAAATACAAAGTTGGCGGTTCTTGTTTTAATAGTTTAAAAACAGATAATAAAAAGGGAATGTATTGGAAATGTTATTCAAATTACTTTATTCTGGGCGAAGTTATCAGTGTTGAACGATGATTCGTAGATCATTTATAATCGTATTAACGGTGCTTGGCAACCGTTAAGTTTTTAAATCTCGCGTGTGTTCAAATTCATTTAAATATTCGCGATCTTATGATCTATATAGTTGCTTATAGGCTTGCCATGTTAAAAAACTCTCAATTATCATTTATGCAAGATTTGAAACCAGTAGAAAGACCTGCACTAAACAGGTTTAGAGCTTACATAATATACAGCGAGCTAATTTAAAAGTAAAACATATTCAAATTTAAAGATGCTTGCTATTATCTTGTTAGTTATCTTGTATGAAAAAGAAACAAATGTAAACTTAAAATGATAATAACTAAAGTTGAAATTGTTGATGGGATTAGTCTCTATCATCATGAGTATATAATAATATTGTAAATATTACTTGTTTCATGATATTTTAACTTTTATTTTAATCATCAATTGTTAATGTTTTACATTTATCTTCAATTTTTCATAGTGAACTAATACGATAATATTTGTTAATATATCAATATATGTTGTTTGTTAGTGGTTTGTTAAACTTATACAGCCTTCTCCAGAAAGATGAAATATTACTCACTCTTATGAATAAAGTTTAATCCTCTAGTTTTCCGGTGAATTCATTGTATTCTCTTTCTTTTATTTCTTTGTATCACTAAATGTGTTGAATCGCACAAAGGTTTCGTTTTGTATGTAAATGTGTTCATCACCAAGCTATGTATACAAAGCTTTGGTTAATGTTTTTAATTAAATAAATTTGATGTAACTCGTTGTATTTGATTTTGGGTGATGTGGTGTAGATAGGTCTACATTGCGAGTCTAATGGGGTGTACAAAACATGAAACAATTCGAAATAATATTTTGCACCCTGCCTTATACACCAACAGTCTATCATTCTCCTTCTATGTCATGTTTGGCCCACCCTCACCAGTTTCAAAATTTGTATGCTCATTTGTTTTCATGCTTCTAAAACAGGGAGTGATGCATTACCTGCTACACATTCTGTCTGCCTTATTTACAATAATTTATAAATAACATAATTAACTCAGAAACAAACGAGTCCTAAAGGAAGCACATGCCTATTATCTCCCTCGATATTTAATTGATTTCTAGTGTTATATTACATTATAATACGTTCGGTCATTTGTTACATGTATGTTTGTTGCATCGTATTTTTTTATATTTGTAATTGTATGCTGCTCCTCGTGGGCGTTTTTATGCAATAAATTTACTTACTTACTTAGTCGTGTATAGACATTCAAAGGGAAGCGACTCTCTTGTAACCCTTTCTTGCATAGAACAATATTTTTGTTACCAGAAATGTCAAATTCCAACCAGACATGTATTTTCACATTATTAGACATATCCAATACCTTTTTTATTCAATTATGGACCCTACATTAGGAGTTTAGGGGGTGTCACATATGTTGCCACCATGCAGCGCTGGGTGGCGATAGGGAAAACATTTGATGCCACTGTGCACAAATGGAATGAAATGAAGACAAAAAGAGATGTCAACAAAATGCAAAATACTTATCGTTTCCAGGTGTAATATTGACATTCTGTGAACTTTATCAACAATTTTGTCAACTTTCAGCAGTGTGCAGATGTTTGGCCAATCCAAACAGAAGACATTACACTAACATGACCAATGACTGATTGTCTGAACTTGAAGAGAAACTACAAAGACATTTTGTCTGTCCTTCAAGCACAGCATATACCAGACCAACAGTAGGCTTCATCTATCTTATCCCCATGCTTATGAAAGTCATAGTAGAGCAGCAGGATGTCCCCTTGCAGCAGATGAAGACCTTACATTACACACACATTGTTCTACAACACATGAAAGAACATGTTTCGGAATGGCATCTTGGTGCATTTTATTGACTGCATTACAGTAGGGAGATGCCCAACATTATCATATCTTATAGCATAGCGGCAACATATGTGACATGCATAAGGTCATTGCTGTATCATAGTGGCCACATATGTTGCCAGTCGATAAAATACCCCCTAGTTTATTTCTTATTCTTTGAAAAATACTGATTATTAATTCTACATGTTCTGAAACAAACATTTTACTAAACTAATATAGATTTTCATTTTATATCCCCCCCCCCCGTATGTTGACATTAATGCACTTTTTCGGTCGGCAAGTCAAACTCACCTTCTTCCATTGGGGGCTGACGTGTTGATTCTGCACCAGGCTATCACAGGGCCATCTAGCTGCGATAGAATAAACTAAATTAACTAAAGATGGCACTGTTTGTGGCCAGCATGCAGTTAGAAGTGAAGGTGTATGTTCCCCCCAGTTGAAACCCCTAAACACTGGCCACATATATTACCGGCGCCTTAATCATAAGGAAACAGGTCACCTAATAAATCTTCAATATCACAATCAATACATCTGATTTGCAATTTTTCTGTTTGCATATTGTCCACAGATTCTAAAATCTATTTCTTGCGAGTCAGGATATTTAAAAAAGTGGAAAATTATTGGTATTTTGAAAGATGCTACATGTAAACTTGGTACATTAAATTCCAAGTTATGAGTGTTTTCTATGTAGTTTGTTTGCATCTTGTCTAATTTTTCACAGGACTCAAATACTGTCTCCAATGAGAAAGATTTTTAAATTTTAGCACAAAAGGCCCATGGACCTGAGATGCACTACTGTACATAAAGTTATTCTTTGATTTTGATCTCCTTTGAGTCCTTTCACCGGCATGTTGCCAGATAACGTTTTCCCCCTATAAAGGACACAGGTCCCCAAATATTCATGGGCCGTCGTAGGACGAAAGTTATCTTTAGTCTTTCTCCCCCTTTCCCTTTTTTTTCCCTTTTGCATGTCGATTTTGTTGACTTTTTGGGTGTAAAATCGAAAAAAAGGGTTTGAAAATACATTTTCTGCCAGGTTTTGTTGAACATTCATGATTTTGAGGCGGAGGAATACAAGAGTTGTGAGGTTGGTTACGTTGAAATATAGGGTCGGAAATTGCATGTTAATTTGTCTCTACTTCCAGCTTGTGTATCTCAATTTGTTCATGGTAAGCCTCATACATGCTTTTGAGCAAGAGTTTGCGACATGTTGCTCCATCCAAAGCGTTCTACCCGACGAAAATTTTGGGAAAAGTTAGAACCATTGTAAGAGACGGGAATTTACATTAAAGTCAACGGGGAAATAAATAGTTACCTGTGGCCATAAGATTCAGACTAGTAATCCTGTCTGACTTGAATATTTAAAGTCATGTCATTCCTTGACCGAAGATTTTAATCTGTGTACCCATTAGGAGCCCAAAACGTCACAGTCATCTGATCTACGACCTGTCAAAGGAATCTTGTCCCGCCCCAATTCAAGAGCAACACCTTAACAACAGAAAGGCATTCAAAAGGCGACAAAAGGTCGAAAGGGAATTGCTGTGAATAAGGGGTTCTTGGTAAGACAATGAATCACTGGGTATTCTGGTCTCTGATATAAATGTGGTTCGGGGTAGTTTCGTTCTTATCGTCATTTTATGGACTAACTTTGGAAAAGAGGAAGAAATACCGAACACAGCTTGTTTGATTGTATGTTGGGTTCCTCGAAGCAGCCAAGATAAAATTCTACGATTGCTTATATATTCAATGATAAATAACGCCGGGAGTCTCAGTTCTGTCTTAATCGTGGCGATCTCATTTCTGTACACGAAGAAATATATTTTGTTATCGAACTATTCAATTTCTAAACACTGTGCTTTCGTTGGAAATAGCGCTCATTACGCTTCGAGTATCCAGTCCTACATGGTAAATAAACTCTCACTAATTATCGACGTCAGCGCATCCATCTGCATGGCGTCCAAGTCTATTTCGATTTCCTCGGTATGTGACGGTACCAGACTGGTGGTCTGTGACGGTTCCTGACTGGTAGTTTGTGACGGGTCAAGATTGGTGGTTGAGTTTTGCAGACTGGAAAATTCAAACAATAAATCATCCTCACTTTGCATCCGTTCAATAACCTCGGTCGGCAAAGATGATGTCAAGCCAACTTTAGCTTCACATCCAAACATAGCGGCATATGGTGACCGTTTGATTCCAGAATGCAGACTGGAATTGTACAAATTTTATGCCCACAGACATTTGTGTTATTATCTCCCATCAAAGCAACCAGCATATCCTTTATGTCACCATTTGCCCTTTCCACAGACCCTTGACTCTGAGGGTGTCGTGGTTTACCATGAACCATGACCAGTCTTGGCCACACCAGCTTCAGTTCAGAGATAACCTCAGCTGTAAATTCACTTCCATTGTCGCTCTGGAGGATAGATGGGGCGCCGAGAAGAAGGAAAATATCCAGTAAATGATGGGTAACCTCAGAAGCACGTTTTGAGGTTAATGCACGTAAAATAACAAATTTAGTCAAGTGGTTTTGATAGATCATGATCCACTTGAATGAATTTTGGGTCATGGACTGTATATCAATCAGATCAATTTGTTCACGCGAGGCGAAATCTTTTGTTAGAATGAGACGTACCACCACCCCCTTGGTCCTTGGTCGCTTGCGTTTCTCCTGACATTCCTGGCAGTAGGACTTGAAAATTTCAAGAGCCACCCGATGATGTTAGCATACTTTTTGTTGACCTCTTTGGCCATTCGATCATGTCCACCATGGCCTGTGGCTATGTGAGCTCGCTTGACCACATCGTATGTGTCTTCTATACTGACATAAAATACTGGATCCTCATCTTGGGTGGCACGCTTTTTGATGAGTTTCTCAACATCACCACACTGCAGTATTTCAAACCTGAAAAAATACGATAAATTTTTAAAAACTATATTTAAAAGATACTTAAACCATGCATATATGTAATGTTTGAAAAATACACCCCAGACCCACACTGACAGAACAAAAACATGTATAACTAAAGACAATGACCGAGACTGGTATTGCTGTAATATATGATTGACTTCCAGTTCCAGAAAAATTGATCAAGCCGTTTAAAATCGAGACGATCGGAAAATAAAATGATAATGGGGGGAAAATATTGAAAAAAGAAATGATATAATTTTGAATGGAACATTATATATTTTTCGAATCGGATTAACCCAAGTTGTTCGAATATTTAGGTAAAATTTGTAAATTTTGAAAATTAAAGAAATAAATTGTCTTGTAAACATCTTTGTCGTACTTACTTTGATAGTAAGTAGTATCCATGTCTGTTCTTTGTTCCACCAGCTGCTACTGCTGTTTAATATCCTCCATCATTGTGAAATACGCCTCCTTTGGAATTAAAATTCTCTTGTAAACTTCATATTTCTTGTTAAGCTCTGCTTTAAACCGATTTTCGTAAGATTCTGCCATGGTGATATCAAATAATTGTTTCAATGGAATTTAGCAATTGAACTGGAATAGAATACAATTACTGCTTATTAATTACTGAGTGATGTGTCGACTAGGCTTCTATAATCATTATCAAACAATGACAAAATATAAAATATAACAAGACAATATATACATGTAAATAACAATACGTGGTTTATGCTAACCAACCAGAGACATCCTTCTAATTACCTTAAAAGAAACCTAACTTAATTAAAGTAATGTAATTATTGAGAGTGATCAAGGTTGATAAGGCTGGCAATTGCTAATGACAACATCCAACATGTCATAGACCACTCTTTCTGAAATTAAACTAAATGATTAATAGATAACTTGTTTTAAAGTATTGACAACGATTTAATCAAGTTTTTAGAAACACAACATCCTGAAAGAAGGTTAAATTTAAATAATATTGTCAGTGAAAACTGTTGATACATGCATAAAGAATGAACATAATTTCACTTACATACAAACACCATTAGAACAAAGACTCTACCAACCATTAATGGTTGGGTAATAAAATCAGTGAGTTGTATTTACTCCGAATGCTATAGTGATTCCTTCAGATTTAAATCGCACCATTCATCTATTAAAACGGCAATGGGACAATCCATTAAACTAAAAAAAGGTTATTAGAAGGACAGGATTTAAACCTATAAGTTAATTAAATATCAATAAAAACAACCTTTCTACAGACCTAATGCCATGAAAAGCGAAATAAAGACTAAATACTAATATTATTATTTTTAAAGTTTATAACTTGTAATTTTATGTGTTACACATATTACCTGATTTGCAAAATCTACAATCAGGCATTATGTGTAAAAACAGAGTAGGAATTTTAGTCATTTCGAGTAATGTCTGGAATTTTCAGTCATTACATGTATTGCCTTGTGCTCACAGGCTCTTCGTGAAATGGCTGATTCGTTTAGTCATTACGCGAAATCAGTGATTACACAGATTGGCTGTAACATATAAAAGGGATACCAACTTTAGTCAACAAGATTTTTCAAAGAGATCAAGGGTAATAACACACACTGTGTATAAAATTAAAGTCAATCAGATAATAACTTTAGCCTCTAGGGGTCCACAAAATTTGGAAATCTAAAGTCAATCGGGTACCAACTTTAGCCTTTAAAGCGCCCACAAGATTTTTCAACGTGACCAAGGTTCATAATGCTGGCAGTTATTATCGGAAATCGTTGAAAATCAATATGATTCTTCATCTCTTGACCGTGTATTAATCTATAATCAATCGGATATTAAAAGGTTAATCCCGATATTTAAGTAGGGAATAAAACTGCTTAATTTTGTGTTAAAATCCCTTAAAATATTCGAGTCAAGGGCCGGGCAACTACTTCTTATGATACGTTTTCAAACGACTTAAATCCATCAGTCTTCATCTGGAATTTGAGTCCGGTGCCCCAAGGTGTATTTTGTGGTATCGGCATAAAACCAAACTTTTTTTTAATAAAAATAATGTGTAGTTGAAATTTGCCTTTCTCTATCAAGTACAGCACATGGGTTATTCACTGCATAACCCTCTCAAGTAACCGTAATCGGTTATAAGGTCACCCAACGAAACAATTGACCCGAAATCTTAAAAGGGTTACATGTCCGGATAAGCAGTTTTGGCGTTCACGCCCAAACGACTCAATATTTTGAGTTGAAATTTTGAGACAAGGTAAATACACCATTTCCCTATATTTTGGCGGTTTTTTTTATACATTCTTAGACTTTAATTTTTGAGCCTATGTTTTAATTCGGGATTGTCCCTTTAACTTTAGAATTTACAGTTATCAAGGACAAGAACTCTAGTAAAGATCAGAAATCAAAATGCTCCTCCGTCTCGTGGCCTCAAATACTGTGTATAAATTTTAAAGTCTATCGAATATAACCTTTACTCTATGGAGCGTTTGATAAGGCACTGGTTTGCTAGCCTGGAGGTCGGGTGTTCGATCCCTGCATTGGCCGAAAAAGTTCATCTCGATTTTCCGACGTGATTTCCGATTGTCAGTGATGCAGGAGGGCCTGACAAGGACAGCTGCCTAGTCGTTCGGGTGGGACGAAAAACCGAGGTCCCGTGTACACATTGGAGTGCACGTAAAAGATCCATTGGCAGTTGGAATTCGATATAAGAGTAGGCCGTAGCGCCGCTGCCCGGGCAAAATTTCCCTCATAGCACACTGTATGGCGTATGCCCGTCTTCAATTAGCCCAGGTTAAGTTCATAACAGTAGGACGTTAAACCCCATTTTATTCATTCATTCATTCTATGGAGCGTCCAAAAGATCTTTCAAAATGACCAGGGCTCTAACTCTTAAGGTAATTATCGGAAACTGTTGAAAATCAATTTCTTATGAAAACTCTATAAATAACATTTTCTAATTGATATTATGTTCTTTACATCAGTTAGAGAAATATAAAAGTTGGTTTGATAGAACGTAGGTGTAGACAGATTGGTCAACCATTTTGAGGCTGATATTTTTAATAGAAATTCAATTCTGGAGGATTTTCTATATCACTCAAATTACGCGATTTTTAAAGTTTGTAGAATAACAATATCTGTTTCACAGCAAGTATCTTAAAAAATGTATACTCAGCCCATATTTGCTAGTGATGGGATAAGAATACCAACCAATCATAAGCCAGGATGTCGACTGTTGAGGATGCAAATATTTAAACATGTGTTACAATCGATTTGAACTGAAAACAAAATTTATTTTTAAATGTACAATTAATGTTGCTATGCCTTTCCTCATACACGAACATAATCGAACCATAAACCAAGTGTATCGTGAAATAGGAGGAAAACACTAAAATCACAAATATAAAATATTAATTCCGGGACAAAAATGAAAGCAACATGTCGACGTTGATAGCAAAAAACCAAAACCTTTAGATCTAAAATTAACGACCACATAAAAGTTACTGATTTTATTTCCAAACACAATTGATGCATATTATTTGCAGCGAGAACCCCTTAATAATTATTTCTTTTTAACGCAAGACTACTTGTATATGAATGGCTCAGTAATTTTAAACAGGCAATAAAATCCGGTAACATTTGACTGTATACTTTACTGCGTTGTTGTATGGTTTAAATAAAACAATATTAATCAATTTAGTCCTATCAAGTGATTATTTTAACCTAATTAATATGTTGGGTCAATTTACAGAAACCGGCACGGTATTAGACTAGGATAACAGTCCCAAAACTCGATAATAGTTTGATACCATGTATAATCTTTCAGTGGAATTTAGCGATCAGGAAACACATAACAGAACACAATTTTTATGGGATACAATCACTAGTTTATTGTAAAGCACGACGTTTCGACAAGTATTCTCTTATCGTTATCAAGCACAATTACATTTAGTAAACTTATAAATTACATATTGATCTTAAGTTCTAAGATTCTTACTACATCTATATATTTTAACTGTGAACTAAGACAAACCAATGGTGAAATGGAATTGATAAAATAAATACCCGGTAGAACTTCAGTTAGTAAACCATAATAATGAGCTATATCATGTCCAAAATACATAATCTAATTTACAAATTTGTCACGCGTTTGTGGAAACATACATTTGCGTGTCTCTATTTGTTGAAAGCGAATACCGCTATTAGTTATATTGGAAAAAAGTACGTTTAGTAGACGAGGCATTTTACCCATTCTCCTTCTGGACAATGTAGATAAAACTACGTTTTTAAACTACAAACAAAAATGTCATGTTTTTTTACCATGTTACAGCGTTGCAAAATAAAAATTGTGGCAAAACTTTTTACACTTTTTTACTCAAATACACCTCATGATTTGGGTCTGAAGAGTGGATTGGAGTTCATTTTAGAAACAAACTGTTTCCATTTCAATGGAAAATTCTATAGACAACTGATAGGTACAGCGATGGGAACAAAAGTAGCCCCTGTTTATGCAAATCTAGTTTTATGATATTTAGAGCACCAAATGTCAGCAGAAATCAACCAAATATAAGCTTGAACATGAAAACATTCTTCCAAGATAAATGGGACCGATTCCTTGATGACTGCTTCATAATTTGGACACACTCTCTACTAGAACTAGAAACATTCAAAAATATAATAAACAATATTCATCCTAGTATTAAATTTACAATGGAGCAGAGCGATGAACGGATATCCTTATCGATATCTTAATTATTAAAAATGCCACTAAAATTGAAACCGATATTTTCTATAATTCCGATGGAATTTTAAAGGCCAAGACGATTGACATTCGCGAGCTTTTAAGGTTTATCATGGCGGAGGCTTTACTATTTTGAGAGCTCTCTTTCGCCAGGGTGAGGGTTGGTAGGGGTAAGTCTCAGTCCCTGGCTACCGGAGGTCAATACTAGCTTATTAGTAGATTTTTGGAAAAGGTGATTTCTTGATAGACGATTTTCGAGCCAATGCAATGACTGCATTCTCATTCAGTAATGGATGCGACAGTAACAGCGGACCCATTTGTCAGACGTGGGACCGTTTTGTCTGTCTTTAGGGTCATCCCTAACCAGAGCCTCGGCTATAAAACGCTTTTGGCTTCGTTTGGTCAAAACTAAAGAGAAAAAAATCTCAATTCCCTTGTGTTTGTTTTTCCACATTCAATCCATGAAATTTAGAAATGCCAAACGCTTTAATGAATAATTTGGCAATTTTATCAAAACGTGACAGGAATAGATCGACATGTAGTGGTTACCATGTATTAAATCCAAAAGACAACCAAAAATTTGAAACAAATACTAACAAAAGCCATATTCGTAACGCAAGACGTAACCAAATGTAATGGTAAACGATGCGGGTTATGTAGTTAGAAGGCACAGATTTCACTTTAAAACTGGACCTATGTTCAATGTCAAATTCAAAATGATATTAATATGTTATCACTGGTGCACATATTGATACCTGTGCGAAGGATATATACGAATGGGGATCAAAGCACAAGAAGAAGGTAAAATTCAATTTTTGGACGTATTAGTCACAAACTAGGTCATTTCTGGACAAAAATATGGGGTTTTTTTTTAATAATACGCTTGCGCGTAGGGGTCTTTAGCAGTGGGAGGAAACTTGAGGACCCAAAGAAAACCAACCGGGGCTGGACAGGCGACCCTACTCCTTGTCACGTACAACCGAGAATCCGAAACCACGCTAGTTAACTCAATGACAGGCTTTATAATACAGCACGCACGTGCTAGCCATTCCCCCCCCCCCCCCCAATATGGTTACACCTGTGGCGATAACGTAATCTGTTTTGATCGGTATTTCTGGTCACTCATTGACTACACTATACAGAAATACCAGGGTCATATTGTTAAGCTGGTTACAAAAACAAAACGTAAAGATAATAGTGATGCAACGATATTAATGAATTCTCAAATTATTTCCATGTGAACAAAAACAAGATGACTAGTCATCAATATCCCGCGCCATTGCACATGTTTGGAAAAAAAAAAGGAAAAATAACTTTTTTATGCTATTGGTAATCAATATAAAAATGTATCAGATTTCGCCAACGATATTACAGCAGAGCATGTCGAAGTTGCACCATCAGTTGTGGCCAGAGTCTAAATCTTTAGACAAATCTCATATTCCGACGCATGGAATACTATTTTTGCTGTATGTTAAACAATAAACTTATAAATCAGAAAAAAGAATACTATATATAATAGGTTAATGTTTGTAAAAAGTTTCAAAAAGATTTCTTGAACAGATAATAAAATATGCTCCAGAAAGAAAATCGGGATGGGTTGATGAATGTAAAATTATTTTAAAGGTATATTGAACATTCAAATGGAAACACATAAAATTTATCAAATCTGAGAAATTAAAAAAAAAATGCGAAGAAGATACCTTGAAAGATTTATGAGATATGACCCGGAAACAAAATTGTACACCAAAAACTAAGTCAAATTTGTTTCCATGGAAACACACAAAATATAAATCCCAGAAATTCCTAAATAGCAAAAGGCACAACTACTGTAATGGGTAGATGTCTGTAAAAAGATCAAAAATGTATCTTGAACGGTTTATGAGATATGCCCCGGAAACAAAATTATACACCAAAAACTAAGTCAAATTTGTTTCCATGGAACACTAAAGATATAAATCCCAGAGATTCCTAAATAGCAAAAGGCACAACTACTGTAATGGGTAGATGTCTGTACAAAGGTTCAGAAAGATATCTTGAACGGTTTTTGAGGTATGCTCCGGAAACGAAATCGGATGGACGGACGGACGGACGGACGAACCCCGTTTCAATATCCCTCTCTAACTTCGTTCGGCGAGGGATAATAAAATCTCAATAGCTCACCAAGTTCTAATACCGAGGAGAAGACACCACGCGCTCAAACGTTTGGAACAAAATCGATAAATGACGTGGAGTTTTTTCAAAAGAAATTTTCAAGCCTCGTGACTACATTCTAGAAACTCATAAATTTTGTTTATACTTCTAAAATCGGCCAGCAGCTGTCTACCTGTAAATGTGTATAAAAGACACAGATATCTCTGAATTAATCACTTACCTTTCTGATTTCTCTACTCTGTGTAGTCGTGAATCGGAAAATTTACCAACATGCGTTTTTTGCTGATAGTTGTTCTCTTGGTTGCTGCAGTTATGGCTGTTGCTGATGCCGGTAGAAACTGTCGTCGTCGGCATAATCGTAATAATCTGAGTTATGGGAGATATATAGGAACATGGTTGAGAAACGTCAGCTGCCGAAGGGTAAAGAATGCGGATGTTTGTGAGAGATGTTGTGGTAAGACTTTTTCATTAATCCATATTATTAAAGCAACGAGAGTCCTGAAGGTGGTCAGATGATTCGCACTATTTTTAACACCTCAGTTGTTTCTGGCGAATCATTACTGATTCGGTGCTGCAGTTTGACTCTTCAACCCGGTTGCCTTGCTTCCAAGGACATCGTAACGCGAAGGCTGGCTTGACAGGTTTGCGCGCTATCCGGTTTGTCTTGGTTCCAGATAATACGCGGTATTTTAAGCATGGTGGGGTTTCTGATTAGTCATAACTGATGATTTACTAAACCAGTTACTAAAACCGGTGTGGATTCGGAAATGCGATATTTTATATTTTTAAATAGGACTATGTCTGACCCCGTCCATTGGGTACTTTATCATATGACAGTTCATTATTCCAAAAATATAAAGAGCCACAAAACTACACTGGAACGTTAAATTCTTTATGGGCCCTGGTTCTTACCGTACTTGCTAACCCACTTCGCCGAATATGGTTTACAGATAGACATCGTGTACTCCAAATCTATGTCCAAATAATGGTACTTGCTCACTAGTTGATAACGGTTACAGCTGCAGTTGTACGTCTGGAACATTGTATCAATAATTTCATGAGAGAGAGAGGGGGGGGAGAGGGGGGGGTGTGAACTGAATGTGTATACAGATATACAGAGAACGTTTAATCCTTATAATACATATACGGATAGATTGAAGATAAAGGTGTCAGGATCACAAACTTCGCATGTCACAGTTTTAATTTTCGGAAATGCTCTAGAGGCGCACCTGAAATCGATCAAGCCTACTTGTCTAATTTTTGCTCTGATGCATATTTTACGCCCAGATTTTTATGTTTCACTTTTTAAAAAGCGAAAAGTTTGTGTGAATCCTTCACATCATTTGCCATGTTTTTAATGTAATAATGTAATAGAAAAACTCTAGTTAATTAAAATAATTCTAGTGAACGTGTGTCTACCTAACCCATGTGAAAATAATGGTATTTGTTCACCAGCCGATAACGGTTACAGTTGTAGTTGTAGTCCTGGGTATTTAGGAGAAAACTGTGACGGTAAGTTATACTGTAAATCATATCAATATTTTCCTGATGGGGTGATCGTTTAGACTTGGATATCAGGAGGGTAAAATCAAGACACCTCATGCAATATTCTCTCAAGCAGGGTTGTCTTCCTTTACAGCTTAGACTAATTTCTGATGACAGCTCATTTGACAACGCACCACGAATCGTAGTTTTGATAGAAAAGGGATACAGAAAGGAAATAGAAACTAAAATATCTATTTCAGAGATTGTAATACTATAAAATTAGCTTATACTGAATGTATTTACAGATATAGCGGGAACTCTTTCGCGGAAGATTACACAGGTAAAGGGAATTAGATTGCCAAATGCGCATGTTATCATTTCTAATTTCCGTATATGCACACGGTTAAATCAAAGTATATAGGTCACCTGCAGATTTGTCCATGTCACGTGATTATTGACGAGATTGTGAGTTAGGCTTAAGAATTTGGGGGAGAAGTATCAATAAAGAATAATTAGAATATTATTACTCCAACAATTAAATTGAGCGAATTAATAGTTAGAGAAACCAGCCAACATGTTTATATTGTTTGTGTATATATTTAATTCTAGTGAACGTGTGTCTACCTAACCCATGTGTAAATAATGGTATTTGTTCACCAGTTGATAACGGTTACAACTGTAATTGTACTACAGGATTTCTAGGACAAAACTGTGATGGTAAGTTACATACATTCTTTATTATTATAATAATTTAACCAGCCTTGATTGAAAAACCAATTCTCTCAGCTAGGAAACTAAAAGGACGCTGGATGCAGCCTTGTTTGAAACTAGATTAACATGAGAATTCACTCATTACATCTGAATTAACTCCCTGCAATTTTGCTGTAAAGGTTTATAACATAGCTTATTTTTGATTAATTCCGACAGAGGCTCGCCTGAAATCGACCAGACCTATTTTTATCGACCTGTTAAACAGTTACTAGTGTAAATGCATTACCACTGAATATCCTTTCCTGCACCGAGCTTGTTCTTCTGCTGCTCATCGGACCATTCACTAGCATGCTATACAGAATTGGTGTAAATAATTTACGTATGACGTTGATCAGACTGTAGGATGCAACTATACTTACTTGACAATATGCGCGGTGTATACTGCAGTGATGCAATTAATAATATATAACCATAACTGTCTAACTAATTTCAGTTATAACATCACCGAATTACCCACAAAATTATCCAAATCATTTTGACAAGTCTTATCATATAATTGGCCGACCTGGACAGAATATCAAATTAACTTTTAACGGACAGTATTGCATTGAACGTTTTGGAGATTGCACTGATCAACTGTTTACTGGCATACTCTGTGGTTATGATTATCTAGAGCTTCAAGGAGTAAGGTAATCATCCCATATATCTTTTCTAGTTACATCCACTGGTTATACATGTATACGTAAACCCTAAAACAAATAGCAAAGTAGACACATAGTGTGTACAGGTACGAGGGGGTGGGGTGGGGGGCGCAACGCAAAAGCATTTCCCGAGGCATCCTAATTAGATGGTCACAAAAACAATTCAAGCCAGTGAAATGAAATAGGATGTAACGTCCACAATGAAGATGAGGACACGCCATACAGTGTGATATGAGGGAATGTGTGCCCGGACAGCGGCACTACAGCCTACTCTTATATCGAATTCCATCTACAAGGGATCTTTTACGCGCAAGCCAACGTATACACGGGGCCTCGGTTTTTCGTCATTCCATCCGAACGACTGGGCAGCTATCAGGAATACAACGCAACGAGAAAGCTCAACATTGCGTTATTTATCTAGCTTAAGAAATGAAATGAAATGCGGTTCAACGTCCTACGGTTATGCACCTAACATCTAGCTTTAGAACCGATATCAAACACTGACCATCCTAATTTCGAGTATGTCGGCAGAAATGAATTGGTCGTCAAAATTCCCGCTCAAATTCCGTAATGAGCCCGGGGGTAAGTTGTGGGGGGGGGGGGATTTATGAGTTTCAGCATGTGAGTACAACATCCTGAACGTAGTTCAATATAATCCATCTGATTATGGCACTATGAAGTTCTCTGATGACACGAATTATGATGCCCGAAACGTGTCCGACTTTGGGCAGAGCGGCAACTTTTATGTGGCTCTTGACATTACACTAATTTTCAATGGTTAAGTTAAATCTAAAAATTTGATACCCGAAAAACTAGTAACACAAGTAATGATCGATGTCCGAAAATTGTGGCATATTGCGAATACAAACACTTAATTTGATGACTAGAAGACAACAAGGAAAATAATGAAAAATTTCCGGTAAAATATTTCTTTTCACACTTAACCGGTGTTCCCGAACATAATCTGCCCTAAAATGAAACAAATAATGTTCGATGCCGGAAAACTATCGGATAATGCAGAATGGCTTCAGTCACAAGAACGTAGTGTGATTTTAGATACTTTATTTTGCCGAATTAATAGTTATTTTTAACGTAATACATACAAATAACTGAAGTGATCTGTTTTTTATATTATAGATATTGTGGTGGGGTACCGCCCACTCCTGTCATAGTACCGCCTGGTGAAAATACCACCGTGCGATTTCGTTCAGATGAGTCGAATACATATACTGGTTTTAACCTGAGCATTACCTACACAGGTATGAAATGTTGTATTATATTTGTATACAAGTAACAACTGATATAGACTAGTAAATAAATAATAACTACTCGTATATAGATAATAACCACTGGTATATAGACAATAGTTTGTAATTTTAAAATAAGAATTTGCAAAAACAAATGCTGTATTTTAATATTTCTATATATTTTACCTACTTGTCTTTATTTGTCTGTTTTCAGATGTATAAAGCCAAGACATCAAGAGATGTATACATTCAAGACATCAACAAGAAGACAGTTGTGTTATATTTCTTCATAAACAGATAAAACCATCAACACATGAATTGTTAAATCGATGTAATAACTCTATTCAAATTAATCTAAATTCATTTAAATAACAAAACTAAACCCATTTTGGAAACTGACCAATAACCTAAATAAACTGTTCTTGCTGTAATTTTCATTTATTTACTTAAAGTCTCGATGCGTCATGTTACCACTATTCGAATCACTTGTAAACCATAATAATCTGAAAGATGAATCTCTAATAAGAATAGCAGAACAAAAATAACCCAATTCCGTTCAGTACGGAATGCGCCCACACGTCAGCTTTGTCTCAACTGCAGCTTTCTGAAAAGATACAAAAAAAGCTGTTAAAACCTATAGCCTCTATCGCGTTCACATTGTTTTCAGCGAAAAGGGGATAATAATAATAATAATAATAATCACGTCATTTTACAAGGGTAGCAAATTAGGCCTGAGGCCTTTTTCAAAGACTCAGAAGGCTGTGGATTATGAATATCCACAGGGATCGATGACCCCAATACTTCAAGCCGAATATAAAAAATCCATTAACAACAATGCAATGCAATGGGCTTTAAGGTCAAACTGCTCTGCCCCGACCAAAAGTGTTCTAGATATGAGGGAAATTGTGCCCGAATTCCAGTAACCACGGTGACAAGGTGGGTAAGACGCTGACTAGTCTGTAGGTCACGTGTTTGATCCCTGCATTGGCCGAAAAGGTTCATTGATTCCGATGAGGTTTCCCCTTTTCAGTGGTGCAGATGGGGGACGTGACAAGGACAACTGATGAGACGAAAAACCGAGGTCCGTTCTATAAATTGGCGTGTACGTAAACAATCTCTTGGCAGTTGGAATTCACGTGCACGCTAATTCACAAGCAGGGATATCTCACATGCACCTGGATTGATCACGGGATACACAGGTTAGCCAGCCGAATTCTTAATCACTGAGACACCACTGCTCCCATTCATTACAAACTGTAGCTTTTATCGCGTTCACAAAGTTTTCCGGAAAAGGGGGAATTACTTCGGAATTTAAAGAATTGGAACGCTGAATATCGATAGGATTTGAACCCTATATTATATGCCTATAGTCAGTGATATTTCGCATGTTTTTATTGGGGACGGGGGGGGGGCTGAAGTCATGAACCAGACATCTGCCAAGTCAAACTCACCAGTACCGGTGACAAAGCCAGACAATAATGGCAATGGCAGAATGATGGGAGATTTGTTTGATCAATTTTTTAAGATGGCCGCAATACAGTGGCATAGCGCCACAATAGAAACCGTTTGTTGTTGTTTTTGTGGGTTTTTTTCGGGGGGGGGGGGGGAATTTTACCAATAACAGTGTTGTTTTGTGGCGGGGGGGGGGGGTCTTTTATCGACAACAGTGTTTTTGGACTACAGAGACATTATTTTCCTTGGTTGTTGTACATTTTGATATATTATGGGTACCGAATAAGTGAAACAAGATTGGTTATACGTCCCACGGCTCACCCACCTACACTGGCCACCACACTATAGCAAGAGCTCGCACAACTACTGTTATTCCATCCCAGTTGCAGAAGAACCGGAGAACAGATGAGAGGCGAACATCTAAAACAATTGTCAAATCTGCGACTAGCTGTCACCATTTCTAAGTCGCCAAATTAGATCTAGCCTCGGAACTTGGAAATATTTCCACAGGCGAAATTCTTCATACAGTCGAGGCTAGACGTAGGGTACTGGAATCTACTGAGATTTGCCGAGTGACCATTTATTTGGCGTTGCGAAAGGGAGTTATTTCCCTTTATTGCACACACACATTGATCTGACACTATCGATCTGATTTTTCTGGCGATCTTTTTTTTTAATAAACAAAACAAAAAGTGATGCACTGCAAAACCCCTGAATTACCGATGATATGCTTCATTTTGGGATTCTAGACCTTTAAGAGTGCTACTTACTCGAGGGTTCGCACTAGAACGAAATGTAAAGAGAGCTTCTCAGGGACTGATAAGGAATAAGCCACTGGAACTGAAAATTTAACAGACACTTAAGCGTTGAAGAGTCTGGATCCGAACACAATGCTCTCTGCACATGTAGCAATATATATCCAGTCATGCGAATGAGCGCTTTATATATGATTAACCGGGCTGAAATAAGACGTCACATATCGCGTGCTGTGGACTGTGTTGGGACCCATCATAATAAGAGGATCGACTGATCTATTATAAGGCAGTCAATGTGACACTCAATACCGTTCCTTAGTAATATGACAAGGGTGCGATCATTCGTGTCGAAATAACCCATCGATGAATGGAAAAACCGTTATACTATACACAACAGTGTATAGCGTTCAATTGTTATCGCGTTACTAAGCGCTATTATTGAAGACATATCGAACAGAACACAACTGCGACAATCATTGCCACATTTTTTTTTACTCCGTGTATTTTTAATCAAAACGAAACGAGACATACCAGTACTGGATTACAAAATAACTACGTAAATTGGAATATTTAAGTGAAACGTTTAAATTATTTGTGTAAAAGGTAGGTTTTGATATTTTTGATTAATCGTTTGTTGATGGTTTTTGTGTTATTGGTATTTTGTATTAATCGTAGACAATTTTGGTCATTACTAGTAGAGTGTGTACGTCATCATTTGTTGGGTCCGTAATCTATATGAAAAGAAATTGTTTTAAATTTGTTATAGTCTCGAAATGACATAGTTTGGGTTGAGTCAATGTTACCCCCTCTCCCGCCCCATCTCTGTGTCTCCCTATCTCTCTTCACCCCGTCTCTTCTCTCGTTCCCCTCTCTCCCTCTCCCTCTATATCCCTTGTCAGTGGCTAGGGACTGCGTGCCTGGCTAGGGCAAAGGGTACGCGCTCGGGTGGAACAAAACAAAGGTTCCGTGTACACATCAGGGGTTACGTAAAAGGGCCCTTCACATGTGCAATTGGATGTAGTGCCGCTCTCCGGGCACAATTTCTCTCATATCACACTGTGTGTCGTATACCTGATTTCTTAGCCCAGCCGGAACTGAGCAGTAGGATGTTAAATCCCATTTCATTTTTTTCAGTTCCTCTCTCAAAAAGTTGACACTTATAAAAATATGTATTAAAGTATTTAGTCACGCACTTCATTTTTCTTTCAATTAGATAATCCAATCAAGAATATATGTTTGATTCTATATATCATACAAATCGTTGTGTTTGTAATGGTAGGTTTTTTATTTATGTTGAATTAATAAGTATATCGTCTACCATTCAAATTAATCTTAAACAAGTTGTTAAAGGGATGTTTACATTAAAGGGTCGTATGACAGGGTACACTAGTCGTGTAACAAGATATACTAGGTCAACGTAAATGTATGTTATATGAAACTATATAATAAGTCTCCATTAAAGGGGCTAAATCGCTAATGTTTAGGACATAGAAATTGAGCCAAAATGGGTCGCAAATCAAATATAATAATGTAATCTGATTGTATATAAACTGATTTACATTCAACCGTTCCCGTTTTGCCTCTAATTTCAAATCAGGTATGTCCAGAGAAATACGGCACGAGTCTCCAACTGAATTTCAATTTCTACCTCCTGGTTATTCCAGTCTATTGCGCATGCCCACCACATAAGAAATGGCGTTACCGTTTGACAGGAGTTTTGGAATATGTCTAGCCTCGTTCTTTCTGGTCATTTTACAAGTGACGCTAAATCGCTCTATGGTACACGATTCGTATACCAATGGTAATATGTTTATTTTGTATGTTATATGAAACTATACTAAGTCCCCTTTAAAGGGTCGTGTAACAAGTGGACAACGTAAAACTATACTTAGTCTCCATTGAAGAGGTTTAATAACTTTCAAAATAAAACTAAATTTAATTAATTTTATATAATAAGATATTATATTATACTAAAATAAATATTGATTAAACTAAATCCGTGAGAGAGAAGTGGGACTAACATAGGGTTCCAATTTATTTCAATAAAACTCTTGTGCGTATGGGTTTAGCTGTTGAAACCGGATATCCCGGAGAAACCCTAGGAAGTTGGACAGGGAAATTCAGTTTCACAAGATGGATTGTGTATCTAAAAATACCAATCAATCATTCTTGACTAGTTTTATGTGCGCGTTGCTTTGGAGTTCATGGCTTATACCCCTTCATTTTTTAGCACGATTTCGTCATACCAACATTAAACCACACCCTAATGTAATGTATTATTTGTATGGACCGTGTCAGTTGATTGGATTACACACCCCTTTCCCCGCGACTCTCACAGCAAAGCACACAGTCCCTTTGAGTAGCGTCCGTTGTTTAGTTAGGGGGGGGGGGCGTCCGCTTCCACTAAGGGTGATATCGCAAACAGATGCTTCCAAAGTAAGATGTCAGAAAGCAAGTCATGGTCGAGAATCATGTCTAGTGTATGGCCGGGATGGAAGGATGAAAAGGGTAGTTCGCACTTCCCATCCGGGATCCAGTTTCACGAAATTTTAACTAAAAATAAAATCCAAATTTTAGCCGTTACTTCAATTTTGATTAGCTAAGCACTAAAATCAGTCTAATTTCGTGAAACAGGCCCACGGTAGCGAATCATGACTGACAAATTTGTTACATGCAAACTGTTTTGACGGCATTCAATAACTGAACTGAACTAGACAGGTCACAATTTTATGGAATACAATTACTGTCTAATACTGAGCGAAGTTTCCACGAGGCTTCTTTTAAAGTCTTTATCAAGAAATGTAACCCAGTAATAAATAGTAATTACATTCCATACAATTATGAACGGTGTATTCTTCGGTATTGTCATGTCTCTTGAGATACGACTGCCTTTAATTACAGCTGATAAAGACCCGTGATAAACCGTAATTATATCCCATATAATTTTGACCGGCGTATTCTTAGGCACATTCATGTCTCTTAAGATGCAATCTAATTAAAATATAGATATATATATTTCGTTTCGTTTTATATACTTTCGATGGCCTACACTAGGCATGTAGATCTAACAGGCTATATATACTGTAGTGGGAGTTCACGTTCTATGACGTCAGGTACCATGCCAGCTCATTTGACCCGATAATGTCAGTCATTCGATTAACGACTTAGCTACCGCCATGCTTTTTAAAATCTACTTTTGCTTTGTTTTTTTTTGCTGGTAATGTCTACACACAGATCCGCGCTAAAAAAGGTCAAACGCTCGATTCGACAGACCATTTGATTGGCTGACCCCTCATTACAAGCAGAACCACGAGTTAAAAGACAAGTCTTCGAAGTGTAGTAAAGACAAGTAAAAGCGAAACATTGATATATGAAATACGAAACGAAATTGGATCTGTGTTTTAACAAGATTGCTTGAGATGCGACCGTGCCCTTAACTGCTATAAGTCATATAGGTGAAAACTCTATGGAATACAATTACTATAATTACTGGGCGACGTTTCCACGAGGCTTCTCTTGTGTGTATAGTCTTTATCGAGAAATGTGACCCAGTAATAAACAGCCTTTAACTACAATATGTTATGATCTTATATGCGAGCGAATAACTTAGTTAAATAAACATTTACACAGAACCTATGACTGATCAATGCGAAAATCAATACCGTTTAGTTTATTTAATTTCTCTTAGTTGGTTCCTTTTAACTCTTGTGTACTTCCGGTCCGAGGTATATTAGGTTTTTATTGTCTAGAAATGATTGATGACGATATAACATGACACTAAAACATATGATTTGTATACTCGATAGCCAATCAATAGTCTTCTTAATAACCATTGGTAGCCATATTGCTTTCTTTTCATTCAGCGGTCAAAAGCTATTTGTAGATATAATTAGTCTTGCTACACAATTTGCAAACATACACGCATCCTTAGAGTGAGTATATATGTTATCGTAGTTTCTATCATCCAAACAAATAACCGTGAGTTTGGATTTGTATGTATAGATTATCCAGTAATTTTCGTCAAAAATTGACAACGGACCCAGACCCTCCGTACGTTTTAGATCAGGGGGTTCTGGGTGACCGAGACTTATGGTTTCGTGCACCCTATTACAGTTAAATGTGTTTTGATTAAATTGGACTTCGATTTTGTTTCTTTTCCATTTTTCGCTTAAATTTTATACCGTCGAACAGCTTCTTTCACCGCTTACATTTCTGAGCGAAACCGACCAATGAAGGGAATCCCGAGGCTCGTTATCGTCCAACAATAGGATCGAACATGTCACCTTATGGCCACACACAGCA
Source organism: Patella pellucida (assembly GCA_917208275.1). Classification (NCBI taxonomy): domain Eukaryota; kingdom Metazoa; phylum Mollusca; class Gastropoda; family Patellidae; genus Patella; species Patella pellucida. The sequence continues at coordinate 44,502,029 of OU795043.1, read as the reverse complement.
AGCAATCGTGGATCTGACCTCTTACCTCATATTTCTGAAGCAATGAGACGAGAAATCCCTCTCTCGCCATTGCTGGATTGGCTTCTGATACTTTCTACCCGTTCAATCAAATCTATCACTTAAGTACAGCAACATGACAGCCCTTCGTTTATTCTGGGGTCTTTCCTAAAATTTTGGACAGTGATTTAAGGTATTAAAAATGATCGTCTCCATACAGTATTGTTCTTTTTATGTCAATGTTGATAGCCTCGTTTGTCACGCAATTAGTTTCACTGCAATATTCTGCTATACGCTGCTATACGCTGGTTAATTGGACATAATATTTGGTCCAATTTGACTACCTGTTTTAAGGGTAATGCCTTCGTAACACAGTCAGCGATGCCGATTGGTAGTTAACCGGACTACTGAGCAATCATAATTTATACAAGAATGTTTCCTCTTTCCAGCAGTGTTAAGTGGGATTAGCTCATATCAAACGGAACTATTAGGAACGTGCACCTATAAATGACAAGGAAGCCATCGACTCTGTTTGTCATGAAATGAATCAATACAAGTCGTTGTTATAAAAGGATACGATTATATTTAATTGTAACATGGATGGGAAATCTTCCATTGTTCTTTTCGTTGAATAAGCAGATTGTTTTCCCTCTAGTAGATTGGGTGCAGTTTAACGTGCAATAACTAGACATGTGCAATGTTATTGCACACTTTTGTTGGTTTGCACTAGTTTTAGTAGAAATCATATAGATAAGTGGGGTGGGTTTTCTGTGCAGTAACAACGAGCATGTCGAGCAGTTATCAATGTTAAAGTCATTTATAACACGCGCCATTCGTTAACATGTTTAGACCCTCGGCCTTCGGCTATAAATATAGCTTAGATTTATCTTGAAGTGGAAGTGGACGTTAAACTCCAAAAACAAACAAACGACGCTGTGAACCGCATTATAGGACTGTTAACTTTTAACCATGGAACTTATTGGGCAAATAGCTTTTAATGTGTAAATACTCCGCGGGTGCAGCTGTGTGGTTTTTACTGCGAGCACTTCGCTTTTCCACATAACGCAAGCGGATTCTTCCCCACCCCATGTTTTTTTTTCTATTCTACTGTTTTAACTTTTTTTTTTTATTATGACAAAGGGAAAAGATGACTCGCCCTGTCTTTTATAAAGTGTAAATAATTTAATTATATCAACCTGTCCATAATATCATGTATAATTTATTGGGCGTTAAAGCCCCAATATCACTCTTGTTGTAACTGAATAGTATATCCCAATCATTATTCTGGTCAAGAAATTGTACTATTTTACAATATTCCAATTAATTGGTTATACAAATTTCATCAACTACATGGTTTGAAAGGCTTTACGTAAACACTTTCAAATGTATATTGAATTTAAACATATTTTCGAACCCTCTGAGTAAAATAGGATTTAATGAATAATTTACACAACAGGTGGGACACTTAAACATATAGTAGTTAGAATAAGGCTAATTTTTTTTCTGGACCTGTCAAGCCAGCAAAAGTGTTATTGTCCCTTTAAATCTTTAATAAACAACAACAACAACAACTTTGAATATGAATTTAGACGACGTTATGCTTTCAATATCTGTCTCACTGCAAACGACCACCAATCATTTTAATAATAGAAGCCAAATGAATCTATGATAGTACCAACATTCCATGTGATTCGTATCTATTGACAACGCCTGGGAGCCGACATTAAATACAGGGATTGGATTCTTTATTTCTGTGTATAAGTGTTTTTATAACACAATTACAACATCACACAAAGACAAGCCATTTTGTTCTAGGGATGACAATGAATTTGCTAACATGTTACGTAAATCATATGGAGACCAAAGGAATCAAACATCCACAAATGCCATTTCGGTGGTATTATACGCGCAAGCTCAAACTATTTTACAACTGAGATGAATTAGTAGCATTTGATAGGAAGAAATTCTCACTTACTATAAATAAAACCAACGAGACTAGACAAAGGTTACACAGGTATGGGGAATTTGACACAAATACAGATTGGATATTTTGAATACCTACATAACTAGTAGCCCCGAGTTAATAAGAAATAACATCAATGAAAAGCCTAATCCTTCACGCACTATTGGTAATAAATATTAGGATACAATATTGTGTTAATAATAGGACCCACTCGAAGAGCAACTCTTTATGTATAAATCTACTATGATTAGGCAATCTGTCTTAAGTACGTATTAGTGTTTATATTACCGAGACAATATGACTAATGACAGTATCTCACCATCATGATAATGTTAGCTACCAGTTATTACAATATATTATATACTAGCGTTGTAGGCGGGGGCGTATTTGGTCAGCTGGGGTGGGTGAGTGGGGCGCTTGAGGAGGGCTGACACCTCGTCTCCTCTATTATATTTGCCAAGAGCTACGATGTGTCGACACAAAAGAAAATTTTCAAACAAAAATAACACATACAATATATTAGTAGCCTTGTAGGCGGGGACGTATTTGGTCAGCTGGGTGGGTGAGTGGGGCGCTTGAGGAGGGCTGACACCTCGTCTCCTCTATTATATTTGATTAGAGCTACGATGTGTCCACACAAAAGAGAATTCCCAAACAAAAATAACATATTTGCAGCCACCAGTAATCAGAAAGCACCATTCTCGATCTGTATTCGTCTCGATGTCATATAGTAAACACCGTATTATTATGTTGTTCGCCATTGATCAGCAGGTTCAAAATGGTTGACGAAAGTTTAATTCTTAATTCTAAAAGAACCTTTTTCTTATTTAGATATTACAAAATATAAGTTCTGAAAATTGATTTGTAGATAGTAATTTCGATTTTTTTAACAAAAAAAGGACATGTTGGTTTAAATTGTGTACCACGTTGGCCTCTATGTTAATGGATACAAATGATTTATCATTCAGACGGCGACAGAACAAGAGACGGCGGATAAAATCAGTAGAAAGTAATGATACATTTTTATGGCAATAAATTTAGTTTGTGATCGATCAATTTTAATACTTTTTGGATCAATATGCATTTGAAAGCGATTAACTTTGATCCCGTAAGCTTTAAAACTCTAGATTGTTCTGTAATATTGGGTTATTAAACAGACATTATGCATTATCTAAATATGCCTATTGCATTTCTTTCTTTAGGAATGAAATGTTATCTAAATTATAAATTAGACATTAATTAACTTATCCAGACCATAATAAACTCTCGATTGGCCTGTGTTATTTACTGGGTTAGAATCCGATTTTCTGGCCAACTTTCATTCATGATTTAATCATAAAATGAACAATCGTGCCGATGTTTTTATCGTACCTACTTTAGTAATGATGATCGAGGCTAGGCTGAAAATCCATGGCTAAAATCTCGGTTCAGTACATTATCTAGTTTCAACTATTATAGTGAGAACTACCAGCTCTTTATCTAATCTAATTCAATAATGTATCTTTAAGTTTCACACTTAGCCTGAATATATCAATTCAAATAATAAGGATAAGGAGTAGATATTTAATGCACCATGACGATCAAATGTAACAGATTACCGTTATTTAAATGGTGTTAGTCAATAACTTCAATTATGCACTGACGTGTTTTACATAAAAAGTTAATGACACCTACTCTGTGTTCTGTTTGACATTGTCACACAAGTTTATGTTTCTTAAGCAAATTAAATTCAGATTAACTAGAAGTGAACAGTAATATTTATTGCAGTGCACGTTAGCGAATAATACAATAAGAAAACAAAATGAATGTTCTCGAAATTAAACCTGTTCAGCAAATAAAGGTCTTTGGGTTTAAACGTGACACGTGAATAGAAACCACACTGCCTTTTATCGCATTACGGAATGTGGGTATGGGTATAACCCAGTAATGACAATTACATCGACCATGTGAATCTTCAGCGTCTTATATCCAGGTTAGTTATAATTAATGGCGTAAAAATCGCACAATTTGGTTAAAAAATTATATGTTCAGGGTTTCTTAACTTTAATTGATATATAAAGCCCTGATGGCAAAATACGTTAATATTACATTGCTGTCAACGGCACTTGAGGGGATTAAAACTTCTTACTACTGCTTATATTAAATTATATTATACATAGACAAGCAGTAGTAAGAAGTTTTATTTTAATCCCTCCAAGTGTCTCTGTTTGCTGTAAAGTGACGTGTGTCTGACCCCAATGTCGTATTCATTTACCCCTTGTACACATTGGCGTGCACGTAAAAGATCCATTGGTAGTTGGTATTCGAAAACAAGAGTGGGTCGTAGCTTCGCGGCCAGACACAATTTCCCTCGTAGCACACTGTTTTATATAAGCCCGACTGCATGCGCCCAGTCGGAGAAGTACAGTAGGAAGTTAAACCTTATTTTATTTCATTTATTTTTTTATATATTCTTGCATGTAATTTGGGAAATAGGTATTACAATCAATCGAGGTATGTAGCATGTACATTGTTCGATAGTGTAGAATAATTATATACAGGATTGTTGTTTTTTTTTCATATATAAGTTGTATATTGCAGTGGGTTTTATTACGGATATATAATAGTTATATATACAGTAACTTCTCCATATATACATATATTCAACTAAATCCGATCTTAAAGTCAATATTCTATACCCATTGTAGCTTCAATGTCTGATAGTCCACCAAACAAAAGCCTATTCTATCAAATTATAAAGCAGTCATATTATCTGAGCAGGTTTTTCAATAAAAAAACACAACAACATCTAGGTGTAATAAAGTTATTCTTTATAATTTACCCACGTGTTATGATATTAGTGGTGTAGCTCACTCTTTGCAGCGTATGTAAACAAAAACCAACAACATCTAAGTGTAATAAATTAGTATTTACATGTATATTTTACGCAGTGTTATGTGGTCGATATCTCACGTGGTGCAACAGCGTCTAATATTTGAGATTTAATCAAGTATATAAAGTATATAAATTATTCTTGTATTAAAATATATAAATTATTCTAATATTAGAGTTTTAATAAAATATACAAATTATTCAAATATTAGAGTTTTGATAAAGTATATAAAGTGTTCTAATATTGGAGTGTTGATAAAGTATATAAATCATTCAAATATAAGAGTGTTAATAAAATATATAAAGTGTGCTAATAAGTTTATAAAGTGTTCTAACATTAGAGTTTTAATAAAGTATATAAAGTGTTCTAAAATAAGAGTTTTAATAAAGTATACAAATCTTTCAAATATTAGAGTTTTGATAAAGTATATAAAGTGTTCTAATATTAGCGTTTTGATAAAGTATAAAAAGTGTTCTAATATTGGAGTATTGATAAAGTATATACATTATTCTATAATATTAGAGTTTTAATAAAATAAATAAAGTGTTCTATATTAGAGTTATGATCAAGTATAAAAGTGTTCTAATATTAGAGTTTTAATAAGGTATATAAAGTGTTCTAATATTAGAGTTTTGATAAAGCATATAAAGTGTTCTAATAATAAAGTTATACAGTGTTCGAATATGGAAGGGTTAATGAAGTATTATACATTATTATAATATTGGAATTGTAATAAAGTATAAAGTGTTTTATCATTAGAGTTTTAATAAAGTATATAAATTATTCTAATATTGGAGTTTTAATAAAGTTTATAAAGTGTTCTAATATAAGAGTTTTAAAAAAAATATATAAAGTGTTCTAATAAGTTTGTACAAATGTTCTAATATTACAGATTTAATAAAGTATATAAATGTTCTATCATTAGAGTTTTAATAAAATATATAAAGTGTTCTAATATTGTAACCACGTTATTTCTGGTCTTATCAAATTAAGACTGTGTCCAAGTAACTTCTATGTGATTTATTAAACATAGATAATTCAACAAATATTTACAAGACAGGGAGGGATCCGGTCCGTTCTAAACGATAGCTCACTCCCTATTTGAAAGTCAGTTCTACAAAATATATATCAAACAAGTATGACACATTGACAATTAGGCTATAAAATATAGCTTCTAAGATGAAATCTAAAACAATATATCATTGCGCAGAGAGTTTGGTCAATGACCAATTCTTAATCTTTCCATTGTTTAGACTGCAATGCTTCGTCTAAATTATATATGACGTTATAGCCATTGGCTGGTTTAAAAAGGTTCTATAGACCAGGGGCCAATTGACATTGAATTGTATTCAGATTTACTCTATCTGTTTTTAAAAGGGCATTTATGACATTCATGCCAGTGTCTGTTTAATTCAACCCGTATCTTACTATAGAAATAATTCGGTAAATAAAATATTTTTAAAATACATTAATGTTGTCAAAGATATGTTTACCAAAATCGGGAATATAATATTGTATTTTAAGATATAGAGCTCATATAACATATATCGGTCAAAGTTTTATTAATGTATATACAGTGTTCTTATATTGGAGTTTTAATAACATATAAAAAGTGTTATAATGTTAAAGATTTAATAAGGTATATATATTATTCTAATATTGGAGTTTTAATAACATATATAAAGTGTTCTAATAAGTTTATAAAGTGTTCAAATATTAGAGTTTTGATAAAGATTATACAGAGTCGTAATATAAGCGTTTTAATAAAATATTAAAAGTGTTCTATCATAAGAATTTCAATAAAATATATAAAGTGTTCTAATATTAGAAATTTAAATAAAGTATATAAATCATATTAATTGTTCTAATAATGCCTGATTCTTCTTCCAATCAGGTTTTGTGACCTGTTCAATGGCAAACTCCCGAACCAATTGCTCCCTTTGTATTTAAGGAATTTGAATTTGAATGGCCGTTTAGGATCAATGTTATTATTTCGTATTAGTTATTCTCTGATCTTGGGTTGGTCTGTCGTACATTACAAAATCAGACTTGTTTTTTTCTTATATTGAAATTCTTCAGACATTAATTTGTACTTAGTGTATTAGTAATGAGACTGGGCGCCATTGTTACAATACGTAACCTGTAGAAATAGGGCGGTCGATTTATCATTTGAATATAAAAGGAGTCGATGGAAATCTATGTGTTTGTAGTGTAGATCTTATTTACTGCCTTGGTTTTTTTAAACAAATTATGCTCACATAATTCGACACCATTTTCTGGAAGTATTTTGTATAAAAAGCAGTGGGAGTTATTTGGTTGTCTGCGATATCACCTCGGTGAAATCGGACGTAAAATAAAACTAACTCACACACACATTTGATTGTTATGAGTATTTTAATTGGGATTGGTTGTTATTTTATTTTCTATTCAAATCAAACGATATATTGGTATTTAAAACAAAACTATCAATTTGAATTGAATGTCTACAATAACCGACGCCTCTTTACTTCCTAGAATAGTCAAATACATTCAATTAAGGCTAAATTGTCACAAATATGGGATATAGGGAGGCAATTGTCCATACTGATTGTATTTAATTACATTCAATTAACGATAAATGATTATTAATTTGTCAAAAATCATTAACAATAAACAAGACACTCCGTAATCCCCACATCAGTGTTTCAGTTTTTTTTTTCTGGAATTAATAATGTTGTGTAATTGTGGTTTTTAATAAACGAAATGACATGGTAATCAACGTTCTATTCTTCTGTAACGACTGTGCTGATGAGGGTGGTGTGTGGTACGAAGGGAATTTAAAAATTATATATATATTTTCTGGTGGCACACTCCATAAAACTTCACGAATTGTCGAGTAAATCGTCAGAAAAAAGAAACGAAACGAAGTCCTAATTTTATTTTAATCAGCCTGGCTTGCGCCAAAATTAAATTACTTCCCAACAAAATGGGCAAAGGTGTAATTTTTCGTCGAGTAAATCCAATCTTGTCATCGCAGGAATTTAAATCGAAAATTTATTTGATTTATTATTGATACAAATTCTCTTTTATGTTGAATTCCGCGTTTCGTGTATACTTTTTCCAAAAGATATCACGCCATTCTAAAATATATCAGGACTTTTTGTTCACACCTGTAAATTGATTATCTTGCCATTGATGGTGGAAGTGATTAAATTATTAACTCCTGGCGTTCTAAAGGACATTTATTGGAAATATAGCCGTGTTTTCCTAATCAATGAAAATAACAAGCTTATTGGAACTAATTGTAGAGGGGATTATATCATATCAGTGAAAAGAAATTTGTTTAGTTACGATATAATTAGACATTAGTTTAATATCGCAGACGAACTTCATACTACTAATCGATTGATTGACTGATTGATAATCGATTGATTATGGTAAGATAATCCTGTTGTAAACATTATCTTTAACGTGACGATACCATGACAACGTACACAGAGTCTTTAAAACCCAGCCCCAGTGAGACCGGTCATCACTGTTCGGACCAGCACCTGCAGCCAGCAATGGGATTCCCAGATTTTGGTTTCTATTTTGATGAGGCGGCGGCGAAAACTCCTGGGACTACATCAAACCACTAATGCATGCGGGATTCTGTTGATGACCCTTTGCTCCAATGTATGCCCCCACCTCCCTCTTTAAAATCCCATAGTTCCGGACCTGAAACCCTTCCCAAAATACACGCTAAGACAATCAAATTTCGTAGTATTTCTATGAAACGCAATTTAAAGGATTGAGGAATCTCTTGGATACTACAATATTGTTAAAGATGAATCTGCATATAAATGGGATATTCTAAAAAAAACAGCGCCATTTTTAATCTTTGCGAAATTATTTTGATGGATCTCTTTTTATTCCAATCCTAGATATTATCTACCGTAAATTGTGATTTTATTTTGTCAATTATCATTATGGGTATATTTAAGCGAGGATTAAGCCATGCGAAATTTGATAAACATGAGCGTGCAAGTAATAGAACGCGTGGCAGTTAGAATTCGAAATAAGAGAGTAGGCTGTATGGTATATGCCCGTCTCCATTAGCCCAACTCGAGCAGAACAGTGGGACGTTAAACCCCATTTCATTTCACAAATCTGCATATCAAAGTTAAGCTATAACTATATTTCAGTAAGTGGTATTTTATTTAAAAGGGCATTATATAAGATTAAGATGAGGAGTTGGCCATTCTAACTATAATGTTTCAAAAATAGATAATGCGAATTGAATATGTTCATTCAAATTACTAAAGTTTGGGAAAAGTAATCAATGTTTGTAGTCTTGACAAGAACTGTACATTGATCATTAAATGGCCGAACCGTTCTTGAAATCCGATGGTACCGAGAATTTACTATAGTCTTGTCACGTTAATACATGTCTAATTAATCATTTATACAACACTGAAAGCCCAAAGAAAGACCTACAATAGGAAGGTTTAGATCTTGCATAATGTCATTTTCAAGGATTATGTCTTTTTATTCCCTATTCAAACTATTGCACAATAAATAATTCTTGCTTTACCCAACGATTACGCCGATTTAGCTTTCCTCTATAACCCAATAACCGATGACTGATTCTAGCAACAGTTTCCTTTCATGGAATTTAAAAAGTTAAAAAAAACCCCACAAACAATCGAATGTTGAACACAATATCTTAATTAATGAACGCGTGTTGCCATAGACAACCTTTCTTTTGAACAATGCGCGTATTTAAACCTCAGAGACATTATTATAAAATTTTGATGGTAATCGATTGAAAGTACGGTTATTTATTAAAATCAATGAAACAGATGATTTTACATGAAGTTTATTTATGTAGCGATAAAATCAATGATTATATTAAGGAAACGAGTTGAGATTGATGCATTGCCATATAGATATTATAACTCATGACGTAGATCGGTTAGCATCGTGCTGGCTCGTTAACCAGGGCAGGCGTCTTGGAATTTATCAACCTGGTTATCCTTGGTCAGTGGTGCAGGATGGTGGACGCAACAATAAACTAAATCAGATCTTTTGGCTGGAACCACAAACCGAGTGGCGTAATTTCTTTCACAATCTTTTGCGTGGCAAAGGGTAGGGTAGCCTACCCAACCTCGTTGGTTTTCTCCGGGGCCTCTTTTTCTTCCTCCTCCCGAAGACCCCTACGTGGAAGCTACTTATTGAAATAAAAAGGTACCATAGTCCCGAAATGACTTAGTTTGTATAATGGAGTGACCGATATCTCTTTAAAGTAGTGTTGTAACATACAATAATAACAATAACAATACCCACTTCACAAAACAAATGGTCTTGTATATGGAAGCCTATTGCTAACTAAATAATCTGCGATGACCACATAGATTCTAATAATAGTTTTACTCTTAAAATGTTGTTATATAGATTTTCTACTTGAGTTAAGAATGATATTTACTTTTACTTTATAATACCAATAACAAACATCTATAATAATAAAACACTAATATATATATACGCGACATGTATAGATTTATGCGCGCAAAAGAGAGAGAGAGAGAGAGAGATAGAGATAGAGAGAGAGAGAGAGGGAGAGAGAGAGAGGTAGAGAGAGAGAGAGGTATTTACCACTTGACACAAACTGGGCCATTTCGGGACTAACATATGGTTCAATTATATTTTAACGATTCGTCTGCCGGAAGGAGTCTTACCTGTCGGAGGAAATCGGAGGGCCCGAAGAACGCCGCCGAGATTGGACCGGCGACCCTACTCCTTGTCACACACGAGTGAGGAATCAAACCACGGCACTCAACTCAATGACAGACCTTCCGACCTATTTATTGTGAGTTATAATATAAATCATCTACCGTTGGTCAGCTTTAGACAAACTATTTAACACAATAAACGTTGTGGAATTACAAGTACTACTCATTTAAAGTTCCATTACTCTTACAGTTATCTTTACTAACAATTGCAGAGGCTCTGCGTCCCGCACTGCTACCTAATCGTTCGGATGGGAGAAAACCGAAGTCCCGTGTACACATTGCTAAGTGAGCAAGTACCTTACCTAACGAACCACCGTCAATTTCTAGTGTAACTTTAGAGACAGAAATATTTGAATTAATGTTTAATCGGCAATTTTCTCTAGTAGTTTTATTCAAACTCTGGGTGTGTACTAATTGTATGTACGGATAATAGAGATAACTTTTCATATATGATATCAATATCGACAATATCGACAATTTAAAATGGGAATGGCTTCGGAGGAATACCTTTTAAGTGTTCCATGAAATTCTTAACTAGGGCGTATACTCATTATTGATTGCTGAATAAAAGCTACATAAAAGATTGTGAATGACATTCGTGACATTTCCAGCGAAAATATATATACTATATCCATTTAAATCAATTTGCAATATTTGTTTAAGTAGACTTAGACTAGGTGTTTTAATAATTCAATGAGTCAATATATTCTCCATAGCAACTACTTGTATGCTTGAATGGACGCCTTCATACACGAACAAACACAAAAAGTGATATTTTATTTCGCCTGTTTGCATACGTGAAGTCTGTTTAAGAGAATTTGTGAAATCAATTTTTAAATCAACCGAATAGATCTAAGTGTTTCTCAATTATTGTGCCACACTATGGGACTACTTTTGTATGTAGCCCTATCTTTTCGCACGAGTGAAACTTGTTTTATTAATCTTCTGTTAGATATTTTGTTATGGGCTTGGCTTTCTTGGCCGTATTGTTCCGACTCTTACACCCCTCCACTACACCAAACGGGCTAAGAGAGAGAGAGAGAGAGAGAGAGAGAGAGAGAGATGAGGGTGACCAAATAACAGACCTTGTGATCTAAATCACAAATATTAGATTACTCGACCACCCTACACCCTCGATGTAATGAAGACGGGCATATCTCGTGTGTAATCTGTTCCGAACTCCAACTGCAAGTGTTCTTGGTCGCATTGTTCCTAGTCTTGCTAACACCCTATTCCACTGCACCAAGCGGGTTAATGGAGAAAGAAAGAGGGGGGGGGGTGTTGCCAGACCTTGTGATTGAAATCGCACCATACATCCTCGGGCTAATGTAGACGGGCATGTATAATCAACCAGGAGCGACATTTCGCCCGATTGTGGCATTTTTGCATGCTCTTCCGGTGTTCTTTGATATGCCCGCCAACGAACAGGCGCTTTCCTTGCAACTACCATCCGCCCCCCATCCCCGCACACCACTAATAACGGAAATCCAGGGGGAATACCGCCCCACCTCCAAATACCACTTATAACGGAAAGCCACGTGGAAATACCTCCCCCACGCCCACATACCACTTATAACGGAAAGCTACGGGGAAATACCACCCCACCTCCACACACCACTTATAACGGAAAGCCACGGGGAAATACCTTCTCCCAATACAGGATCGAACCCGAGATCTCCTTGTTACTGGTTGACTTTTGTTCATTGTCTATGTTTTAAAATATAAACTGTATTCTATAACAACCACACTACCGTATATAATTTGTTACATTTGAATAAATCAAGTGGCTTGAGAGAGACGATAGAATCATCACCAACACATCGGAATTATTTAATGAGTCGTTATCTAAAAGTTCTCGACGATTTATATGATTGTCATCAAAGTTGTTAAATCTACTACAGAAGTTGTAATCTATAGAAGTTCTAGTAAATCATCTCGATTATCAAATTAATTAACAGTTGTTATCAGTAGAGGTGTGTCCTGCCATAGAACCCCCCTAAGGGTTTGGGTAACTCTATTTCAATTAGTAAATAAATCCTTTAGAAGATAATGAAGCGCCTTTACTTTTTGATCGTTACTAGATGTATATAGAGAAGAGATCGATATTCCGGGAGAATATCAAATGATATACGATGCTAATCGATATTAGATCCTTTTGTTAAAACTATCAAAGAGGACTGATGTATTGATGTATCGTACTATATTGACCTAACCTTCTACTTTATTGTTGTAAGTAAAGTGATAACAAATAACTCGGTCGTATTTACAATATATACTATGCACCATATATTTACTTGAGAGAGAGAGAGGGAAAGAGAGAGAGGGAGAGAGCGAGAGGGGGAGGAAGGGAGGGGGAGAGAAAGAGATGGGGTTTAACGTCCACTCGACCCAAACTAGCTAATTTCTGGACTAACACATTGCTCAATTTTATTTCAATAATTCACTTGCGCCTAGGGATCTTTAGCAGTGGAAGGAAACCAGAGGACCCGGAGAATTTCCCACGAGGCTGGACAGAGGACCCTACCCCTTGTCACGTACAACCGGGGAATCGAAACCAAGCCAGTTGACTCAATGAAATACCTTATGACACAGTGCTCACGGGCTAACCATTCGGCCATCCAACCCCGAATTTACTTTAAGGAAATGAAATGAAATGAGGTTGAATGTCCTACAGTTCTGCCCCAAGTGGGCTAATGAAGACGGACACCGACTTTCTATTGCCAAGGGTTCTTTTACGTAAAGCCAATGTATACACGTTTTGCATATATCTGAACTACTAGATATCTGGCCTTATCAGATCCTCCATCCTGCACCACTAATAAGACGAAAACACGTCGGAAAATTCCGATGAACTTTTCAGCAAATGCAGGGGGCGAACACGACAATTCCAAGCTCATAAACATTATCAAATGATTTCAGTATTCCTGGTTAACATCACATATGTTTATTCATTTCTTTTCTCTATTCACCAGCAACAATTTCCCATGAAATTACCGACAGGGCGTTGCAAATATTCTATTGTTCACGTTATAATACGGAAATTACTTATTTTACTTAATGGTCTACTTATATAATTAAAGCCTCTGGAAGAGATAGAAAATTCAAATGGCCACGGCTGAGACTTAGTAAGTCAGAATTAATGTGTTTGTTCGCTTTGAGACTACAGTAAAATAGTTCCTATAATATGTTGAAAATCGAACATGAGTATGCGTCAATGCAAATTCCTTCCACCTCTTGTTCATAACAGAAATCAAATTGCATGGTTTTAATTGAGTTTACAATACGTTTTCATGGATCTCTTTGACTTCAATCTGATGGGCTAAGCAGTAAAATAGTTCCTATAATATGTTGAAAATCGAACATGAGTATGCGTCAATGCAAATTCCTTCCACCTCTTGTTCATAACAGAAATCAAATTGCATGGTTTTAATTGAGTTTACAATACGTTTTCATGGATCTCTTTGACTTCAATCTGATGGGCTAAGCAGAGGTATTTGGGCGATATCTGTTCTGAATATATTATGTTAGATAATATGCAGTATAAAAAAAACTACAACTATAAAACAAACGGAAGGAAAGTAAATTGGATTGATGAATTAAAATCTTTGATTCATTTTGTATTTATGCGTCTTAAAATGAAAGTATTCCTTTTTTGATATCATCTGTTTGTGGACTTATTTAAGCAATAGTCGTTCAGAATATTTATATCTTATGTGATATAAAAATCACAACCATATAAAAACGAAACGAAAGACATTAATTGGATGGGCGAATTCAAGTGTTTAATTCATTTTGTATTTCTGTGTCATAAATACGAAACGAAAGACATTAATTAGATGGGCGATTCAAGTGTTTAATTCATTTTGTATTTCTGTTTTATAATAGATATTGGTATTATATTATAATATATGATTAAATCATATAGTTTAACAATACAATGATAAAAAACTCGTCTTATGATTTAATTGTTGCTCATTGTATAAAACGGATATTATTCTTAGATCTTAGACTTTGTGGGTTAAATTATACGTATATTCACACTATAAGCCATTGATAGCATATATAATGTATCTATATCCTATTGAAATACATAAGTAATATTTGATGTCTCATACCTGATAGGTAGCTCATTGTTGTGTTATAATTTGTTATGCATGTTTATACCTATATTGGTATTACTACTATATTTAAAGTGGCAATATTTCGTTTATTTTTTTATGATAGTTTGTGTTGAGTGGATGTTATTTAACAGGGAATCATGAACGTACTGTAAATGGGTATCTTTACCGTACTGTCAATGGCAATCTTTTACGCTCTGCAAACGGTAATCTTTAACGTACAGACATTGAGAATCTTTAATGTACTGCCAATGAGAATCTTTTACAGACTGCCAATGGTAATATTTAACGTATTGCCAATGGGAATCTTTACGCACGGCCAATAAGAATCTTTAACGTACTGCCAATGAGAATCTTTTACGCAGGGCCAATAAAAATCTTTAACGTCCTGCCAATGAGAATCTTTAACGAACTGCCAATTGTAATCTTAAACGTATTGCCAATGGGAATATGTAATGTACTGCCGATGGTAATCTTTAACGTATTGCCAACTTAGAATCTTTAACGTACTGCCAATAGGAATATTTTACGTACTGCCAATGGGAATCCTATACAATCCGTCAATGTGTACCTTTAACGTATTGAAAATGGATGGCCTCATTTTTCTTTTCCCGGCTCTTCACGCTACACCACATACTATAAGGAACACAAGGCTCAAAATATCCAACGACTTTACCTTTTTCCTAGGCGTGTACATGAAATATCCCTGGGCAGTTCGAATTCGATATAAGAGTAGGTCGTAGAGCCGCCGAGCCGCTGTCCGGGCAACATTTTTCTAAATGGAACACTGTATGGGGTATGTCAGTCTTCATTAGCCCAGTTGTTGTGGGACGTTAAACCCTATTTAATTTCGTTTTGTATTTTTCGGACAATATCTAATTTTCAATCCATTCTACAATAAGAGAATATGCGTTGTGTAATCACTACATGAACACGTTATGATATGACATACCAGATGTGAATCGAATAACACTGGGCTATATAGGATACATTATGGATTATATCATATCCGCTGACTGCAATATCACTTTTAAGGAAGCAGACATTAAAGAACTCAGGTACAACTACTAAGGTACTCGTTGGATAGCGGCCATTTTAATTATTGGCATCGGATAACAGTTATATTTAATTCCCCTATTGTTTGAATGTACTAACCATTAGAATCATAAAATACACACAGGGGCAGGAGAGAAGGGGTGGGGTAGGGGTTGATCTACTTTAGGAATGATCCTCCTCGTTATATATGCACCGTAAGCGTATTGTATGATCATGTATATTTTTCGGTGTGTGTGCGTGTCTTCCTGGTAGTAAACCTGTAATACCCAACGTGTAGCCTGTTTCCGTGTGGATAGAAGATCAAGTTCCACACCAATACTAATAGTACAATAAATCACTTTGTAACATGTTTGTGTAATAATCAATAGCCCATGTGACAATGCAACGGAACTACTTTCTGCATATTTCAGTTTCACTTATTATTTATTAGACAGGAACGATAAGCAATCTGATCGACAGATCCAGCTACCATTTAAAGGACAATATTCGTGTCAGTCATTTTCACATATGTGATAGAACTAGTTAAACAGGTTCCAAATATAATTTTAACACAGTGATCTTTGCCACGAAGTGACGAAAGCAAAAGGAAAACACGGGTTGTCCCTCTATATAAGTGAATGAATAGACGCGTGATAACAGATACACAGCCGAATTTCTGCTCCCATTATAATTCCTTCGAAGACCATTATTTTTCTTTAAGTTTCATACGTTAGTTTCCTTCGGAACGATAAGTTGACCGAATGACTTTTATAACTTAATTAATGTGTTATAAATTGCCACAATGAAATATTCTATCCGGAATTTGGGCTACACCCTTAAAGGGATTCCTCAAAAATATATTTCAATGAATACAAAAGGGAGGAGGAAGTAACCATATGTATCCTATGATACTTTTTCAAAGAAATAAAGACATTTAGCTGTTATGCAGGGTTGACAACCGTGTCTATAGACGCTGATTCAAGTACTAAATCCTTAAGGTGTACCTAACCCCTTTAATATTCATAATGTAAGAGCTAAATCTGTTTTTTACATGTTGACTTCAATTCTTAAATTCATTATTTATTCACGCGCCAAGCCTATAATCAACTCTTCTCTAGGTCATCGGATAGTGCAGATGTCAACGGAACAAAACACGATTGTAGTTTAATGATTTAATTTTGAAATGGAGAAACTACGTCGAGTCTCAATTCACAAGTAACGTTGCTGCGATAATACAAAATCCAAGTCAAAACTTCAAACGGTGATACAGTCGCTTAGAATAAAGTAATTTGAATGAACGTGTGTCGTAGACGGGGCAGGGTGTGGTTATCCGTTCTGGAACACCTGGTGCCCCCTCTCTACAGATTCGCGAGATATATTGTTTACAGTGTTGGTGTATTGCTGTTGTTCTGTTTAGTTATAGTTTTTGATCAATATTGTAAGCAATAATTACAAATCTGTCCATGTTCATACCAAACACGACACAACTTATATCGATTTCCATCCACAAACCATTTAATTTTCTATAATATCTCTTTACATTAGTTACCTTGACTACCAAAGTTTTCATTCTTTATTCCACTCACTAATAAACAACAAAATGGCGACAGTCAAATGTTGTTGATCAGCTGACAGTGCTGACAGATATTCTTACTATCAAGCGTACGGGGAAACGAAGAGGCCAAAATTTAAAAAAGCGCTATGTTACGTGTGGTGCTTAAAAGATAAATGCCGTTAGGTTTGTGATGTTCAATATGGGTGTCCAGCTCGCGTATTAAGCATCTTGAAGGATTAAATGAGAATCAAACAATTCTTGGCCAATGTGAAACGTAGGAACAGGGATGGCTATGTGTGTGTGTGTATTTGTGTTGGTACGGATGAAACCAAAACGTACGAGAACAAGAGAATTTGACGGATTCCAAATGTATGGATATTAACATACTCCGCGCAGTGTTTCGTGTGATAAAAGAGCTTATCCATCTACTCACTACTGTAAATAAAGTAAATTTTTGTTCCAAAGTTTGACTGGCTAATAGTCCGATTTACTACAAATCGCTAACTGCGTAACAGAACCCCGCCTTGGACCAAATATGTTTACATAACGTTACCTCTCGACCAACGATTTTATTAACCAGTGGGTAGCAGAATATTGAAGAAAAACTAATTGTGCGACGAACGAGGCTATCAGCACGGATATAATGTAAACAATACTGTTTTGAGACGAACAACACTTTCGTCGTTTTTTATACCTTAAATCACTGTCCAAAGTTTTAGGGAAGACCCCAGATTAAACTAAGGGCTGTCATATCGCTGTACTTGGGATTGATTTGATTGAACGGGTAGACTAGACACACTCCCTCAAAAGCGCAAGTATCAATAGCTAATCGAGCAATGGCCAGAGAGAGATATTTCTCGGGCCATTGCTTCGGGGATATGGGATATTAATACTTGCAAGTACATCTCTGTTGATATATTTGTATACAGTAAAACAGTGCATATAATATCATATTATTATTACTCAGGTTTGTTGATGGATGCATGGTCACGAAAGATTATAACCTATTTTTGTCCTTTATTAACACTGAATGATAATCTTGCTATGTTTATAAGTACATGTATTCTATTTTTATCTTTTTCAGAAAAGGTGCGATTACGGATGACATGATTTAATAGACTGATTATATTGTGGCATTCCAGCTAAATAACAATCAGAAATTACAAAATGGATTTAAATAGTCGAGGGTCGAAATATGGCCATACTGTGTTCGTATTAGTGATCTTGATTTCAATACACTTCGAAACCACAGGTAAGTTTATAGAAACTCGAACGAATCTTGTCGCCATAGCTGTAGGTGGTAAAGGGTCATAATGAAGCAAGGTTTCTTACATCAGCACCTTGTGGTACTTGGACTCATCTGGTGGAGAATTGGATTCTGTAGCTTACTGCTCCATGAACATTTTGAAAATATTTTAACATACATGCTTCGCCATAAATCGTTACATGTGATTGTATGAGCTGTATTCGTGTACTGTGTATTATATCTTTTGTAGGATTTTTTTCTTTTTTTACTCATTAAATTTAAATAATAATGCAACATGTTTCTTGGCTAGGAACGGAACCACAAGCGCCATTCATCTTATTGTTCTTCTTTTGGTGACGCTCTTCAAGTACGACCAAAATAATACATTGCATGTCTGTTCATTGGACAATTGACCATGGGCGTCACACAGCACCCCCCCCCCCCCCCCATTTTTTGCACAGTAGGCCCTAACTCCTATTTATTTACAACAAGTATTAGGATAAGTTAAGATTCTATCCGTATAAAACCTGTACATATCCCAATATGCTGGTGTGATGTTTTAGTTTAAACCCGTAAAATATGCCAAAACTGGGTGGCCCCAGCGTCACAGATTGTCAACAGTTTATATAATTTCAGTTTATATTATTAAAAGTATTGTACATTTTTATAGCGCACAGCTTCCGCGAATAAGTGTTCGGGTGTGGTTTACAAAATATGGTACAGAAATACATTTTGCATTATCATCATTTTATTTTACAGTTGCTGCACCAACTATTATAACAAGTGGTCGAGCCGTTGAAGGTCAAAGTTACACGTTGAAATGTCGAGACCTGTCAGCCGACGCTCCACTTACTATAGCCTGGTCTAAAGTCGGTTCAACAGATGTGTTAACGGGAGTGTACACGACCCAGATCATAGGCGGTATACACGAAAGCTCCTCCTCCTTAACCTTAGCTGTCTCTAGAAGCGATGATTTAGCGAGGTACGTGTGCACAACTACTTCCCAAACTGGTTTCACCGCATCTACATCAACAAGACTCTACGTTGACGGTAAGATCTACAAATCGTTTTTAACATGAAGTTTAAACATGCATTATGCAAGAGCTAAATCTGCCTATTGCAGGTCTTTCTTTGGTCCTCAAATGTTTTTTAAGTATTAATTAGACATTAATTAACTGATCCAGGCCTTATCAACTCTCGATGGCATCAGATTTCTCCGATATTAAACAAATTAAACGCTTCAAGTATGGAAAACCCAGACGGAACGAGCTTCGATCAACCAGGACCGTGGTTGAAATTATTGCACACGTCTGTCAAACCTTCAAAGGCAAATATCTTCGCTTGCAATAGAGTAATTTGAATGAAATTTTCAAATTATTCATTTTACATCATCTACTTTCGAATTATTTTAGCAAGAATGGCTAGTTCTTTATCTAAATCCACAAAATTAGAATTTTTCTACTGCGACATCAAATTTACCTTTAGGCCTGGCCGGCTGAAGCCTAGGATCTCAGAATCTTGGGGATCTCCGTCCAAGTTGTATCCTAGGTGGACACCATCACACCTTTCTTACACCCAGTATTAAATGTCAGTCATCACCTTCATGTAGTCGATAGGGGGGGGGGGGCATTAGGCACAGGGGTCCATTAAGCGGAATAGCCTAGGAACCCTCTTCCTTTAAATCTGGCAACGCGTAGCTGATTTAAGGTATATTTTAGCCACAGGAGAGGCTCCGGGTGTAAGAAAAGAAAGAATGGCGAGCGTGAGCAGTCTTGTCGGCTTTCCCATAATGCTACGGTCTAAGGTGTGGTAGGTATATTTAGGTTAGACAGTATTGGAGGATCGAGTCAGGGGTCACGCGAGCAACCCTTGACTCTATGACGCCATACGTTTGGTTAACTAAACAGCGTTGATGTTTCTAGTAGGTTACTCACAGTTTCGTGCACTTCATGCCAAAAACTAGCGGTAACAGACTGTTTCATTGTCTAATCCCTCACATCACCTAGAACGCTTCCAGATCCTAGAATAGCAAGGACAAGTACATTTTGAACTATAAAAAAGGAAACGAAATAGGAACTGTGTTTTAATCAGATTGTCCAAACGCCTCTTCTAATCCGAACGAACGATCTGATTTATAATGTATTTAACATTTATTACAGTAATACCACAGCCGCCAGTAATAGCTGGTCCTACAGAGGTGTCGGAAGGTGAAACCGCAACCTATAACTGTACCCGTGCAGAAGGTAGACCACCTGCTACCATCAGCTGGAAGTGGAGTACTGGTGAATCTATCTATAACGATGTCACACCAACTGCCACTCGGGAAGATGACAATACATTTACGGTTGTCAGCGAGGTCCGATTTGTCGCATTACAAAGCTACAATGGCCGAAGTCTCATCTGTGAAACAAGCCATGCGCAAGAAGATCAGACACAAACAGATGATATATCGATTACTGTTGTATGTAAGTGAAATTTATACACTGGAAAGTTCTTCTTAATACATAGTCCCCGTGGCTCGGTCAATTGGGCAAAATGAATGAATGGGGATTACCTTTCATCTTTGCTGCAGTGACTAGGACAGTAAAGATTCGCGTACGTTGTACAGTGTGCTTTGGGGGACATTTTGCCAATGGTCTACTCTTATATCAAAATCCAACTGTAAAGAGCTCTTTTACGTGCACACCAACGTGTAGATGGGGCCTCGGTCTTTCGTACACTTCGATCTACTTGTCAGTCCTTGTCAGGATTCCTGTCCTGCATAACTGAGGGGAAACAGCGCCAACACCAGCAGCAAACTCGAGCCCCCCCCCCCGTCCGGACAGTGAGCCACCGTTACTCAGCGAGGAAGGCACTGGTTCGCTAACCAGGAGGTAGTTTGTTTCGTCCCCGTTGTGGTCGGGAAAGTTCTTCGGGGTTTTCCTGTTTCCAAGTCAGGGTCTTTAGCAGTGGAAGGACCCATAGGAAATCTACAGCGAAATAGAGGCGACCCTTATAGGTTTTTGATTCAGTCAGGTGGCGTTTGTAACAAGGAGTAGGGTCGCCTCCTGGGTTTTCTACATCTTGATGCAATCAACTTCTACTTTATCTTCCACAGATAAACCAAGTGTTACGATAGGAAATATTTATTATGAGCAAACTGTTGGTTCATCTCTAACACTGGAGTGTACAGTTAACTCTAATCCAGCCGCAACTTCTGTCGATTGGCTACTAAATGGGACCGCCATTACAAGGAGCTCGCGATATAGTAATGGTGACGTCAACATACCATCACTGACTATAAAGAGTGTTCTAGAAAGTGATACTGGTATATATGTGTGTACAGCATCTAATAATGCTGGAACTTTGAGCAGTGACCCTACGCGTGTTGAAATCAAATGTAAGTACTGATTTTTGTATAAAAGTCTTTGTTGGTTAAATATGGTTTACACATATTGAAATATTGCAAATATTGGGGGTTGGGGTTGTTGGTGTACCTTAGATAGACCTGCTGTTGTGAATAAAATGTCAACTATAAAAAGGAAATGTGGTCCCTTTTTATCAACTTATCGGCACACATAACCATATTTTATTAGTATAAATAACCATATTTTATTAGTATAAATAACCATATTTTATTGGCATAAATAACCATATTGTTTTGGTATAATTAACCATATTTTAATGGTATAATTAACCATATTTTAATGATATTACTAACCATATTTTATTGGTATAATTAGCGATAGAGTTTACGTGTATAGGTAACCATACGTTATTGGTATAATTAACCATAAGGTTTATTTGTATAAATAACCATACGTTATTGGTACTAAACAAAAACCATTTGTATTGGTATAACTATTTTGTATTGGAATAAATAACCATTTGTAATGGTATAACTATTTTGTATTGGAATAAATAACCATTTGTATTGGTATAACTATATTGTATTGGTATAAATAACTATTTGTATTGGTATAATAACTATTTTTATTTGTAAAAATAACTATTTCATATTACAGCACTACCAACAGTCACTATCCCTGGTCCATCAACATACACAAATGATCTAGGAGAAGACGTAACCCTCCCTTGTACAGTTCAATCTAATCCTCGAGCTACTAGAGTCATCTGGTCGAAAGGACCTATATCTCTGGTAGCCTTGAACGCTACTAAATATGGCGGCAGTAATACCACAGAGCCCAGTTTAACCATATTTGATTTAGAGTTATCAGATGCAGCAAGTTACCAGTGTACAGCCCAAAATAATTATGGAACTGGTTTTAGCGACACAACCATTACACTGATTATTAATTGTAAGATTTCATTTCAGTTTCTAGTTGTATAATTAACTTCCATACATGGCCCAAGATAATACTATCAGAATTTTTCTCTTTTTTTTTTACAAATTCCATAAACTACATATTAAGATATAAAACACATATTATATTCAGTTCTTAGATTATTGGAGAAAATGGCGGCAAGTTTACGACGAGACAATGACGATATAACCTGATTGGTTGACGTCTTGTTTGTACGGCATACTGATTGACGTCCGGGGCAGGTCAATTCCAAGAAAGTTCACTTTTGCCCCGAAAGGATTATGATTGGCAAGCTTCCAATCAAAAATATTTGCGCATTAAATGTCTGGTGAAATTTGTATGTGCCATGTCACCATTTTGGTTTTAATTTCGCGTAAAGTAAATTTCATTGATTCCATGTTTTTTTTTTCTTTACAGATGCGCCAAGTTTTATAAGTGTGACACCACAAAGACAAACTATCACAGAAGGGAGTCGATTAACGTTAACATGTTCGTCAGATGGTCAACCTAATCCTACTTATAGCTGGACGAGCAATGGTGGAGAAGTGGGAACGGGTTCTACCTATACCATAACATCTGCTGGACCAACAGACCATGCTAATTTTACTTGTAGAGCTTACAATACTAAAGGAGAACAATCAAATACAGTAGAAGTTATAGTTCTTTGTAAGTATACAATACTACAGTGGTATAAATGCCGCTTTTTTAGGACTTCGAATTTTGTCTAATGGTTTGGATTGTTCGTACTTGGTTTTATTTTATCATGCCGTATAATACTATTGTAGTGTTAAATCATACTATAGTTGTGTTAAATCATACTATTGTTGTGTTAAATTATACTCTAATATTGTAGTGTTAAATCATACTATAATATTGCAGTGTTAAATTATACTCTAATATTGTTGTGTTAAATCATACTATAATATTGTAGTGTTAAATTATACTCTAATATTGTTGTGTTAAATCATACTATAATATTGTAGTGTTAAATCATACTACAATACTGTGGTGTGAAATCATACTATAATATTGTAGTGTTAAATTATACTTTTATAGAAAAAATCTTACTACAATACTATGGTATTAAATTATACTATAATATTGTAGTGTTAGATCATACTAAACGACTGTAGTATCAATAAAATAAAACAAAGTACGAACAATTCAAACCATTAGACATAATTCGAATACAACCGTATTATTAAATTTTATCACCCAATAATACATTTGACAGTAGATATCGCTTGTGTGATAAATTACATAATCTACTGTGATATATACACAGTGGTGATATCGCTTTACATACATTTGATTGGTCAATCAAAAAGAAACTACTTTCTTTTATTTTAAAGAAACCAGTTTGTTTAAGTAAAGAGTGACTTTTTTATAAAAAAAAGGAAACTGCTTTTATTTAATTGACCTTGAAGGACAAAACTGGGTCAGTATATAGGACTATACAATAGCTAAACTGCTTTCAAAAAATGATGTATCACTACGCTGTAATGTAATTAGGTTCTATAAAAGTGAAATCTATACCAAAGAATTATATTTATTTATTTGTGCATGTAAGAAAGGATTGGGTGATAAATAAAATCTCCAACTCATGTTTTTTGATACCAAAAAATATCAACACTCGTTGATAAAGTAAAAAAACTCGGCAGAGCCTCGGTTTTTTTTACTTTATCAACTTGTGTTGATATTTTTTGATATCAAAAAACACTCATAGGAGATTCTCTATATACTATATCATTCTAGTATTAATTATACATTACGATTCTAGTATTAAATCCTAATATACAACTGTAGTATTAAATTATACTACACGATTCTAGTATTAAATCCTAATAATATACAACTGTAGTATTAAATTATACTACACGATTCTGGTATTAAATCTTACGAGTGTATTAAGTCATACTATAGTTAATTATACTACACTATTGTAGTTAATCATACTAAACGATTCTAGTATTAAATCATAATATGAAATTGTAGTATTAAATTATACAACACTATTCTAGTACCACATCTTACTAGTCCTACTATACTACTGTAGTATTAAATTATACAATACGATTATAGCATTAAATCAAAATATAATCAGTATACCATTATGTATTTCAAATTGAAATTGTTATTTCAGATAGGCCAGTGGTTACAATACCTCTGGCATCTTACGGTTCTGACGAGGGGCAAACAGTGACCATACCATGCAACTTTACTTCGAATCCTGTGGCCACTGGTGTAGTGTGGTCAAAAGATGGTTCCAATTTAGACATCCCTGCTTCTGGTGGGAAGTATTCGGGAGGAACCACATTAGCCACTTCCTTGACGATAACATCTCTCACTAGCGCTGATGCGGGAAGTTACGTCTGTGGTGTGACAAATGCACAAGGAACTGGAACGGATACAACGACAGTCTCAATCAGCTGTAAGTTATATTGGGCTACAACATTCGCGCTTTATCGTGGTAAATCTCTACATTGTCTACCACTAGATGCCCCGGTCAAATTTCAAATCCTAGCAAAATTTTAAAACAAAGATCAATTGCTGCGATAGATGCGTAATGACGATTTCGGGAAACGGAAGAGGCAAAAGATACGTGGGCAAATGTTTGTTCACTGATAATTCCCTCGAAGAGCAAAAGTTGTTATATGAGACTTTGGGAGGATTTTGAACTGTTCAACCAGTTCTATCAGATATATGATAATGGCTGACACCAATATTGTCCTTTAAGACATATTATCCACTGTAGCCATGATTTATTACCGCACGCGGAGCATGCCCTTAGGATGGATAAAGCTCTAACGACCTTTACAAATTTACTTTATATCAATGAATCTGGGACACGTTTCTTTCCTGGTTAAAAATTCGACTGGTTTAATAGAAATTGAACCTTCCTGGTACAAACACATCTTTGTCAGAAAAATAGATCTCAATAAATTATGAGCGGATGAAAGATTACTAGTATTTCGAAAGAGTAATATGGCCCGTCATCTACACAACACACATCACTGCTGACAGTTAACTTTCGTTTGGGTTTAGATTTCTCTTTAGTCTGTGCCCATGGACAATCAAAGTTCATAAATTCCAAGATAATAATTAGTGCAATAATGCGTGGACGTTACCTTGGAAACATGTCAAGGTACCTTGTGTTTCTAATTCATTGATCTCTTTTATATAAATAAATGTTTTACATTTAGATGCTCCAGTGAGTGGAACTATCAGTAACCCCAGTCCTAGACCTGTAGAGGGCGATGCTGTTTCCTTGTCCTGTGCTGCCTCGGCTGCACCAGAACCAGTGTATAAATGGTTTAAAGATGGCGCGGAGATATTTACGGGGAAGGTTCTACAGTTATACTCAGTCAGTGAGAACGATACAGCCACATATACATGTATAGCCACCAACGATAAAGGTTCAACTAATGCTACTACAACACTTGATGTACTATGTAAGTCAATTGTTTAACGTCCACTCGACACAAACTTTTCGGGATTAACATATGGTTTAATTTTATTTCAACAATTCGTTTGAACGTAGTGGTCTTTCGCAGTGTGATGAAACCGGTTGGACAGGCGCGACCCTCTTTCTTGTTAAGTACAACCGAGGATTAGAAACCACGCCAGTTGACTCAATGACATGCTTTATGATACAGCACGCACGTGCTAACCATTCGGCCATCCACCCCCCGTCAGTCAATTGGTTTGTAGTATTTCCATTACAGGTTGGGTATACCGTATATATTAGATAAGGTGCCTAACCTCTAGTTTAACAATGCGAAGAGTATGATGATACCCCTGCTTCAGGATTATTTGCTGTTTTAGAAGTATTCTAGAAAATTATTTTTGTAGCTAAATCGCTCCATGTTGAAATGCATTGCTTTCCCATTTCTCATTTTTCTTTTATCTTTTTTCCACAGATACACCCCGATTAACTTTTGAAGGTGATGTGAAATCTGTCGGGGGTGATGACGACGCGGTGATACCGCTAGTCGTCAATTCAAACCCGGAACCTACACGTATCACTTGGACTAAAAACGGTCTGCCTTTTGATCCTACAACCAATCCCAGAATCAGTGGTGGAACCCCGGCTAACCCTCAGTTAACCATCACCAATCTAGTACCTGATGATAATGGAGTCTACCAGGCTGTTGTTGAGAACAACATAGGCACAGTGAGAAGTCCGACAATAAACGTAACCGGAACTTGTAAGTTGCACTTAGATGATCTTATTATTTACAATAATTCCTTCTAGGACATCAATGTGGGCTGCTTTATCTAGAAGGAAGTAGACATACGAACTTCACTTTATTTACAATGGCCACATTTGCAATGTTCGGTTAAACCCTTTTTTGCCACGAGAATAGCGTTTCGTCTTGTGCGCCATTGTTTAACAATTGCCTTGTCAATCCCGTAAACTCTCGGCGATAAGAGGAATCCGCAATAATCCGAAAAAGCCATCCTTAGGATCTGCTTTGCATTCAATCTCATGGTCGAAATGAAATGGGGTTTAACGTTCTACTATTCTGCTTCGACTGGGCTAATGAAGAATGTGGTTCATGGTCGAACTGTTGAGAAAGTCGTGTGGTTCTTTCCCTCGCATCAATATTTATGATATTCTTTTTTTTATAGTTGCACCAAATACTGTGGTGATACGACCACCCAAAGTAACAACAAACGAGGGTCGTCCTGTGATTGTCGAGTGTTCGTCAAACGGCTCACCATCACCAAGTTATGTCTGGTTTCGAGGCACCACCAGGTATTCTGATGGGCCTATATTAAATATTGCGTCAGTGACTTTTGCTGATAACACCACCTTTATATGTAATGCTACAAATACGGCTGGATCATCAACGGCTCTCGCCAGTATAGAGGTCTATTGTAAGTATACTAGTTGTTTACATACCGATAGTAATATTAATTTGAAATGTTATTGAAACAAAATAATGAATATCCTTATATTAATTGAAAGTATATGATTGATTAATAAAACTAACACATACTTATGGAATAACAGCTACCTTTTTATTATCAAGCGTTGAAAGAATACTCTTCGAAACGACGCTCAAATAAATAAGTAGCTGTTATTCCACAAGTATGTGTTAGTTGTGTTGCTCTATCCAGTTACTAAATGCCTCTTAAAGATTATATGATTGATGTTTTACAGTTATACTAGTTTGCTTATTTGTATATTAAATTATAATAATATACAATCGGTGTTGAATAAATGGAAGAGTAATTAAGGAGATTGGAGTGGGCGAATATAGACACCAAAATAATTACCCCATCCCAGTCTATCTGACCTACCAAATAGTTTACCCACCAAAATGATGATCGTAACCTAGAATTCCTTATAGATCAATTTTGCATAATATGACAAAGACCTCCCCAAGCGGCCTAATTCTGAAATTAGACAACGCTATATCAGACACTCACGGATGGGTGGGGGTGACATATTTTAGTTACTCCTTCTTGTTACATAATGGTGTGCCAAAAACTTAATTTGTTACCCGACACTGGGTCATGTATTTTGCCATTGATTAACATCTGTATTGTGCTTGATATGTTAATATAGACCCCATCGATGTGTTACATTAACTTACATTATAGATACCGCCATGTGTGAACACATCTGTTAAAAGTATCTATAATGACGCCTGTTTTCGTTCCCACTGTTTTGGTTGGTGGTGAAAGGTATTATGATCCGCTTCCACCCCAGGGTGATATCACAGACAAGCCATTTTAACGACACAGATTGTATTTAAGTTCTTCTCACGTTTAAAGGGGAGGCAACGTCGTGCGCATATCAATATTCCTTCATTGATCTGTTTCCATTCCTTACCAACAAACCGCTTATTTTCTCATTATTTCAGATCAACCTAAAATAACATTTGGAGGAGCAGTGTATAAAAAGGAAGGAAGCAATGATGCCATCGTTCCTGTAGAAATCAACTCTCATCCAGCACCACAGACATTAACCTGGTATAAAAACGGAGTTCCATTTACCCCTTCCCCGCCGAAATATAGTGGAGGTACCCCGAGTAAGGCGGAGTTAACCATCATAGATCTGGATGTAACCGATGTTGGGGTGTATTATGTTGAAGTACGGAACGACGTTGGAACCACCAAAAGTGATAACATAAACGTCACAGGCCTGTGTAAGTGACAAAGTAAACAGCATTCTAGATTGAAAGTTCATTTTGATTTTCCGGTGTGGTTTCCCCTTGTCAGTGATGCAGACGGAGGGCCTGGCAAGGACAGCTGCCTGGTCGTTCGGATAGGACGAAAAACCGAGGTCCTGTGTACACATTGGCGTGCACGTAAAAGATCCCTTGGCAGTTGGAATTCAGTTGCTGCCCGGGCAAAATTTTCCTCATAGCACACTGTATGGCGTATACCCGTCTTCAATTAGCCCAGGTTAGGTGCAGAAGCGTAGGACGTTAAACCCCATTTCATTCATTCATTCATTCTAGATTGAAAATCGATAATGGCAGAGACGATTAGTTTAGATATTTTGGCGCTGATTTGATAAGATGTTTACCTATTGTCAGTGGTACAGGTTGGGTAGGGGGGTCTGACGGGTTAAAAAGGTGTCTAGTCATTCGGATTTGACAAAAAACGAAATCCGTCCGTATACATGCGTACAGCTTCATTTAGTTCTATGATGAATTATATGGCTAACGGTACTATTTATTTAAATAACACAACTCACAATAAGTGTCATGGCGCGCGCTTGTTGTTCTTTCCAACCATAATGTGAGTTGAAGATCCACATTAGATAATAAGACTACTGTGTATTAAGTGTATATATAAAAAGAAATATAAAAAAACAGGATATAGGGACATATATTTAATTAAAAATTAATGATAATTGACCTTAATGTGAACGTCATTGTTGTTTATCTTATCCACCCTTTATTCCAGTCCCACCATCTAATGTGGTAACCACACCATCGTCAGTGGAAGTACTAGAGTTTGAGAGTGTTAGCATCGAGTGTACAGCTACCGGGGAACCAACACCAACATTTAGCTGGAGTCGTGGTGGCGTAGTTTATTCTAATGGGCCACGGCTTGCCATCGCATCAGCAACACCAGATGATTGGGCTAATTTTACCTGCAACGCTGTCAACAATGCTGGAAGTAGCACGGCTGCTGCTCTTGTAAATGTTTTGTGTAAGTATCAATCTGTCCACTCATCTGTCCTCTATATAACAGTATTAGGGAATACCTTAATCTACGCTACCGAACAATTCTTGGACCAGCAACTGGACTCCAAACGCTACTTATCTTGCTGTTCTTCATGTTCGTTTTCTTAAGGGGTGATGTTCTTGGAAAAACTAAACCCCTAGTATTTCGCCAATACAAGTACGACCAACAAGACACTTGCGCATCTATTAAAGGGCTTGCGAAAATGCCATACTCAGGAACTTATTTTAGTCTTTTTCGAATGTAACGAAAACCGGCGATCCTGTGTACAGTTCTAAGTCAATTTCCTGATAGCATAGGCTTACCGTATGACGTACAGGCAAGTTGAACTTAAATCCATTCATTTCTTGCAGTTAAACCAATTCAGAACGTAGGCCTGCCTCAAGATGGCGACAATACTCAATATGCAGCAGACGTGGGGGAAACTGTCAACATGACGTGTAATGTGAAGAGTAATCCCGCGCCGTCACTCTATCGATGGTGGTTTAACCAGACTCAGTTACCGGAAACAACATCCACTCTAACAGTGCTAGTTGATACACAGAAATATGGAACTTATACTTGTCGAGCTTTGAACCCTCAAGGTGAATCTGGTGACATTCTCATAACGCTCAAAGATAGAACCGACCCAGGTAAGAATATTCATAATTTCATATTAAATATCACTTTTAGAGTTTGAGCCAAATACAATCCGGCCTATTAGTACGTTGACCCGGGTAAATTTGACTTCGACACGATTTCGCAAGAAGTTACGTCCAAAAACATTGTCAATCATCAGTCTGCAGCATAACTAATCCTAACCCTAGTACCCGGATCAACGTACTGCGCCTACAATCACTAACACTTGAAACTGTCTTCGGCCTGCTTTCATGTACGTGTTTCCGCCCACGAAAAGGTCGGTCTTGTGCAAACGCAATGGGGCGATTTCCACATAAGTCCCCCTTTGCGCACTGAATAAAAAGTTGCTGAGCAGCGACATTTTTTTAAAAGCTTTCCCGCATTTTTTTCCTCACGTGAAATGTGGACATGCGTACCGAACCGGGTGTTTACTTTCTGGTGCACAAACACGGGTTCTCTCGCACTAAATCAATAGTCCACTCTTGTTGCTGCAAATCCAGATTGCATATGGCAGATTTTCTGGACATGAACTAAAACAATGTCAGGCACTGTACTGTCATAGCAATCCTAACATCTATCTGTCGTCATTACGTCGGGTCCCCTAAACTCTTCGGCGAATTTTCTGTACACAGGGAAACGTATACATGGAAAGTAGGCCTAAAATAAATAAAGCAATAATAATTCCACAATAGTCATTCACGATTACTTTTTCATGCATTGCATTATGTAATTTCGACGTGCATTTAATGATCATTTTAGAGTATTCTATATAATCCTAGTGTCTATTCTATTGCAGGAACGGGCGCGTCAACAACCAGCGGCTTGTCAACCACGTATATAGTCTTGATTATCCTTATAATTATTATCATACTGGTTATTATTATAATAGCTATAATATTCTGCTGTACTCAAGGTAAGCGGTGGTTAATTAAATATTTATGACGTATACTGCATATTTAGTTTGAAATTTACTTAGATATGGGGCTGTATGCTCGATTAAGTGCGACAATAAATAGAGCCGTACTCCCCCAAGGTTCGACATGCCTAAGAGTGATGGTTCAACTTTCCGTTGGTACAGGACAATGTACATGGATTTGAATAAATTTTTCGCAAATTATTCTACTTTAATGTTATACCAGTATATGTCACTATTACGTTACACGGATCCCTCAGGACATCAACTCAATGCCATCAAAAATATCTACACCATGGAATTATTTGAAAAGGCCACAGCGCTTTTAGTGGTTTCGAATGCGCACTTTAAGGTTCAATTCGCTCACCTTATAGGTTTTCTCCTGTCCCTTTCATAGCTAAAAAAATTACCCTACACGCAAGAGAAAAATAAAAATAAGAATACATTGCCATGTTAGTCTCTTAATAGCTTGTGATGAGTGTACATTAAAGCTGAACTCCGGTTATAAAAACTTCAGAAATAATTAAATAAAAAAAAAGGACAACCGCCATACTTGTTTCAATTTCTTGAACTAACATGGATGTCGCTTTGGGCGGACAAACACACAGGTAGGCCATGCCAACTTCCAGTGTACACAGTGTCAAGCGAAGTGTCCACATCCGGTTAAATATAGCCAGCATCAATCTGAACGACTGACTCACCCTACCTGCAGAGAAGTGACTCTGACGCAGTGAACAGCCATGATATCTACATGCCGTTATCTAAACGTCACAGGTCGCGAGGTCAACGAGCAGAAGTCAGTTTGTAAACAAACAAACGAAAGTACAATGACTTCGACGAACATAAAACCTGCGTCGTATCAGGGTTGTCTGTGCAATAACGCGGACACAACTCGTGATTGAATAATAATTCACGGAAGAAAATGTGATTTGAACAGAATTAGCAAGTAAAAACTGAAATTTGACACATGCGGGGATTGACTAATACGTAATTTATTTCAGTTCTAAACAGAAATTTAAAACTTTAACACAATTTTAAAAAATAGCCAAATTCTGGCTGGGATTACTGAGCAAAATGGCAATTCACTGGATACATGCGAAAAAAAGGCCAGCTACCATAAATTTAGTTACGTACGAGCCAGCATATGATCTTGTTTGTTTATTTACTAGGATTATGCGCGGCCATATGTGGTAAAAAGAAGAAATCTTCGAAGGCTAAAGTAGAACCAGCACCAGTAATAGTTCCTGCTACTAAAGTTAAACCTTCTCCATTTATCAGTAATGGCTATACGTAAGTAGTTTTATATTGGTGTCCAGGGGTTTGTCCCAGGGGTTGTTGTTGTATGTGGATCTTAAAAAATTCCAAAGAATTACTTGATGGTTTGCAATCTAGATCACTTGCTTCAGTCTCATCTATACAAACGTTTGACTTTTGTACCTTGTACACTAAAATTCCCCATAGTACATTAAAAACTCGGTTGAAAGACATTATTCACAGTGTCTTTTCAACTAAATCGGGACATGCTAGATATAAATATTTAGTTGTTAATTATAATTCCACTTATTTTGTCAAGAACCATAGTGATTCAAAAAACAAATACACAGCCATCAAGATAATTCAGATGTTGGATTTTTTAATTGATAATATCTTTGTTGAATTTGGAGGGGAAATTTATCAGCAAGTGGTAGGTATCCCCATGGGTACCAACTGTGCACCTTTGCTTGCTGATTTGTTTCTCTATTCCTACGAAGCCGAGTACATGCAGGCACTCGTAAAATCTAATAAACGTTTAGTTAGACATTTTAATTTCACTTATCGATATATCGATGATGTTCTATCACTGAATAATCCAAAATTCAGTGATTATATAGAATTCATATATCCTGATGAGCTCGAAATTAAAAATACTACTGACAGTGACAATTGCGCTTCCTACTTGGATCTGCGTCTCGATTTTGACAATTGCCATAAACTAAGTGTTAAATTGTACGATAAACGTGATGACTTTGACTTTCCGACTGTTAACTTTCCATTTATTAGTAGTAACATTCCAATATCACCAGCTTATGGAGTGTTTGTGTCTCAGCTAATTCGTTACGCGAGAGCTTGTTCATTCTATTCTGATTTTTTGAGTAGATCGAGGCATTTGTCATCTAAGCTTCAACTACAGGGATACTTGCGAACTAGACTTATTAAAGCCTTTAAAAAGTTTTATGGTCGTCATATTGACTTGATCGGTAAATATAACATGTCTCTCTCGACTATTATTCTAGGCATATATAATTGACGGGTATACTATCTACCTGATTATATATGTGTACTACATCGTTAACACTGTTCATCATGTGCATTTTGCATACCGATAGTTCATTGGTCTATCACGCTATTTTACCGAGTTTTCGCTTAATTGATTGGATGCAGCTATGGCGGGTGTGGCGCGCCAGGCAGGGTAAGCTTACTCTTCCTAGGACACCTGTTACCACTGTTCGTCGTGTATTTTGTACACGGTGAACAGTCCATATGCTGATTACACTTTTTGCGTTTTTACACATTTTTGCCTATGCCGTTTTTAGGACTTCGAATTTTGTCTAATGGTTTGGATTGTTCGTACTTGGTTTTATTTTATTTTATTCCAATATCTGATGGTTTACAGCGCACTTCTCATGACTATAATTAAATTGTGGCAGTCTTAGTTAATTATGGATTGTCCACCAAGTGAATTGTAGCACTGCACACCGATAACACATCGGGGCAAGATTTCCTACAAGATACACCATAGTAAAACAACAATTCCTAAACTGAACATTAGAACCTTAAAGCAATTTCAGACGAATTCATCAGAAATATATGAGAATAAAACTTAGATTCCGAGACAGTACCAGTGAGGGAAACCGCGTTTTCTGCATAATACATCAGAAAGACACATCATTTACAAGAGAATACAATTGGGAAATACGGTAATACCGCAATTACGGACTTGACTAGCCTTTGGTATTCTCTGGATGTATCCACAACAACCGTATCTCCTGTATCATCTTCAAACCTCTTTCTCGAAATCTAAACTAAAGATGAAAATCCAAATTTTAGTAGATACTTCCAATTTTGATTGGCTAAGCACTAAAATCAATCTAATATTATCCAATCAAATTACTAAAATTTGGATTTTTATCTTAGTCTAAATTTCGTGAAACAGGCCCCGGGTTTCAAACAATACATTGTCAGTTCAATGTTTTACGTGCAGGGTAAACCACGAGACTGGGGTTTTGCTGGGGAAAGTAGGACTGAAGAAAATAACCCGAGAAAAAGAAAAACCGAGGCCGGTTTGCCGAGGTTTTCTTCGAGGGTTTTTTCTGAAGTCGAAGTCTTTATCTTGCTTATAAACCGTCTATTTTTATTAGATGTACGTAAAATGAGAATATCTCAGAATTCCCTATGGAACAAAACCTACTCTGGAAGAATAACCTGATACAGGTTTAAAGAAATTTTGTTAGAAGAATAACCCCAAATTACTCTCTATATATTCAGACAGCAGGTTTTTCCGGGCATAGAATATACCCGAAAGATCAAAGAGATTTACTGTTACAGGTTTTTAACACTGCGGTAAAGCTTACCTATCTTTTGCTGTATCATGGCGTTAAAGTAGACAGTGTTCTGGTTGTTTTTTTTCTAATTGAATATCGACCTATTGGTGACATGTGATCTTTGTGTTATTTTACAGATCATCGGAATCAACAGTTTCTAGACAGGATGTTTTAGTTAACGTGAATGGGGCAGCTGGCGGAAGATCTAAATCAACTCAATTAAGGTATTTTATTATTATGGATGTTGTCCTGTTTTGTTGTCCTGTGGAAGGTTATTACATACACGCAGCTCAAGTCACTTGTGAAATATTCTCTTAAGTTTGTATTTACACAGCGAGATGGTATGGTGGCTGATTGTCGCGTTATGAAAAGGGCGAGATTTAATATGGCCACTTTCAGCCACCATAAGTTGGATATATATTGATGTCCATTTCTATTAAAAAATAAAAGGCTATAAACTTCATATTCTTCTGGGGTGGTATTTATTTACACTGCGACGAAAGTATATTTAGATTGATGCCCATTTAATATATGCATGAGCTTGGTATTATGTTGGGCTGTTATTTACATGGGGGGGGGGGGGAGATACCCATGTATGTCAAAAGATGCACGAGCTTGGTACTATGTTGGGTTGATATTTACATCGGTGATCATTTATATCAAAAGATGCATAAACTTCATATTCTGATCGGTTGGCATGTACAGGGGCTGATACTTGCATGAGATTGATACTTCTTATAGCTAGGAAAGCTAAACTTAGTAATAACGGATACCAAATTTAAAAAAATGTGAATACTACAGTGTCTAATAGTTTACACATAAACATGTATATTCATACACTGACCCGTTCACTTGGACGTTAAAATGTTTCACTTTAGTGTGTTAGTGTAAAGTCCCTACGATTCGCATAATAATTATTCTATGATCATGTTTGATCATACTGGCATGTCACACACTCAGAGAATAATAGATCGGTGACGGTCGTGCACATTCTAGCACATTTCACGTCATTTGTGGATTGTACGTTCGGGTAAGGATTAGGATCTGCAAATTCCTTCAAGATCTCGAGATGTAAACAGAGCTAACCCTAATCATTGACCAAGCCTTACCATTACTCTAATGCACAATCCACATATGACGTCATATATGCAGGACGGTCCTAAACACTCACATATATCTAACTTCAAAATGCAATAGCATTGTGCTGTCATAATTAAATCTAAATTTATCAAGTATTCTAGGGAAACCTATGAAACAATTATAATCAGTAATATATTTTGTTTCCACAATCATTCAAACAGGCATGACACACAGCCACAAAACTAGCGCAAGACTGTAAAGGCACCAGGGCCCCGTTTCTCGAAATTTTAACTAAGATAGAATCCAAATTTTAGAAGATACTTCAATATTTCATTGGATAAGCAGTAAAATCAATCCAATATTATCCAATCAAATAACTAAAATTTGGATTTTATCTTAGTTAAAATATCGTGTAACAGGCCCCAGGTTAGCATAACTGAATGTAAATTCTCAATGCAACAATTGGTATCGGTAATATATGAATTTTGAACACTCTATAATAGTATATAATGATAATAATTAAGCACACGGGCATGCCACAAAAGAATGTAATTGGTATGTTTCACATAATCACTTGCATGTTATCACTGCCATCATTTTTGTATTTCACGTAGAATTGAGGAAGATGCACGTGACTATGGTATGGGAGGTGGCGGACCTATAATGTAAGTATAATATACACCCATATACTAGAAAACTGGGTGTGAATCTTTTACATTTTTTTATTGAAGCGGAAAGTGCCCACGGTTGCATTAATCACATGATGCTAGTTGCCAGGTCGCAAAACAAATTGCAATAAACTATATAATGCAAGGATAACTTATGCCAATAATTGGAACGGACTTTGCACGTTGATTGAGATATCTAGTCATTGAACTTCAAACACATCAACAACATCCAAAACGTGGATGTTACTAGCAAACGTAAAATAAGGCGCCCTGAGAAAAAGAAACCCAAACAACCCAACAAATTAACAACCTTTCAATTATAAAATAATACACTTGATTAGTCTTAAGGCACTTACCAGTCGGTCTGGTTTAAGGGCACCCATAAGCCAATGGGTACCTGGTTCATTTGCCCAGGTTCTTATATCCCTTATGTGGAGGCAATGGGGCTTTACCACAGGCGTGGATCACGGGATAGGGGGGGGGGACACCAGGAGCAAATGCCCCTCCTACAAAATATGGCGCCCCTTAAATATGGCGCCCCTATCAAAAAAAAAGATAGTAACTTGGCGCCCCACCACTTTGCTGCACCCCCACTTTTAAACTCTTGCATAATACGGTCCTGATCTTGTGTAGCGCACGGTGTAGTAATATCGCCTTAAACCATATTACAGCGTTATACTGACGTAGTGTGCTGGTCAGGTAGTCTACTCAGATTTAAAACCGCATTAGTAATTGACATATATTATTTCAGTGATTCCAATGGAGTTTAATATTACACATTATTACCATCTTTTTCTTACAGTTCTATAATGGAAGGAGAAACAAGAACGCCACGTGCACATCAGCTACCTCCGCTGGGTTACGAGCCATCGTCGGAAACGCCGGTTAAAAAGATGAAACGAAAGCGAAAACGACGACCAAAACCGGAAGCGATAAATGAGAGTGAAAGTGCAGCCTTAACAGCGAATCAAGCCACGGAACGGACATCACCAAGCAGTGATGTTTAGTAACCTATTTTAAAACTCGAAAAGATTCACTAAAGTGTAGTGCTGTGTGCGAAGAAATCGTTTCGTAGTGATAGTTAATAATGGGAGACAACTCTACCTATGATCTTGTCGTTTCCTGTCTGCGAATCAAAACCTTTAAAAAAATATGTTTAAACGGTGGGTAAGATTTGTTCCCCTTAACACCAGCGAAGTAGCATGGTCGAGTGAAAAAAACGGGAATCTGCGCCCCTGTCTATTTCCCTCTCCTCTCTCTCTATCTCTCTATCTCTCCCCCTCTCTCTCTCTCTCTTTATCTCTCTCGGCATCTCTCTTTCTGTCTCAAAAACAAGGGACAGCAAAGGTGATAAAAGGGAATGACCTCGTATTCAAAGTGATATAAATTGATACCAAATACTCCACTACTCACAAACTATATATCTGTATATACTTCCAGAATATTTATTTATTGTTATTTTTCATTTTTTATAAACACTTTTGAATAGCGTAATATATTTTTCAAACAGTCAAATACTCTGTTTTTATCGGCTAGTTGTTTTATTTTAGAGAAAAACATTTGTTGATAACATGCTTTAAATATTGTTTACTCGATGTTGTTATATATATAAAGTGCCTTTAAATGGACAAATATTGAAATAGTGCTCACAAGTAGTCCTATGTATAATCGATATTTTTTTAGATATACGCAACGGATGTGCTATTGTCTCATTTCTGTACGTCCATATTATTCAGAGTGGCTGTCTTTTGTCCACGCGTCTTTTTTTTCTACACAATTTTTGTTATCATTTTAGAGACAACAATTACTATTGGATATTTGTCGAGAGTTTTAATGGTGTTGCTAAGGTATTGTTCGCAATTTCTAGAGTTATGCCCCTTGATTACACAATTTTTCTATATTCAACCGTATGATCTATGAACATTCGGAAACCTCCAAAGTATAACTGGAATAAAATATTTCCTCAAGCAATGCGAATATCAATAGAAATGGTAGACATATTGATCTACGCGCTTGAGGTCCGGGGGATCGCAAAGGTAGAACCAAAACAAAACATCATGGCCATATTTTTCTGCAATTCTCAACGATATGTTTTGAATAGCAACCTATGTTTTATTTAAATATTTATTTTTTATTCTGTGATATTATTTTAATATTTATTGTACATGTATGCATATATTGGGCATCAAAGAACAATAATATAAAACGTCCTGCACGACACCTACCACTAGTTGCTCCGGCCCGGAGTTCACAAAGCATTCCCAGACTTAAGTTAAGAATGGACTCAATATTGTTCGCCTTGTGTTAACTAAAATATAGACCTTTATAATTTGTTGTTTAATGTATCAAATACATCAATAAGAAACTACATGTATGTGCAAAGTTGTGTGTTTCTGGATCAAAGGTATATCTCAAAAACAGTGATTTAAAGTTGACTAAATTCTTAAGTTAAGTCTGAGAATGCTTTGTGAACTCGGGCCCTCTGTTATCCTTCCAAGTAAATAACATGTCATATCAGGTGTTTAGTAGAAAATGTAAGCATACTCAGCATTATGCACGACACCCACCACCACTATCTTTCCTAATAAACGAGAAGTAGTGTCAGGTGTTCTTTTAATTCTTTTTTTTCTTTTTTTTAAAAAAGGGCAAGGATCAGCATATTACACAACACCCACAATAATCTTGTCTTTTATATTCCTACATCACATCTATTGCCAACATATGTATTTTGAATTGTAGGATTTTTAATTTGTTAACCGAATGCTAGATAAAGTTTGTGGTCTGCGAAATTAAAATTAAGAAACGCTAATCTGACTTGAACTATACCTTATTTAAAATTTGATACCTTTAAGCATATTAGGAATGTTTTTAATAGTGAAATGTGATTGGTTATATATAAATATATATTCAGACTTAAATTATGTTACAAATTGTATTGTATATATAATGTCCATACTATTGAAAATAGAATTATGTTGATTATATATCAATATATGTTCACGGTCAAATATAAGTTTACAGTTGAATTATGTTAAAAATTGTATTATATATTAATGTCCATACCATTGAAATAAAAGTTTACAATAAAATTAATTAATAGTAGTTTCTCAAAAAGTGAGAATATATTAAACTAAATGCGATAAGTAAAATCTTATCTATTGTGAGTTTACTCGGTTCTAGGGGTTTCAGCTTTTATCCGTTCGACAGACAAGTGTTAATTTAAACATTCAATTATACCGAGAAGATTAAATAAAGTAGGGTTTAACGTCCTACTTTTCTGCAACAAACAGGTATTGGTGACCGGCACACTCCCGGACATCAGCTGTTTTGAACATACAGCCTATGGCAACACACAATAATATCTAAGGTAAAAGTTAAATATACCTAAATTCACTCTTTTTTTTATTTTCAAATACACAATTATGAATGGAAACTACGGTTAATTTTCTTGTACAGTATAACCTGAATTAAGCAGCCACTTAAGTAAATTTTCATGACTGACCGCTTAACGGGAGTGACCTCTTAATAAAGTCTCAGTGCTGAAATCAAAGTAAAATTTACGCTTGGATGCAATGGGAGTAAACAACAATAATTGCATCGGTAAATATGGCGGTCGCTGAACCAAATGACTGATATCGGGAACCTAGACTGATCCATGAATAAATTATTACTATTATAGAGATTTGTATTATTACAACTATAAAGGAAACGAATTATTGTACAGAAATATATATGTAACCTCTAAAATGTCTAATGCTAATGACATCATTTGCAAAGCCAAAGCCAGTTCCGTAAATTATACGGAAGGTGGGAGGTGCTAATGGTAACGCTGTTTATCGAATTAAACGGAAATGACGATTGCTGACCTCTGTTGACATCTTTTTTGTGCATCGATTTTCACTCGACTGAATGTCCCGGCTTTCTGTTTAGGAGGTGCTAAGTCATGACATCTGGGCTTGACAGTCAACTTTTTTCGTGGGTTGATTCGCTACACGATTTGACTCCGTTCTTTGATCTTGGAACTCGAAGTTAATATATGTAGGTACTTGTTCATCGTTTTTATATGGTACCTATTGAGGCTTTGAATAGTTTGTCATTATCAGTACCGGATCGGAGATGTGGTGGAGGGCAAAGTGTCAGTTCCCCGCAAATTTTGGGTTTAGTAAAAGGTTTTGAATTGATACGATTGGCTGGTGTCGAATTTTGACTTAGTGATTGTTTGCCTTTAACAACGACTGACTGAGACTTGTACCATGATTAAATTTGAAATGTATGTTCTAATACAAAATGTTCAACACATGTATATCCCGTCTTCATTAGCCCAGTTGGAACAGAACAGTAGGACGTTAAACCCCATTTATTTTTTTCCAATACATGTATATATGTATATTTCGCGTGTGTTTCTAGTTCAGAATATCCCTCAGCATGTATCAAGTTAAGTTTATTTTTTTCAAATTATTTGGGGGGGGGGGGTGTTGTTAGCGCCACACTGGACCCTGTGTTTTTCTTTCCTAATTCAGCCTCACCTCCGCCCAATTCACTTGTCCCGGACCGCCAACAAGGTGAACCCGGCCTTGGTCTTCGTGATCAACTATTTTGGAGTACGTCTAACTGTTATATGTATAAATCTTTGATTTGTTATTTCTCGTTCATTTACATCTTGCGAAATTTAAATGTCAAACCGCAACACCGGGCCACACTAAAAGAGAAGAGCCACACTAAAAGAG
Source organism: Patella pellucida (assembly GCA_917208275.1). Taxonomy (NCBI): domain Eukaryota; kingdom Metazoa; phylum Mollusca; class Gastropoda; family Patellidae; genus Patella; species Patella pellucida. Next base: position 44,460,396 of record OU795043.1, on the reverse strand, counting down.
AAGAGCCACACTAAAAGACAATTTCAGAATCTAGAACGTTGAAACTTTTTTTTAGCTTGAATGGTAATAAAACTACACACTCTTGTTACGCTCGCAATATTTTGGCAAATCCCAGCTTAACCACAGCGGGGTCCAGGGCCTGCCGAGAATCGCACAGCCCCTAACGCCACGAAAACAATAGTTTTTATCCTTTTGAAAGCCACGCATTCGTTACACACAATTAGACGGTCTGTAATACAAGAATATATCTGATCACATAAAAATCCCTTTTAGACCGATCACCGAGTGGAACTTCACAGATAAGATTGAGTGATAGCTCAGTCTCCGCCCTCGCGCCGCTGGATCGATTACCGTTTAACTTCTATATGGAATTTGCATTTTTCTCTTTTGTCCATGAACCGCGGGCCCTAGGTCTGGGCCCCTCAGGCCGACGCCTAAGCTGGAGATCGTATGGGTTGTTCAATCCATTAATCTATATTTAAAACAAATTTGATGTTATGTTGCTTAATAAGAAACCTCTGGCTTGTGAAGATGTCTTGTCTGTCAGTTTATGATCACTCATATATATCATTACCATCTGTAATATAAGCGATTCCCAAATTCTCCTAGGAATTCTCCTGGTTCGAGTGTGCACACTTATCTATACTGTTGTCATTTTTAATATATGCGTTTCTCAAATTCCCGAAAGGACCTTACAGGATAATTCGACCACGACGTCATTGATATATCAAGTATCAACTGAATTTGACATTAAGAGACTGACAAATGAAATTTTGATAATCCCAGCTGATTCAGTTGTCGGATATTATCAATGATTAACGGATTGTTAGAGAGGCCCTATACGAGAAAATCATCTCTTTTTATCATCGTTCTAAATTTTACATTATCATTATTTGAAAACAAAAATATCTTCGCCTTTTTAAATTTTCAAATAGCCACGTCGAAATTCATGGAAGTAGTTTCTGTGTAGTAGATTTTAGCTGTATACGGATTTGTTCTCAAAAACATATTTCATTTTTCCTTTTTAGCTGTGGTTTTTTTAAAAACCCCGTTAGTTTCTGAAATATCCTTTCAAGCCAGTCCATTTTTGGGTTGCTTGATTTAGCTTCATTAAATTCTAACAAAAGTATTTTTTTGTCTATTTTCAACTTTTTAAGGACATCCCTAATACAGCTAATCATCAGTTGGTAATATGAGTGCAAACTGGCTAATTCCATTCAGTCTGATGAATTGAAGATCTCCCAACATCCAAATTCCCCTTGAGACAGGCCTAAATGCCAAGGCTGTTTTATTAACATTTTTATATGTAACAAACGTCGCTATATTTTCTTTAAAATGGCGTTCCAAACTGAAATGGTAAATAATCAATATTAGTACATTTTAGCCTGTATTACGTCGTAAATGAAGTACAATAACGACTAATTCTTGTAAACCTATTAAATATGCATTATGAAAGTAACAAATCTGTCCGTTCAATTATGACCACTGAAAGGCTTGTTGACATCGCGCCTGGTACGTTCGTGCATTTTTTATGCGCGAACTCTGAGTTTTTCTATTACTGGCACGCGCACGGGCACTATTTGTTTTGTTTTACATGTACCAAAATCTGGGATTTCGCGCGTAGGTACTTTTGAGGTATTAGGTCTGTTTAGCATAACACTTGCCATTGTACCTGTGTATCGCTAATTATAAACCGAATGTTTGTAAACCGTTCATATTTATTACGCACTTAATTTTCAGTACAGTGTTAATTCATGCTCAAATTGTTACTAAGCAAACCAACGGGATTATTTTCTCAACAGTGTATGAACTCATTTCATAGCGATAATATCCTTACACCGAGAGAAAGTATCTAGTGTTTTTAGAAGCAAACTAACCTGCCGCACATGACGATGTCATTATACTACTAATAAAAAGGCAAGAACTCCTTTTGCAGCGGAAGCTTATCAGTGAGTAATAGGTCAAGGTTAAAACATACAGTACACGCATCGCGGTGGTTTGATGTTTTTTATCGTGGAATTCCGTGAATTACCGCGTGAATATCGAGTGACATGATACGACTGACAGAGCAGCCCGGAGTCGAACAATCGCCGCCTGAGCTGTCTTCGTCAGCTAGTTTCAAAATGGCGTACAACCAGTGCAAGTGGGAAAAGCCGACAATAAAATCAGAAATATGTTATTTATTATTGTCGGACTTATTACATCACTCCTGTCTAACAAATCATAAAGCTGTGGTATTACGGTGGCGGCATAGTATTTCACCGTAACACCACAGCCACTCTAACCATTCATAATACATCTAACTATCACTTCCTACACATTTCCCCTCTTCTACTTTCCCAAACGTCAACAACACATCTCATGCATCCATTTCGCTGATTAACCCTTGTACCATGTCTACTGGATGAACAGATTTGGAAGTAAGATATCATCAGTAATTAATGCTGTATCGCACGAACAGGTTAAAGTGTATCAGCTGGTCATCAAGATCATAATCGCTGGCCAGCAGCTTTGACCTTAGTAGCCTTTTACCCTTGCTCTTCACACATACATACATTCTACATGTGTTATGCACGGATGTCTAACGTTAAATGTTACTATAAAACAAATGGACAGATATGGAAGGGAATTCTGTATGCCCGAGGAGCGCGGAAGTGTGTATGCCTGGGGAGCGGCGGTAAGAAGTTGTCTCGCTAACCTGGAGTTCCCGTGTTTGATTCCAGGGTTGGCCGAGACAGTTCCCCCTTCCCTTGTCAGTGGTACAGGACAGAGACGAAACCCGAGGACCCGTGTAAACATCGTTGTGTACGCAAAGAATCCCTGACAGTTGGGCTTCGAAAGAGTAGGTTGTCTCTGCAAAAGATCTCCCATGTATGGGGTATCTCCGCCTGCATTAGCACAGTCGGGGCAGTACACAGTAAGAATGTTAAACCCCATTTCATTTGTTTTCTTTCTAATATGGCTGTGACCTTTAAGACCACCTCTGGCTTGCGGCTGTGGTTTAGAGCGCTGTTGTGAGCGTATGTGGCATGGAGATAGGGGCGCCTTCTCAACCTCGTGGGTTTCCTCTGGGCACTCCGGTTTACTCCCACTGCTAATGACCCCTACGCGTAAGCGATTTATTGAAATTAAACCATATGTTAGTCCCAAAATGACCTAGTTGTGTTGAGTGGACGCTAAACCCCATTTGTCTCTCTTTCTCTAAAGCGAATTAAAAGCCCCTAAGTAACCAAATATATAGCATTATATGGCCAATAATGTTTTATGTGCCTTCAGCATCCCCACTAAAAATAAAAACCTGAAGAATTTCGATGTCCCTACGAAAAAACTTACATCGGATGTAGGGAGGGGGCACGTTTGCCACCGGCCACCATGCCAAGTCGTCCGACAAACAAAATACAGCCTTTGAATAGCATCATTTATATTGTGTTTATGATTATAGCACAGGTGAAACCCGTCACCACTGCATCGCAGTTCTAGATTCTATTGTGTTTATGAGAAAAGCTTTAATTTAACGATTGCGTGACAAAGGAGAAGTACTTGAATGAAATATACTGTCAACTAGCGTATAGCTTGTATTAAGATGGTGCTGAATAATGCATCCTCTTAAGAACTATTGACATCGAGTAGATACAATGATTTCCCCTGGCGTGATTTTATCAAATTGATAATTATAAAAATTGGCTATCATAAACTCATTAATTGTATGATATCCGCCGCGTTTTACATGTACTTCATTGACAGCAGAATAATTGATGCAGACGACGTAGAAGATCATTCGATTAACTCATTTGCATCAAACGCTGTTCAGTTCTAGCAACAATGATCTGATGACCTTTTACAGGAGTATAACTCAGATGCGAATGAATTAAATGAATGAATGAATGAAAAGGGGTTAACGTCCTAATGTTCTGCTATGAGGAAAATTTGCCCGGGCAGTGGCGCTATGGCCTACTCTTATATCGAATTCCAATTGTCAATGTATACACGGGGTGGTTGTTTTTCGTCTAACAAGAGTAACCCATGTCAGAAAATCCCGATGAACTTTCTCAGCCAGTTTCCAGGCTAGCGAGCCTGCCTCTTACACACTTAGCCACCGTGGCTCCATCTTCATAATTATAGTAACTTACTGGTAATGTATAAAGATGTCTATTCCGGGGATATCTTTATTTATGGCAAAGGAACTGAAATAGTTGATATTAAGCCCATTATTGCAGTAGATATTGAAGATGCATTATCAAAACAATTTGTTAGCAATACTCCGTTGTTTGTAACTTTGACAATGTAAACAGGTCATTCAGGCGGTTATTTTTGTTTTTAAATGTTAGGATTTGAAACAATCAATAAAGGTACACATCATGCGTCAGTAAATGAATTTCTTTCCTTGACAGACCATAACACGTGACTATCGGATTTTGAAATTTTAAACGGTTTTCTGTTAAGAAAGACTTTAAATATCAGATATAGTAAGTGAAGCACTAATAAACGACAAATATATGAAACTAAGTGAATGGTTCTGTAGGTGTTATAGTTTATAGAAGTGAGTTAAAGATACATCATGGAAGATTATATAAAGAGCTGGCAGCTCTCACAATACTAGTTAAAAAACTAAATAACGGAAAGGGAATTTGCTGAAAATTTAAGTCAAATTGATCACCTCTGAACCGCCAATTTAGCGATTGAATTTTCGGCCTAGAATCGATCATCTTTACTAGAGATGGTTCGATAAGAAACATAGTCTCGATCATCCATTTCGTGATTAAATCATGAATGGAAGTTGAACAGCAAATATGATCCTAACCCACTAAATATAAAAAGCTAGCGTTAACATCGAGAGTTGATTATGGTCCGGATAAGTTAATTAAAGATACATTATGGGATATTTTTTATAGAGAGTTGACCATTCTAGCTATAACAGTTCAAAAGTAGATGATGAAAGAAGAATATACTGCAAAATTCAGTCAAATTACTTTATTCTGAACATAGTTGTCATCGTTGTGATATTGTACTAGAAATGGTAATGAAATTGGTCTTCACCTTCGCCGATCGTTTGATTGATGACGTTAACTCCAGCTACATAATCTCGTTTATCAATTAAAGTTTTCAATTACATGCGGAATCACTCAAAAGCGGCCTCGCTAAGTACACTCTATCATTTAGCCTCGATCTAACTGATGACGTAAACATAACCGTAAATAATCTCATCACAGTGCGCCATATCTGATTTAATCAATGAGTGAAATCCTATTTAAATCGAAACTGTAGCCGAGCCATTCGTGGGTCTACAGAGTTGATTTGGGCTTGTTGATTAAATAAATATTTAATTTATAATTTCTATAACATCTGAAGCCTAAATTAAGACTTGAAGTAATCAGATTTAGCTCTTGCATAATGTATCTTTTATATTTAATTCATAATTTACATAACATAAGCAGATTTTGCTCTCGCATAATGTATCTTTAAGCACGGAAATGGTTATATTGGCTTATACCCATGTGAATGCGCCGCCATTTGTGTATCATTAAAACATGCTGAAAATGCTCTTTGTGACCACGGGGATTAAAAGGTCAACTTGTCCGTTATTTGCACTAGGAAGATTTAAAGCAATAAATGTCATCGTAAAATATAATAAAACTAAAACAAAAGATGTTCTAATTAATAATGGTAACATTTAAAAATCATCTTCAGGTAGTCTTAGCACTCACTGTACGTTTACTTTGGAACTTCGAAAAGATCTTGCACAACAAGATCATAAAAATTCGAAGCCCGTTTATTGAATACATAAAATCTGTCAAATTGAAATCTCTCCGATTTAATTTTAAAAAGTAATTTGAGTGACTGCAGTCAGCACACTGAACCGAAGTGAATATTCGCTTGGCCGCTACATTCACTGATAATGATGACATCGACGCGTCTCAAATATTAACTTTTTTCCTCCGACAAATTAAATTAATTCTAAAACATTTTTTTTGAGTATTAAAACAATAAAGGTGTTTGATGTATAACTGGATACAAAATATTCAATATTTAGCGTAAATAGGTACAGAAAATAGTACGCGGAGACGTAAAAGGGGTAAAGATACAATTCTGCCCGTACCAATTCATATTGATATGTTGATAAACATTACGACGTGACGTCACCCGTAGAACTATAGCGGTCTGACCCTTTAAAGGTCGTTCATCTTCGACAGAGATAAAAGACGATCGTGCAGTCACATGTAGTATATACAGGAACAACACACCGGAATAAAAAACTAAGATGTGTAAGTATGTCCCGTCTTCCATTAGCCCAGGATAGGTGCATAACAGTCTAACGTTAAAATCCATTTCATTTGTAAGTATATTACTATACCAACATAGAAAACAACCGATCGATCAATGAATCTTCAATTTAATATTCAATACAAAAGGGAAAGTATCAAAGGAATGAAATCCTTTCATGAGGAAACAGCACGGTTGGTACACACACGTTCGTAAGATGTACAAGTCACACGTGTATAGTTATCACAGAATTGATTTAAAGGTTTCCAGTTTTAACAATTATTTTTATGATCAAAAGGTACTTGATGAACTCTAATTTGTCAGTGATAAGAAAATGTTACGGATAATTAATTCCCGCCTGTTTTATATGAGCTTGTCTAAAATGTAGATATTCACAAATTCCCAACACACCAATAAAAAAAAAAAGAACAAAATGAAAGTGGGGAAATTGTCTGATATGCGGGAATGTCTTCCGAGACAACTGCATTTTTCTACTCTTCAAGTGATTCCAATTGTCAGTGGTTATTTAACGTGTACGCCAACGCTTTTCGTATCATACAAATAACTAGGCATAAACTGGTTAAATGGTATTTGTTACTAATGTTACTACACATTCCTTCACGTGAAACTATGATTTGTCGTGTCCAGCCTCGTAGGTTTTCTCCGGATCCTCCGGTTTCCACCAATTGATAAAGATCCCTACGCGCAAGCTGGATGATGTAAGTGATTAGCAACTAAAATGGTTTGTTACGCTGATTGGTTAATCAAATGTCTGACTTCGTAGGGTCAAAAGCCGCTCGTATGACCTCTGACCCGACCTTCCAATAAAATCTGTCAGATCTTCATGTAACTAATAGATGTCATGGAAAGTATATAAAACGAAACGAAACATCTGTATTGCAATCAGATTGTGTGTGTTGCGTAATCGCTTGATAATTTTAAATCCCATAGTCTCCATTGTGCTGCGTTGTCGTATGTGTGTCTGTGTGCTACAGGATAGTTTTTTAGGCGCGAATCCAGTAGACATGGTACAAGTTTAATAAGCGAAATGGATGCATGAGATGTGTTGTTGACGTTTGGGAAAGTAGACGAGGGGAAATGTGTAGGGAGTGATAGTTGGATGTATTATGAATGGTTAGAGTGACTGTGGTGTTACGGTGAAATACTATGCCGCCACCGTAACACCACAGCTTTATGATTTGTTAGACAGGAGTGATGTAATAAGTCCGACAATAATAAATAACATATTTCTGATTTTATTGTCGTCTTTTCCCACTTGCACTGGTTGTACGCCATTTTGAAACTAGCTGACGAAGACAGCTCGGGCGGCGATTGTTCGACTCTGGGCTGCTCTGTCAGTCGTATCATGTCACTCGATATTCACGCGGTAATTCACGGAATTCCACGATAAAAAACATCAAACCACCGCGATGCGTGTACTGTATGTTTTAACCTTGACCTATTATTCCCTGATAAACTTCCGTTGAAAAAGGAGTTCTTGCCTTTTTATTAGTAGTATAATGACTTCGTCATGTGCGGCAGGTTAGTTTGCTTCTAAAAACACTGTTTACCGTTCCAAAAAATACAAAAGTAATTTTCTACCAGACAACCATGGTTCTATTCACCGAGACTAGATACTTTCTCTCGGTGTAAGGATATTATCGCTATGAAATGAGTTCATACACTGTTGAGAAAATAACCCCGTTGGTTTGCTTAGTAACAATTTGAGCATGAATCAACACTGTACTGAAAATTAAGTGCGTAAAAAATATGAACGGTCTTCAAACATTCGGTTTATAATTAGCGATACACAGGTACAGTGGCAAGTGTTATGCTAAACAGACCTAATACCTCAAAAGTACCTACGCGCGAAATCCCAGATTTTGGTACTTGTAAAACAATAAAAAATAGTGCCCGTGCGCGTGCCAGTAATAGAAAAACTAAGAGTTCGCGCATAAAAAATGCACGAACGTACCAGGCGCGATGTCATCCAGGGGGGGGGGGCGTGCCCCCTCAGCCCCAGCGAGACTGGTGTATCTGCTTTTTTAATTGATGATATAAACATGATTTTTGCATTGTCTATGCCCAGGCAATGCGTCAAGGCTCTGGGGATTACACCAAACCACTAATGTATGCGGCACTCTAATGATTACCATTAGTTACAATGTATGCCCCTTCCCCATCGAAAAAATCCTGGATCCGGGCCTGGTTTTTGTACTTTCGAGGATATCTAATAACATTTCTTTATAAGGTTCATCTATTATTAATTTGTGATGTATAGATTACTGTGTTATAGTAATACGATATAGCAGGTGGGATATCTAATCAACTATTATTACACTCAGAACTAGAATTACTCCATTCTACGAATCATTTGATTAAGGGTTGCTCTTCAAGAATTTCTCCAGGAAAATGAGTTGGGTCGAGTATTAAATAAATCGTATCTGTTTCCGTATCCACATGTGTGGGTGCAGAGAACATTATATTTCTATTTTATGAACCAAATTGAAGAATCTGTTTTTAAATGTGTTTTTATTGGCTGAATGGCTGGTTTATTGGAGAGAGAGAGAGAGAGAGAGGGGGAGAGATAGGGTTTTACGTCCACTCGACACAACTAGGTCATTTCGGGACTAACATATGGTTTAATTTTATTTCAATAATTCGCTTGTGCGTAGGGGTCTTTAGCAGTGGGAGGAAACCGGAGTGCCCGGAGGAAACCCACGAGGTTGAGAAGGCGCCCCTATCTCCATGCCACATACGCTCACACAAGGACTCGGAACCACAGCCACAAGCCAGAGGTGGCCGGCCAGCTACAGGTCGAAGCGCGGCACTCTAGACCACTTGGCCATCCCAACCCCCGGTTTATTGTAGAACAACCTACATGAATCCATAACCGTCAGATGTAACATAACGAAACTTCTAACAATGCGGCAATGAAGCAATTCTTTATTGCACACGGTAATTCTACATACAGGAAAATGAACAGCTTGAAGAGGCAGACAGTCTATGTCATCCTGAAAAACCTACAATTATTAATCGGCCTTTTTATGATACCAATTGCTAAGTATGTAAACTGATTGAGAAATTATAACTCTTCTACACTCAACAAAGTCTATCTGTTTCTGGTACATGCAAACACTCTCAAGTAATGTCCAATATCTATCTATAACATCACACACTGCACACATAAGTATCTTGTGAAATACAATAATTTAGAAATTGTAACATATGAACATTTGGTTTTACGAAGATTGAATTAATTCTAACGCTTTAAAATTAGTGTTTTATCGAATTCCTACATAATGTGAATTTTATCTCGTTGACATGTTGACCGTCTTGCGTCGGTTATCGCCGCTGCCGCCACAGTACGCCACAGCCGAACATTTGTCGATTCCTGTTAAATCAAGCCAACTCGCCGCAGTATCAGTAATGAAATGGTGTTTAATGTTCTGCACCCATTTGGCTAATGGAGACGGGCGTACGCTATACAATGTGCTATGGGGGTAAATTTTTCCCTGGAAGGGTCACTAAGGACAACTGTTTTTGTTTTAAATTCTAACCATCAACGGTTTACGTGCATGGCAATGTGTAAGCATGACCTCGGACCGACTGGAATTTTACGACCAACGCCATAATCGAGCACAGAACGTCTATGTCAGCGAGCCAGAGTCTTGCCTACTGACTAACCACGGCTTCGTGCCTGGTTTGAATTCAATAACAGGAATATTACTACTTTAATGGTTCCATGGTGATAGTATAATATTATGATAATCTGTCAGTCACTAATATGATTAATGTGTCTTGTACGTGAGTCATTAACCATTAGGATGTTTTTCTTCATTTATTATAGTATTTTAAAATCCTTTCCGCCATTTCAATTTGATTTGTAATATTCACTTTAATCCTATAATTTAATTTCATATCTTAAATGTAACGAAATTGGACAATAATCAAAGAGTACAATGATAAGGGTATGGGGTTTAACGTTCACTCGACACAAACTTGGTCATTTCGGGACTAACATATGCTTCAATTTGTTTTCAATTATTTGCTTATAAGTGGGAGGAAAATGGAGGACCCGGAGGAAAACCACGAGGTTGTACAGGCGCCCCTTCTCCTAGTCACGTACAACCGAGGAATCGAAACCACGCCAGTTGATTCAATAACAGGCCCTCGCTTAACCATTGATAGTAAAACTGAAATAAAAGTAATCCTAAGCGTCGCTGTCAGGAGAAAATTGTCCTTACTTCCAAGCTTCATTCGTCGGTTTGGCGCAGAAAAGTAAGACGTAAAACCCCATTTCATTTCGTCTTCCTTGTGGCGTCGTTTCCGCTTGTCAGTGGTGCGGGACGGAGGGCCTCACATGGACAGCTGTTTAGTCTATCGGATGAGACCAAATACCGGGGTCCAGTATACACATTATCGTGCACTTAAAAGATCCCATGGCAGTTGGAATTTGATATAAGAGTAGGGGTGCCACTGCACGGGCTAAATGTCCCTCATAGCACTCTGTGTGGCGTATGTCCGTCTTCATTAGACCAGTCGGTGCAGAAACAGTCGGTGCAACACTATCGTAGTGATAACAGATAACAATTTCGTAGATAAAGGATTTATTTACATCAGGAACACATCTACATAATACAGTTACTTAAACTATACAACAACTAGTCTACGACAGGAACACATCTACATAATACATTTACTTTTCTGCCCCTCAGCCAAGGCAGCGGCTGGACTCGGGTGAGTCCATACACCCGTCCAAGCCTTTCTCCCCCCCCCCCCGGCTCCTCGCTTACTTACTGTCAGTAAACACACATGGTCATATCTGCAATTGGCTTTTTTTTTTATCTTGTCACGGCATGTGCATAATCCCTTGAAGTCGTTTGGATCTTGTACACAGAACATAATATTGAATAAGTTAGATGTTTAATAGATCGTGCCTCGACAGCAGTTTATATAAAAGTGAACGTCAAAATCATGTATTGTCAAAACTAGTTCATTAAGTTCTATGCACCTATATCATAAATGATATAGCTGTGTTACATAGGACGTTGAACCCAATTTCATTTTATTTTATTTCATATCTTCTTCACCATGTTATTGAATGTTTAACGTAACATATAACGGATATAATAGTTATATGTTAAAAACTGCAACATTCATGTATTCTGTCAATTTGATGTGATACGAACTAAGTGTTATGTTGATAATTAAATAGCTGATATTCGATGCCGTGTAAATTATCGAGAAACAACAGAAAGAAATTCTTCTACATGCAGTTTAGTGTTTTAATGACTTCTCACGTGATGCCGCTTGCCAGTTCTTGCCGAAAAAATCGATCGTGTATCGTGCTGTGTACTAGAATTAACGGTATTAAGGCGATATTGCAGAATACTCGTAGACTGAACACTGCGCTTTAAAGACATAGGTTCGGTACCAAACAGTTCTACGTGTTATTAGTAGTAGTATCCGATTACTAGTTTATGTTGACTAGTACTTACAAGACCATCTGTAGTTGTTGTTTGGTGTATAATCAGGAATACTGTTGGTGATCACTTCAAGACATCGGTGCCTATATATCAATATCAGGACTAATATTGGATTCTATCAAAGCTCTTTAAATCTTTACGGTAAGAAAATTTTAAATGGCAATTATACGTATGCAGCGAGATAAGCACATTACACCATTTTGATTAGTATTTGTATATATAGTGTTTTATAACGAGGTCGTCTTAAGTTTTTGGAGATCAAGGATTCCTGTAAACATCAAATACAAAAATGGCTTTTATATCTGTTGACAGAATTCAGAAAAAACATTAAAATGATTTTAATTGGAACCTATTTGTGCTGACTAACTAACAGGGTTTCTTCTTTCTGCCACAATTTTGACCAGGAAAGCAAATGTTGTTGACATGTGCGATAACTAGCCTTTGACGGTTGGAATTCGGTAAAACTTAGCCGAAAATCCATTGTCCAGACAGAATTTTTACCATAACTCACTATGTGGTGTACGCAAAACGAAATGAAATGAGGTTCAACGCCCTACTGTACTAATGAAGACGGGCATACGCCGTATACTGTGGTATGATGGAGATCTATTACGTGCACACCAATGTGTACACGGAACCTCGATTTTCCGTCCCATCCGAACGACTAGACAGCTGTCCGTGTCACACCTAGTCGTCCTGCACCACTGATAAGGTGAAACCACGCCGGGTCTGGCGTATTCCTTAATGCATTACCCCGGTTGGTACGGAAAAATATGAGATTGAACAACAAAACATACGAACTTCCATAAAAAACCAAAGAGATAGAATAGTGTCGGGTATAGATAGTCCTATATAGACTAGTAAAAAGGTTGAAAACTTTAATAATTAGGGCATGGGTATACATGTATACCCAGAAAAGGGCAGGGTACCATTTGTATACTCTGGTCCCCGGGTTCCGGCGCCACTGGACTTATGACGCCCACCAATCCCCACCCTCACGAATCGAGTAAAATAAAAATGAATTTTAAACACAATTAAGCAAAGCCAAGAGTGTTGACAATACTTCACATTTAGCAAAAACATTTGTGCTGTTTTTATAGTGAACATACGCATTCAGATTCGAGAAAACATTTAGGATTCATTGTATGTATTCGCAGTAAGCGTAAAAGATCCCTCGGTTGTTCGAAGTTGAAGATAATTATTCCGACCCACCGCTGTCTGAATATCATCTGAAAATAAAACCTGATATACCAATCTCAAGGTAACTAAAAACTATATGTGTAACAAAGGGATGGGGTGAATGGCCGAATGGTTAGCATATGCGCGCTGTACCATAAAGCCTGTCGTTGAGTCAAATGACGTGGTTTTGAATCCACGGTTGTACGTGACAAGGAGTAGGGTCGTCTGCCATTGGTTTCCTCCCATTGCTAAAGACCCCTACGCGCAAGCGAATTATTGAAATAAAATTACACCATATGTTAGTTCCAAAATGACATAGTCTGTGTCGAGTGGACGTTAAACCCCATTTTCTCTCTCTCATTCCAAAAAAAGCTCGATCAGCGTGTTGATAATCTGTAGTGGATAATAGTAATGTGGTCCGATACAACGTAATTATAGTTATGGGGTCTGGAATCGCGTGTTTATAATCTGTATTTGTGAGATTATAGTAATGGGGTCTGATACCACGTGTGTATAATCTGTAGTCATTAGATTATACTAATGTGGTCTGATGCCACGTGTTTATAGTCTGTAGTCATTAGATTATATTAATGTGGTCTGATGCCACGTGTTTATAATCTGTAGTCATTAGATTATACTAATGTGGTCTGATGCCACGTGTTTAAAAATATTGTAGTTATGCGATTATGGTAATCTGATCTGATGCTACATGTTAATAAACTGCAGTCACGAGATCATAGTAATGTGTCCTGTTACAACGCGTTAACACTATTTTGCCAGATTACACTATTTTTCCCTATTTTGCCAGATTACACTATTTTGCCAGATTACTCTATTTTGCCTATACAGGTTTTTTTTAGGACTTCGAATTTTGTCTAATGATTTGGAATTATCATACTTGGTTTAATTTTATTATAACATTGCAGTTATGAGATTATAGTTATGTTATCTGATATCGTGTGTTTATAATATTGTAGTTAGGAGAATATAGTTATGTGGTCTGATGCCACATGTTTATAATATTGTAGCTATCAGATTATAGTAATGTGGTTTGATACCACATTATCTGTACATTAATAAAATGTAGCGGGGTTGGCTGGGCCCATCGCATATCGTTTGAATGTAATAACATAGTTTAAATAATGTCGTCAAGATACGGATGAATTCTTTCAATGTAATTTAGTAATTGAACTAGAAATACACAGATTACAATTCTATGAAGTACTTTCCGACGTGATTTCCCCTTATCAGTGATGCAGAAGGAGGGCCTGACAAGGACAGCTGCCTAGTCGTTCGGATGGGACGGAAAACCTAGGTCCCGTGTAAACATTGGAGTGCACGTAAAAGATCCCTTGGCAGTTGGAATTCGATATAAGAGTAGGTCGTAGCGCCGCTGCCCGGGCAAAATTTCCTTTATAGCACACTGTATGGCGTATGCCCGTCTTCAATTAGCTCAGGTTAAGTGCATAACAGTAGGACGTTAAACCCCATTTCATTCATTCATTCTATGAAGTACAATTACTTTTTATTAGGTAGTGCTTGATATTAGACTAGAGAAGATTTGTCGAAACGTCTCTAGTTAATAAAAAGTAATTGTGCCCTATGTAAGATAAGAATCAAATGATCGGTCTATATAATGGGATTGAAAAACACAATATTTGGTCATATTGATAATAGTATGGTTACTACGTCTTAATTGAGAGGGGTATGGGGGGGGGGAGTCTGGCCATCCACACTTCCGTTTACCCGTCTTCAAATTCCTCTGGTTTCATCCCATTGCGAATTATTAAAGTAAAATTAAACCATATGTTAGTCCAGAAATGACCTAGTCTGTGTCAAGTAGATGTTAAACCAAAAAATTAAACTCAACAGAATCAGAATGTTGATTTTTCTGGTACACACGACCTTAAATCAATGTGGAGTAGAGTTACAGTAAATTAAAAGAAATAAATCAAAATAGATTGAAATCTTTATTTTAATCAAATTCGTACCACGTGATTATATTATATCACCTGTTGCTGGTTTATACGGTATGTAGATATTGATTCTTTGAAATATAAACATGTATTTTCAATCAAAATCTGAATCTGCAATGTGCCATGTAGCCATTTACAATGTATGTGAAATAAACTATTACATACAGAAGGACGAACATAGCTTTTGTAATTTAAATGTTGATTAGCGTTCATGAAAAGATCAATGTGTCTGAAATATCTTGCTGATGTGAGCTGAAGTTGAGTATAAGACTGTAACTGTTTTGATGTTATGCCCCTACATATCTTCATAATATCCACAACAGTTCTTTTAAGTAAATAGCGTGTTATTCTTGTAACTTCAGTTTTAAACAGATATATATATAATCATTTGAAGACTGACATAGCCACGAACGAAGCATGTCACTTATTAGAGCTACACAGTCCGCCCTGACAATTTTAATCCGGGGGTAAATGTGGAAGAATGATCAAAAATGGTTGCAAACTGCAAATCTTTTAAAATCGAAATCAGAGTAAATTAGATACCTGCCATAAAATAGGACGTTATCTGGTTTCCTGTCCAGCCGAGGGCTAAAGCCAACGAACAAGGAGTATTGATCAATAGTGTATGTATGTGCATTGAGAGAGCGCTTTTTCGAAATAGAGGGCCCATAGTTACACGAATTCCTTTTCCCTAGCTGGGAATCTCACCGGGTTCGATTGTTATCAACAATTTCCAGTTTCTTTTGTTTTTGCAAGCGCCACCTACCATGCCTACCCTCCCAGTACGCCTCTTACTTAGCCGCATATATAAGTTCTCTTACACAATATTCTAATAAAACGGTATTTTAATATATCAATCATCCAATTCATTTTATTAGATATAAAATATATTATGTGTATTGAAAATTTCATAAATCTATATAATCTGTTGTATATGATAGGCTACTCGGTTTGAGCCGACATTTTAATGTCAAAACCTTCTGTGTGTATTATAACTGTGCGTTGCCTTTCATTGTGTAATTCAATTTAATTTCCATATTCTATACAATCTGCTGTATATACCATGATATTTTTAATACTATAGGCTTAATCGTCATAATGGTAAAATAAAGTCATGCCGTCTCCAAATCAAAACTTCTTGTGTGGGACCAACAAGGCCAAAAATACTGAAAAGTCACCAAAATAATTTTTATTTCAGGAAAAGTAAAATCAACCTAGTGTTATTAACAGAAAATTAAGTTACCGGTCCAATTTTTTTGTTAGAATTAAGGTTGGTAGACTCCCTTCTTTTAATCTTCTATATATGTGGACCCAGAATTATTTTTTTTAAATATTCATAAAATCAAAACAATAAGGTTCACACAAACAAAACAAAAGTTTCTTATATAATTATTCTTTTCCATGCTTGTTGATTCAATTCATATTGAAAACCAGATTATTTCGAATTGAATGCAAAGAAAGGATTGGACAGGTCAAGATCAGTCATGAATAAATAAATAAACAATTTTTATTTCTATGGAGCTGCTGCTAAGTTATTGACCATACAACCTTATTCGACTTTAAAATCAGTAATTCATAAAATTGAGGTAAAAGAAGATATATTGTTAAGAGAAAAACGTCACGATCTCACACTTATCGGGTGTAGCATTCGTCAATTTCACAACAAATTGCAAGTAGACTAGCTACGGCACTAATTAATGTAAACAAACCTATAGCATGCAACTTTGATCAGAGAAAAGGTAAAATTTAACGGGAAAACGAGAAAATACAGACACTCAGCTAGTATGAGTTTAATTTAATTTCAGTGTAAGTTGTCATGGTGAACTGCCAACTAGAATGTACATAATTTAATTTCTTTTGATTTTTCACTTACCGTACTTTCAACGAAACAATCCGGCTCTTGATTTATTGTGTCTTGAACAC
Organism: Patella pellucida; assembly: GCA_917208275.1. Classification (NCBI taxonomy): domain Eukaryota; kingdom Metazoa; phylum Mollusca; class Gastropoda; family Patellidae; genus Patella; species Patella pellucida. The sequence continues at coordinate 44,443,568 of OU795043.1, read as the reverse complement.
AATATTGTCAAGGTATTTTGATTTATTGTGTCTGATCTAGTGGACTGTATGATACGTAAAAGATTCTCTCTCCACTCTATATGTTGTTTGTGGGTACGTGATAGAAAGTAAACCCCGATTTCTTTTATTGCAAGCGGCGCGTTATAGGTTGGCCATCACATAAGGTAGTGACGTCACACGGTTGGCGTTCCCGTTAGTATTCTAGATCTTTTAATGGTTAAGCTATATTAAAGAATTTTAAGTACTATTTAAAAGCGTGCGGCTTTTGACCTCTTCCGTGATGTGAAAGAAGAGGATGAATTATGCGATATCGCCTTCGACGTTACCCGGTACTGTGGGTACTCGCAGTTACAAAACGCTATGCATTCCATTGTTTGAAACATTCTCTAGAAAGTCAGCAGATAAAGGGATAATCCACTATTTTTTGACATGACATGGGGTTTAATGCCCTACTGCTCTGCTCCGAATGGCTAATGAAGGCGGGCATATACAGGGTGCAATGAAGGTAGTATCAGCCGGAGTATTGGTTTGTGGCTTGTTGCCCTTGATTAAGTTAAGTTTATGTAAATGCTCTAGATACCTACGAAGATTGATTCGGATTCCATAAAAAGTCCAATGAGATGACCATTGCCATGATTGTGTACGTATTCATCTAACTCACCTTGACACAATTCGAGAGAGCCTCTATGGACCTCCGACTGTTCTCCAATCCGGTTTCTGTAAATAAATATTGTTTTTCATAAAAATAAAAACCAAAACAAATAATACCAGAAAGAATGCAAAAGGGGAAAGAGAGAGATATGGGGTTTAACGTCCACTCGACTAGGTCATTCCAGGACTAACATATGGTTTAGTTTTATTTCAAAATACGATTGTGCCTAGGGGTCTTACTAATTAGCAGTGTGAGGAAACCGGTGGACCCACCAGGAGAAAAACCACAAGGTTGGACATGTGACCCTACAACTTGCCACATTTAACTGCGGATTCGAATCCACGCCAGTTTACTGAATGACAAACTTTATGATACGGCGCCCACGTGCTAACCATTCGGACATTCCACCCCCCGCAAAAAGGGAAGTAATATGATCAGGATCTAACTCACCAGCACATGACAGAATTTCCATTAGTTAATTTCCACAAATCGCTAGCTTCTTACGTTTAATATCTAAATAAACTCATATCAATTAACCGTATAACAGCATGGTAAATAGTCATATCTACAACAGGAAATAGACATAATTATGTTTTATCTCATATTATTCTAAATGTATGGCAAGGAGGTAAATTACACTTGGTGGTGCTGATAAAACTCTCTTGACTTAGCCAATGATCAAAAATATTTATTGGAAAGTTTAATCTATGCATTAGTCCAACCAAATCAAAATATAAATCGGAATTACAGTATTTATGTCTTGCATGTTAAAATATAATAAACAATCTGATTAAAATATAGATCTACATTTCGTTTCGTTTTTTTATACTTCCAATACAGATCTACATTTCGTTTGTTTGTTTTATACTGTCGATGGCCTACCCTACATGAAGATTTGATAAGCTATAGTGGGAGTTCACGTCAAGGGTCAATCGAGCGGCTTTTGACCCTATGACGTCAGACATTGATTAATCAACCAGCGTTGACGTTTCTAGTGGTTTACTCACGTGCATCAAAAGGTCAAGAACTCGCTGTAACAGACCGTTTCATTGGCTAATCCATCACATCACCCAGAACACGTTAATGGTAATAACTCTTCCATATCCTAGTTTTGTAAAGACAAGTAAAACGAAATTTTGAACTATAAAAACAAAACGAAATTTTGAACTATAAAAACAAAACGAAATATGATCTGCGTTTAAATCAATATTGCAAGATTAAAGTTTTTCACAGAAACAAGATTAAGAAAAATTCTTTTATAAACGTGGTGCATTTCCATTGCGTCTCGGTAAATTATCAATTTCTTCTTATACCCAGTCTTCAAACATTTTAATGAACATTGCTTATGAAGGCCATTTTCTATAAGCAGCATCAGGTTATTGTATCCACGAGTAGGTTAATACATGCTTGAGGCCATTTTATATAAGCAGCATTTGTCGTTATTGTATCCACGAGTAGGTTAATACATGCTTCATTCATTAAATATTCTATTGTCAAGTTATCTTCTCTGTTTTTTAGGACTATTTTGTCTAATGGTTTGGATTGTTCGTACTTGGTTTTATTTTATTTTTATATTACAATAATCGATTTCTATTTGGTATTTTATCTGATGCTACTTAGGCTATTATTTCATGAAAACTACACTTATTATTTTTAGGCCCAACAATTAATTTTGAGGACTGATATACATTTATGTGAACAAAATTAGTGTCGGTAATATGCCGGACAGGTTGAATACGAAACTTTTAACAAATAAAAAGCCTAATAGTCCAAACTTTCAGCTACTAACCCCCAAAAAGACAGAGCAAAGTAGGTCATTTCGGTCTTAATCTATTTATTAAGGCCAGTTTAATATTCTTCAAGGTCGCTGAGATGTAAATAAAGTTAGGACACGTGATTGTTGATAGTTTTAACAACAGAAAGTCTAATAGTCCAAAATTTAAAAAAACTAACTTCGGGATTGGTTGGCCGAATGGTTAGCGCGTGTACGTTGTATCATAAGGGGTGTCATTGACTTAACTGGCGTGGTTTCGGTTCCCCGGTTTTACGTCGTTCAAGGCAGATATCTATTCTCAAAATAGATACGTGTAGTTATTTGTGTGCATAATGGTGTCAATCAATCACTTGAACACAGCACTCTCTAAAATAGTGGTTATCTAAAGGTTCTTAAAACAACGCGGACCAAAGACTTTGGTGGAAATCAGATCAAACTGCCTATCGAAAGGAGTCGGTTTTCTTCGTGCAATATAAGAAGCAAATGTGTGTTTTTGTTTCTACCACGCCGGATATGTCTTGCAATAAGGAAATATGTTATTTTACCTACTACGCAATATTATGAAAAAAAATTATGTGGTTTTAAATAGCACCCCGGGCATGTTCTACAAAAAAAAGAAATGTGTAGTTTTATTGGTGCCGGAAATTACTTATTAATTATTTAAATATGGCTATAGAATTAACGTCGTTGATGCAATTACTATATTTGTTGTCAACAAATATTCTCGTTTCATTTATTGGATCTAATGTATCAAAGTCAACAAATCTGTCACTTTTATTTGAGAGCTATCAAGTGCACTGAAATATACAAAAGATTGCTAATTGGGTAGGTTTTCAGCTATATAAAAGATTGCTAATTGGGTAAGTTTTAATCGACCAGTTTTGTTGAAATAAAGATGTTCAACTCCCATGAATAAACCCATTAGATGTTTTGGGGTGTTTTTATACGCCCACATTTTCATGTGGACGTATTATGTCGTCGCCCCTGTCCGTCCGGACGTCCGTCCGTCCGTCCACAATTGTTTGTGGACTCTCTACAGGTCACAATTCTTACCCGATTTTGACGAAACTTGAAATATAGGTTTATCCCCCAAAGATCTCGGCTGCTTTCGATATTGGCATGTATCGGATCAAAACTTCATGGATTATGGCCCCTGATTGTACGAAAAATCATGTTTTTAGCTTGTGGACCCTATAGAGGTCACAATTTTGAACTGATTTTAATGAAAATTTACAATCATGTTAATAACCCTAAGATCTTGGTTCCTTTCGATATTTGCGCCTATCGGAACGCAATTTCCTGAATTATTGCCCCTGATTGTCCGAAAAATCACCTATTTTAGCTTGTGGTACCTCTGGAGGTCACAATTATTATCCGATTTAAAAAACCGTCCGAACATATTACCGTTACACCCTTAGGAAGGTCGAGTGCAAATTTCGGAAAAATCGGGCCAAAATTACCATACAAAATGGCCGCCGTTCGTACGCGAATACTGTTAAAAAATTGTATATCGAGGTTGTGGACCCTGTAGTGGTCACAATTTTAATTCAATTTTGATGAAACTTAAAATGCATGGTTATAACCCATAGATCTTGGTTCCTTTCTATATTTGCGCATATCGGATCGTAAATTCCTGAATTATGGTCCCTGATTATACGCAAAATCGCCTTTGTTTAGCTTGTGGTCCATCTGGAGGTCACAATTATTATCCGATTTAAAAAAATCGTTTGATTATATCACCGTTACACCCTAGAGAAGGTTGAGTTTGAATTTCTGAAAAATCGACCAAAATTGCCATACAAAATGGCCGCCGATCGTACGTGAATACTGTTTAAAATGGTATATCAATGTTGTGGACCCTGTAGAGGTCACAATTTTAATTTCGATTTTGATGAAACTTAAATTGCGTGTTTATAACCTAAATATCTTGATACTTTTCGATATTTGCGCATATCAAATTGGAACTTAATGAATTATGGCCTTTGAATGTAGGAAAAAATCACTTTCGGTTTTGCTTGTTCTCTATCCATCTCTCGAAAATGTGGGCGTATCCTGCCTGGCAGCCGCTGGTTTTGGTAGAAACTAGTTTGTTCAGGTGTGATCAAATAACGAGAGAGAGAGAGACAGACAGACAGAGAGAGAGAGATAAAGAGAAGAATAGAGAAAAAGAGGGAGAGAGAGAGGAAGAGAGAGAGAGAAAGAGAGAGGGGGCGTTTGACAAACTAGTTAGGTTTCGAGCTACTTGTACTTCACTTGCGCATAAAAGCCTTGAGAAGCGGGGGAAAACTGGGGAACCCACGAGGTTAGATAGGGGACCTCTGGTGCGAGAAAAGACCGCTATACAACATGACCAGCCGCCGCTGCCAAGCCTACAAGTTTAAACAGATAGGCCTTAAGTGTACAGTGGTGTTGTCACCTAGTATTACAGCTGTGATAACCGATGCACTTTCTCGGTGCCCAATATAAAGCGCGCCTAGATTTTATCCCGATTCCGACCGAAGCTCATTCGATCCCGACGTCCCTAAGTATTAACGTAACCCCGAGTATCCAGACGATCCACAGATTGTGGAAATATGGTTTGAATTACAAGTTACAGGCTAAGCGCTATATAAATATCATCATTATTTTCGCTTCACTGTAGAGCTTAAAACCAACAGTGAAACAGGTCAAGATCACCAGTTTCACCAAGAACCCTTAAAAATGTTGATGGGTGTGAGACAAGCAATTGATATTTGATCAAGATGGATTGTTTGTTCCGGGCTTGCACCGAGCGACCATTCGAATAACAGCAATACGTTTAATTTTGACAGAACGGGCATAAATAATCACCCTCACTTAATTCCGCTCTATCAAACTGGTTCGAGTGAACGTTAATTCTAATTAACACCAGATGTTATTTTCGTTCTGTGGTCACTGCCCTGATATCTTTAATTTGTCTTTTGAGCTAGTTTTGGACATTCATTCCATTATCAAAGAATTTCAGAATATTTCGCAGAATTTTCTCTATCGAAGACTTTGATTGGCAGTATCATCTGAAGACAACCAATCACATCATTCTAATTAACAAGATGTTATTTAGTGGTCATGCACTCAAGTGACCTCGAAAAGCTCACCTTTGACCTTAAGGTCACTGCAAACTAAAACCTTTAACCATCATTCTAATTAACATCTATAAGCTAAATCCGGACCTGCAACTGCAATTTAAACCCCCTCTGAGGTAGACAGTCACTCAAAGCCTAGATCGATAAGCCACGACGGTAGACAGCTACGGAAGATTTGGTTGGGGGGAGGGGGGATTTCGATAGGCATTTTGATCTGATTTCCACCAAAGTCTTTGGTCCGCGTTGTTTTAAAGCCCCAATACCACTCTTGTTGTAACTGAAATTCCAATCTTTATTCTGGTCAACAATTTGTACTATTTTACAATATTCCAATTAAAAAATGATACAAATTTCATCTTAACACACCTAATTTAAAAAAATTGGAAAAATTCAACTACATGCCGTAACATTGTTTGAAAAGCCTTACGTAAGCACTTTCAAATGCAACTTGGATTTAAACATATTTTCGAACCCTCTGGACAAGTAAAATAGGATGTAATGGATTATTTACAGGTAGGACCCGTAAACATCTAGTTGTAGTTAGAATAAGGCTATTTTTTTCTGGACCTGTCAAGCCAGCAAGAGTGTTATTGTCCCTTTAAGAACCTTTAGATAACCACTATTTTAGAGAGTGCTGTGTTCAAGTGATTTATTGACACCATTATGCACACAAATAACTACACGTATCTATTTTGAGAATAGATATCTGCCTTGAAAGGCGTAATGATTCGATGACGTGGCTTATAAACGGGTACGTGGTTTATCTTACAGTGCCTACTCTTATTCCGAATTCCAACTGTTAAGGGTGGGTTCTTCCACGTCGACACCAGTTTTCCAAATCAACGGCACTGCTGTCCAACTGTCTTTTACGTGCACGCCAATAATGTGTACATGGGGCCTCGATCTTTGGTACCATTCGATTCACTATACGTTGACCTTGCCTGTCTTCTCGCTGTGCACCACTGACAACTCGGGGTGAACTTGATCAGCCAAAAACCGAGATCGAACACGGGACCTTAAGGTTAGCGAGGCAACGCCTTACTCACTGAGACATCGCGGCTCCTCGTTGAATATATATGACGCATGTTATTGCGTGAGTAAAATACAAGCTATTAATGCTCCTTACAACACTGGGAAGGAGATTGATTCCACGTAATCTGCTTTAAAATAACAGACGTGTGGTTCGAGCATAAACATATTGCTATGTATTATTGCAAATAACCCATTGTGATGATCATGACTTCAGGGAAATGGACAGGAAGCTAATTTACTAAGCCGTGTCTAAAGTTAAAGAAACCGCACACAGCTTTTTTAAACGGTAAACAGTAACCCATTGTGTAAGGCCATGCGACAGTATACTCACGTTAGCTCGGAAGACGTATGCGTGAGAGATTCGGATAGTGCCGTAGGATAAACTTAATTTTTTGTAATGAAAAAACATGAATTCATCCGGTGACTCTTCACGAATGTTCACGAACCGCCATCAATTTCTAAATGAAGTATTCGTTTTTGGTAGAGGATTTTCTTTTGGTTCTTTGTTTTGTTTTTCCTTTTGGTTCCTTTTTGGTTCTTTGGAGTTGTATTTTATTGTGGTTGTTTTGCGAGGTTTGTTTGCGTGATGGCCGATGGGGAATCTTTAAAGCCACAAAACCAAAACTGAATAATATGCCCCAATCATTATCCTGGTCAACAAATTGTACTATTTAGTATTTTACAATATTTCAATTAATTGATGATACAAATTTCATCTTAACACACCGATTTTAAAAAAATGGAAAAATTCAACTACATGGTATGAAAGGCTTTACGTAAACACTTCCAAATGCAACATGGATTTAAACATATTTTCGATCCCTCTGGAAAAGTAATGAATGAAATGGGGTTTAACGTCCTACGCTTAAGCACCGTACCTGGGCTAATTGAAGACGGGCATACGCCACAGTGTGCAATGAGGGAAATTTTGCCCGGGCAGCGGCGCTACGGCCTACTCTTATATCGAATTCCAACTGCCAAGGGATCTTTTACGTGCACTCCAATTTGTACACGGGACCTCGGTTTTTCGTTCCATCCGAACGACTAGGCAGCTGTCCTTGTCAGGCCCTCCTTCTGCATCACTGACAAGGGGAAATCACGCCGGAAAATCGAGATGAACTTTCTCGGCCAATGCAGGGATCGAACACTCAACCTCCAGGCTAGCGAACCAGCGCCTTATCCACTTAGCCACCGTGATCCCCCTCTGGAAAAGTAAAATAGGATGTAATGGATAATTTACACAACAGGTAGGACACTTAAACATCTAGTAGTTAGAATAAGGCTAAATAAAACTTCTGGACCTGTCAAGCCAGCAAGAGTGTTATTGTCCCTTTAAGGTAGAAGTATCGATATATTTAAGAAATTTGTTGTTAGGCAATCTGGTTCGCTATTTAATTCCGTAGTAAACCAGATGACTTGTCTCTGGGAATAAAGGTGTTAACCATTTAAAGGCTTAAAGCAGGTTTCCAAAAAAGATAGTTTGTATGTTCAAGAATTATTTAAGATCTCCATGTTGTGTAGTCCAACTAAATAAACTGAAAGCAATACGAAATTTGGTTTAACATCCTACGTTTCTGCACTGACTGACCTAAAACGCCATACAGTGTGCTACGATAATGGTGCTAACACCTACTCATATTTTACGTGTACACTGAACCGCAGTTTTTGGCCCTATCAAAAAACTAGACGCTGTGCCATCAGGAATTGCCCCCCTCCCTCCCCCGGCACCCTGATCATTTCGACATTTCCAAACCAATTCATAGTTGAAGTAAATATGTTTATGATATTTCCATAGTATAATATGGTAATTTCATTTCAACAACAATTTGATCAATACCCACCCGTGTCGACTACTGATGTAATCGAATCAGCAATGTTATGGCTACACGTAATATAAACAATAAACCCGTCACCATGACTACAAAATGTTAACTGGCGGGAACCTAAAAAATATTTGATATAACGAAAATACGCATTGAGAAAAGAAATTACCCTATTTTTGTAACTGCTCTCCTTGTTCAAAATGAGACTATAAGAAGTTCTTTGTTGTAATTGCGCGGCCATTGTTGCATTTCAAAACAACGATAGCTATAGGTTCTAAATATAATGTAAGGAATAAGACCTAAAACTAGTTAACATGAAGCCGAGTGATCAAAATACATGGAGCTTCCATTGTTCAGTGAGTAGGCCTATTAGTGTGTGTTAGACAGAGTTCTATAGAATACAGTTCCCTTCCGTTGCTCTAAAGGCTCTGTCTTTAATTTTCAACATTATGCCTAAGATTTATTTTATTTTTGTTTTATCGTTTCAACATAACATTGACACAGTCCCACAAAAACAGTTCCTACTTCAGTTTAAAAGCTCTAAGCTCCGCCCTTTTGTTTTCAAAAGCATACCTCAGAAACTGCAGTTATGATTTATTTTATCACGTAAACATAATAAAGACAAAAACGTTTACAAGGATCACAGACGGAAAATGTTTTCTTTTCCTTGTGAAATTTATAAGCACCAACAGAATTCTCTTTTGTTACTTTGTTTTCATCTATTCAAGAAAAAAATAAAAGATTACTAAGAACTGAGAGAAGAAAGAGAGAGAGAGAAAAATGTGGAATCACGTCCACTCACACAAACTAGGTCGTTTCAGGACTGACACATAAGTCTTTAGCAGTGGGAGGAAATCGAAGGACCCGGAGAAACCCCACGCGGTTGAACAGGCGGGGAATCGAAACGACGCCAGTTGACTCAATTACAGACCTTATGATACATCGGCCACCTAACTCCACTCTGGCTCAATAACCAGAAGGCCAGAGGTTCGATCCCAGTGTTGGTCGAAATAAACATATTATAGGCCCTAGCATTTGGAGACCCAAAACGTTGATTGAATTGATTCTGCCTGATTAAGCGCATATAACCACATCTGATCCAAATAAAATTCCTGGAAAGTGTATCGATATTTACAGTTATGGACCCCAATTAGTAATATTCCCGTGCATTGACTTAAGCATTAACTTCATACCATTTTTTAGAGATTATGTATGAAACTCTTCACATAAATTTAAATTAAGCTAGTTACGGTGAAGTGCTACGCCATTAATGACATGCGCATATCTTCTGACATGATAGGTTCGACTCCGTTTCCGTTACACAATCAAATTTTAAGCGAACCGTGCTCAATTCCGGGTCGTGACCACCCTTTTGGGTTGGGTTTACACGGGTTCTAACTGTGTGTGTGTGTGTGAAATTACTTTATTTATCCGTAACTGCAACATAACTTATATCATCGCAACGTCCAGACTGCGTTTCTTTCCGTTTATGCGTGTAGATGGAGAACAACACTTAAAGGAGCTAATTAAGTCCGTAACTCAATATCATCCAAAATCTTCGACATCGAAAACACAAATTATTTGTCAATTCAAAATGACATTGATGTTGTTATCTTACCGGGAAAAGATTGGCTTCTGATATCCAATATTACCATTGGTACACGATGGTGTACCATAATGCGTTTCAGACCCATTTTTAACGAGGGACTTGAAGAACGAGGCTAAACGGTGACGCAAATTCTTATCTGGAGACATAGGACATGTAGACTGGAATAACCAGACGCTTGAATTTTTACTTTCGATTGAGACATCAGGCGTATTTCGCCAAACATAACTGGTTTGAAATTATATTTAAGACGGAAATGATTGAATGTAAATCAGTTTATATACATTCATATTACGTTATTATATGCTTTTTGACTCATTTGTGTCAATTTCTAGGTCCCAAATTTAGCGATTTAGCTCCTTTAAAATGAAAGTGTTTGTCATTCTTTGTATTCATTGATAACATGACGTATCGATATTCTCACTCAGCAGGTCTTTAATACAATCTGATTGGTTATGCAGATTGTATATTTAAAAATATACAACATACTGTCATTTCATCCGGACGCCATGATGGAAATTGTAATCACGTTCATCTGTATTCCGCATGTCTCGTGAGAAATCGAAAAATGAGTCTAGTGAATGAGACAAAGTTTCGTATTTAATAAGGCTTAAACACATCAATCTGGTAGCAGAAGTGAAGAATTCCAATAGTATTCACATTTCACTTCCTTATATTCGTCCGACGCCACAATTACATGGCAATCTATCATTAAGAAAATGACAGAATCTTATAGAATATGTCAGATATATAAAGTGAGGTAAATAAAGCGAAAATGTTGTTATTAGATATTAATCCGACGGGAAATATGTCGATCAGTTCTGTTTTAGTTACCACAGTTGTTATATAATACGGAAATATTTCTGATCATCCAAAGTGTTGAATTGGATGATCAGACACATTTATTGATCAAAGTTGTGTTCTGGGAAGACGGGGGGGGGGGGGGCACGTGGCTAAGTGGGTAAGGCACTGGCTCGCTAACCTGGGGGTCTAGTGTTCGATCCCTGCATTGGCCGAGAAAGTTTATCTGAATTTACCGGTGTGGTTTCCCCTTGTCAGTGATGCAGAATGTTACATAATGACAGATGCCATAGACGCTTGTTCTATCTTGACATATCAACCTGTTATCGCCACCGGTTGAGGTCTTAGTAGAATTCCTTATGTCATTATGTAATCTTAAGTAATTGTTTTATTTAACTGTCTTTGGTAGGCCTAATTTGCTACCCTTGTAAAATGACGCGATTATTATTATTATTATTATTAACAAACTGTACTGATATGATACATTAGACAGGTGTCTAATGAACTCCTTGGTCTATAACCCCTTTATAAACTAAGAACAGAAACGAATCGACAGTAAGGTCTAGCAGTCGGAGGTTAGGCGGGCGCCTTGAAAATACCTCATGGGTACTAGGCAGGGCTCGAGGAATGAGGCGAGACGAGAGCTTCTGGAGTTAGCAAACTCGTGCTAAGCCAGGCCAAAACACGACTCCCTCCATACACGTTAGTCCTATGGTCATTTCCATTACGATGTTTGTACCTTATATGTAAGAAGCAGAATAACAGTATTATTAGAAGTTAAACAAGTCTTGTCATCTTAACTTGAAAGAACCAATCGTGGCACAAGAACGGAGGGCCTGACAAGGACAGCTGTCTGGTCGTTCGGATGGAACGAGGAACCGAGTTCCCGTGTACACATTGGCGTGCACGTAAAAGATTACTTGGCAGCTTGAATTCGATATAAGAGTAGGACGTTAAATCCTATGTTATTTCATTTATGGGAAGACGACTCTCTTTATCAACACTGCTTCATAGGAAGACTAGGATTTTTCGTTTCTAACATCTGTTTATCGAAGGCAGATTTGTTTATGGAAGCAGTTTTATTGGAAGATATTGTTATCACAACTGTTTTATAGGAATATCTGTTTAGCCAATTGATAATAACACATCATATATATATATATATCTATATATATCAGTGGTGTATTTTTAACATATAATATAATTACCTGTCTTAAACTGGTGATTTGGAGGCCTGAAGGAATAGTAGGTGCTTTGGATGTCATGGTTACCGAGGTTTATCTTGGCTATATATAACAATTACGTTGAGATGGATAGTCATCACTTTGGCGAGATCGGATTAATAATTAAGACGACAAGAATAGATTAATATTAAAGACGGCTTATAATCTACACTAATTTTGATTACCTATTCTACATGTATTAAATCTAAACCCATGTAAGCCTCTATAATCTAGAGTTACATAAACCTCTGTGTATTATTGAAATAACATTGTACAATGTATTAATACTGGAATAGCTTACTTTGCTCTTTCTTTTTTTGAGGTTGGTTGCGAGAAAGAGAGAGAGATAGAGTGAGAGAGAGGGGGAAGAGATAGAGCGAGAGAGAGAGAGATTGAGTTTAACGTCCACTCGACACCAACAAAGTCATTTCGGGACTAACATATGGTTCAATTTAATTTCAATAATTCGCTTGCACGTTGAGTTCTTTAGCAGTTGGAGGAAACCAGGCAACCCGGAGAAAACACACATACCTTATGATACTACGCACGCGCGCTACCCCCCCCCCCCCCGCCCCAAAGTTAGTTACTGACATTTTGGACTAGTTGCCTTTCTTTGTTAAAAGTTTCGTATTCTACCTGTCCGACATTTTAACGACACTAATTTTGTTCACATAAATGTATTTCAGTCGTCAACATCAATTGTAGTTTTTCATGAAATAATAGCCTTAGTTACTTCAGATACAATTCCAAAAAGAAAACAGTTATTGTAACATAAATTAGAGAAAAGAGAAGATAACTTGACAATATAATATTTAATGAATCAAGCATGTATTAACGTACTCGTGGATACAAATAATTTGGTCACATAAATGTATTAACTGATGGGGCAAAAAAGAATAATTGTGGTTTTCATGTAATAATAGCCTTAGTTACTCCAGATAAAATACCAAAAAGGAATCGATTATTGTAATAAAAATTAGAGAACAGAAAAGATAACTTGACAATAGAATATTTAATGAATGAAGCATGTATTAATCTACCACGTGGATACAATAACGACAAATGCTGCTTATATAAAATGGCCTCAAGCATGTGGATAGAATAAAAAATGGCCTCCATAACCAATGTTCATTACAATGTTTGAAGACTGACTATAAAAAGAAATTGATAATTTAATGAAACGCAATGGAAACGCACCATGTTTATAAAAGAATGTTTCTGGATCGTGTTTCTGAGATACACTTTAATCAGATCACGACAATAATACATGGGAATGGTATTTTTACGATCGTGTAATCGCATCACATATCAATTCTCAGAAACACAAAACAAAAATTTCTTCGACTGTTTCGCAATGCTAAAACTCGGGATCTTACGGTGCAGACATGGAATATAGAAATGTGGCTTTAAGAAAGCGAGGTCAGTGCCACCTGGACACCAAGAAAGTGACGTTACTTAATTCAAGAGGACGTAGGTACCAGAGCCTGACGAAGCAGCACCGCAATAGGAATAGAGAAGGGTACCACCACAAACAGCCATTAAGAGATTTATGTCTTCCGTGCTGGCCACAAGAAGCAGCATTACAAAGAGAGTGGAGAGTAAAGTATAATTAAAGTCGTTTCCCTGGGTACATTTATTCCGATTAAAAACAGAGATGAGAATAACCATTATAATACGTTTGGTATTAGTTTGCTGTATATGAAACGAACGACAACAAAGACGGTGCTTCCACTCGGCAAACCTCGACAGATTCCGGTTCCCTTCATCTAGCCTCGACTGTATGACGGTAGGTGATATTATGTACCAATGCCTATATATTTGCGATAAGGCGCCGGTTTACTTATTTATTTAAAGACTATGTAGAATATTCAGTGCAAACTTGTCCTTGTCCAAAGAAAATCGGATAATAAACTTGCAAGAAAAAAAAGATTAGACTTTGAAATCTTGGTATGATAAAACAATCTTCACATGCGTCGTCACGGGCAACTCCGTTGATAATTCGGGAACTTGAAAGTAGTTCTAATGGTGTATCTTGTCACACAGACGAGGCTAGATGTAGGGTAGTAAAATCTGCCGAGGTCTGCCGAATGACGGTGCTTCGTGATATATAACATAGGCACTACCCAATACAAATTAAATCAGCTCTTGAACAATAAACATAACCAGTTCATATTGTCTGAGGTCATCAACAGAATTTACTTTAAAACATCCAGAAATAAGATCCACAAAGACACTATATAGCATCTGTTACTTCTTACTGGAATAATAGCTAATAAAAATCTGTATAGCTTCCGTTTGACATTTACAACGTTTTGTGTTCGTTTTCTATTCGTCAAAACGAAATAATATTTAAAAATATAATTGTGTCACGCACGAGCTGTTGTTCTTCATAGTGGTAAAGCCATTTAAGGGTATAAGAATATCGATTAATACATAAAACTAACTCTGAACCGGCATTTAGTCCTTATTTTTATTCCCGTTTAAGTGGGGTCGCAAAATACAAAATGAGATATAAGTCCCTTTCACTTCCTGCTTATTGTTTTTTTTATTAAACCAGTTTGGATTCCCTCACTTATTTCTTTATAATTTTATATTTTATTTTTTTCTTGATTAGATGAAAACAAAGCAACAAAATTCTCTTTTGTTAATGCTTATATTTCATAAAGAAAGGGAAAATATTTCCCGTCTGTGATCCTTGTAAAGGTTTTGTCTATTATGTTGAAGCAATAAAATAAATCCTCCCAGTTTCCGGGGTATGCTTTTGAAAACAAAAGGACGGAACCTAGAACAGTTTTTGAGGTATGATTTTGAGCTTTTGAAAACAAAGGACGGCGTCTAGAGCTATGAAACGGAAATCTATTCTGTAGAAACTGTTTTTATTGAACTGTGTTATGTTGAAACGATAAAACAACATTTTCTGAGGCATAATGTTGAAAATTAAAGTCTATAGAGCTATGTATGTGAACTGTATTTTGTAAAAGCTATCTGTATTCATATTATTGATTAGTCTAATCTTGTATGTGTGTTGTTTTAAATTACCCGGGTTACGTGTTCAATATACGTTCTACTCAATAACTGATGACGCAATGATTTTTAAATCCTAGAACGTGACAGCACTTGTGAGAATGGGAGCGTGTGTTAATTTGATGCTTGTCGAGAGGTACCACGAAAGTCATCAAACCTATCAATAATCATGATTTTATGTTGGCAGTTCATCTTCTAGATTTGTTGATAATCTGGGAACTTGAAAGTAGTTCTAATGCAGGCCCGTAGCCAGGTATTTGTTTTTTGACTAAAACTACAGACCAGTATCAAACCTTAGCTTCTTATCTAAAGTACTCGAAAAATGCATAGCTGAACAATTTAAACGCCATCTTAGTGACCATAATTTACTTGACAAATTCCAAAGTGCCTATAGAAAATTCTACTGCAGCGAAACAGCGTTATTGAAAGTTCACGACGACATCCTAACACCAGTTGATAATAATAAATGTGTACAGCTGGTACTTCTTGATTTGTCCGCAGCTTTTGACACGGTCGACCATGACACGCTGTTGTCACGTCTTAAATCTTAATTCTGTGTTCATGGCTCTGTGCTTGAAATGTTTCGTTCTTATCTAGCTGGCAGAAGGCAGTCGGTGTAAATCTATGGAAAAGTATCTGACCCAACGGATGTTAAGTATGGTATGCCTTAAGGCTCAATTTTGGGTCTAATCCTCTTCAACTTTTACACGACTCCGCTAGGTAAAATTGTACAAAAAAACATAATGAAGCCCAGTGGTAATTAGTTTGTTTTGAATAACTCCTTTGATCTTGTTGTTGTCCTGTATGGTTTCATAAATTGTTGTTATAATTTTTTCTGTATATATTGATCTCATAATCCTTGTTTTACTGTATTAGCTTGATAACGTTGGGAGAATACTCTTCGAAACGTCACCTAAATAAATTAAGTAGTTGTTATTCCATAAGTATTTGTTTTTGTGTATTGCTCTATCCAGTTAGTAAATGCCTCTAAAAGAATATTTGTTTAGCTTGGGAATAATCCCGCCTTTGTAGTATTTAATTTTTAAACAGAAATTTAAAACAATTACAGTCAGGGTTTGAAATAAATAAATACGTAATGGTATTGTCAAATAAAGTTTTAAGTATTGATTCAAATAATGTGTCTATATAGTCATTGTTTACACAAATTTACCCCTTTGTTCAACTTCCGAATAAACGAACCATAAATGCGTTTTTTTCCAAACAGATAAATAGAAATGTGAATTAATACAATGGGGATGTTGACAGAAATCGATCCCTTTCTACTTCAGCTTTCCATTAAAGTGTTGCATCGAATAAACATGTTGAAATTCGAGTGATGTACAACGTCCCTGATAACCTTCTGGGCACCTTATTGGATAATTCTTTATTGTTTTGTTTTTTTGTTGTTTTTTTTTTTGTTGCTTGTTGAAGCAACGAGCAATTGTGAACTATTCAGCAATGCTGTGGAGATCATGGTGCAATGTATGTGCGGTTATGAGCAGAGGTTTGATCTTCGTCCGGTTGAGGCAGAGAGGTAGGGTGTCAACCCTGCATTTAAAGATACATTATGGGAAATTAGATAAAGAGCTGGCAGTTCTTACTTTCATAATGTAAAGGGAATTTGCTGAAAATTTCAGTATTATTGATCCTCTCTGAAGCGAGATTTCAGTGATTAAATTTTGACCTAGCCTCGATCATCATTACCAAATTCGGTACGATAAAAACATTTTCTCGATTATCCATTTCGTGATTCAATCATGAATAAAACTTGAGCAACAAATCGGATCCTAACCCAGTAAATATCACAGGGTAGCGTTAATTAATTTAGAAAGATCTGCAATAGACAGATCTAGCGCATGGATGATGCATGTATTTGAGATATCCATGATTCAGGTATACGTGTAAGACCCTTGAGACCAGACATCCTATCCACCCATGGGAACGTTCTATGTAACAGGGCATCGAGGGTCACAATTTGTCATAAAGTCAAACAACCTCATGATGAACGGTCGTCTAAAAGAATAGAAACTCTTACGTATCTGTGCCTCTCTCGGGTCACAAGGCCGACGTTCTATCTTATGTAATACATAACACACTATAAAGACATAAAACAAATAATCATATGGCCTGTAGGGAACAAGGTTCGCCGTCTAAATTTGTTATCTTTGTTTATTGTGAAATACGAAGCGACGCTATACATAATGTATCTGATTATTCTATAAAAAAAAGAATATTCCTCTTTTTTACAGCCGCTGGGTGATAAAAAAGACGACAAAATCGAGCGATAGAGAGAAATGGGGTTTAGCATCCACTCGCCACAAACTAATTGTATCGGGACTGACATATTATGGTATTTCAATAATTCGCTTGCAGACAACGGACTATTGCGGTGGGAGGAAACCCACGAGGTTCAACAGGCGACTCCTCTCCTTGACACGTAAAAGCTTGAGATCACTATACCACCAACGTAACGCAATGATAGACCACCACCCAGCGACGCTCATACTACACTTAGACTCTCTGTCTGCAGTTAGCCCCGTTTAACAGACACTACGCTAGTTAACCGACATTTTAAGTCATATTTCGAGAATTCTGGGGGGTATTTCTTTTGTTTCCATTTAATAAAATTGAAAAGTTTATTGCGTCTTCGAGTGTATGACCGATGTGAATCGGGGTATAAACGCATTACAAAACAGAATAGTAATTTTGGATATGGCGGGCATTTAGGACAGAGATCAATTCTGTGTGCAGAATGAACGACACTAAGATTAAAACACACATATTTCAGCATGTTCCTATTTACGGAACAGTAACCGGTGTTACGTAAACCGCAAACAATAAACTGGGAAATGGACAGTGAGATCCGGGTTCGATCCGGGTATAGACCGAGACAATTCCTCGGCTGGGTGTGGTGCAAAAACCAGGAGCTTCTAGTAGTTCATATTGGGCGTACACCCCTGTACGTACACTGGCAGAAGGCCGACCTCTTGGCGTTTTATGCGAGTTGTCGCAATTATTGTATCTAATAGTCTGACATTTTATCTTAATAATATCAACGGCAAGCCCTATTTTCTTTTTTTATTTATTGCAAAGTTTGTTGATTTTATATCTGAGATGAATTTTAAAAAAAACAAGTATGATCATTCCAAACCATTAGACGAGATTCGTAGTCCTAAAAAAATGGTATAGGCTAAATAGTGTAATCAGGCAAAATAGGTGTAATCAGCATATGGACTGTTCACCGTGTACAAAATACATACTTTAAATGTCGTAATAAATTACATTCACAATTGAATCCCTGGACGGTCTGGGTCATACTAACTTAAGTTTAAAGTTATAACTCTAATGGTGGATTTACATCATTGATTTGTCATCAAAAGGTTTAAAACCTGTGCTCGCTGTATATAAGTTCTGTGAAGTGCAACTGCTTTTATTGTAGACGCCAGTCACAGACAGATAACTTGTACAATTTGACAATCGTAACGATTTACTAACAAACTTTCATCTAAAAAGGAGCGGATTAATGATATCAAGTAATATTAAACGTGAACGGACGTGTTCTACTTTCGTTTTATGAACTAAAACAAAATGAAAATAGCCAACAAATTTGACAATTTCATTTAACAATCATAACAATTTACTAACAAACATCCATCTGAGAAAAAAAGCGATTGAGTGAAATCAAGTAAATGAAGTAAAATTTCGGTATCCTACTTTCTATTTATGTTCTAAAACAAAATGAAAGTGGCCATCTAAGAAGCATCCAATACTCAGTGAAATGAAATGGGTTGCAACGTACTGCTTTTCTACACCGACTGGGCGAATGAAGACGATCATTCGCCATGCAGTGTGCCACGAGGGAAATTTTGTCCAGACAGCCCCTCCAAAAGGAAACCATGCCGAAATATGCCGAGGAACTTTCTCGGCCAAATGGTGAAAACTCGAAATCTCCAGGCTAGCGAGCCAGCGTCTAACTCCTTTGGGGGAACTTCTCGGGGCCTTACCTTTGTTTTTTTTTGTTCTGAAAACAAGACTTTATGACTCACCAGCAGCAGAATTAAAGACACCCATTGTGTTTCCTTTGGGCCGGTATTCAGAGCCTCGATAATTTCGGGACTAACATTTCGGCTTAAATAAGTAAAATGTTACCATGAGTGTTGTTGAGGTTTATAACGGCCATGAGCTGTTACCCACCGCCTCTCACAATTTTAACAGTGATATTATCCATTTTCACACTTTTCATTTACAAAAAGTTTTGATTGTTTCCAAATATCCTACGTTAAACCTTCAAGATAAGAGAGTTACACAAACATAAATTCATTTCATTCATGTTGTTATTACAGTATGATTGGCAGGTGCCAAAATAAATCAATTTTTACTTGTTCAAGATCCTGGAGAATTGATGTTGATGTCGATCACAGTCAATTGACTTTAACGAACGAGTGTCGAGAAACTGTCAGGTCCACGTGTTTCGGATTCATTTGAACAACTACAACCAGTTTTTATCTCAGACAAGAAAAACGTGTTTAATCTCCAGGCAGATGTTTTCAGCATCTCACTCTTCTAAGCTACCAACAAGTAGAATTTGACCTAGTCGTTCGGCGTCATAATACATTGGGTTATCAATGTTGATGACATGAACAAGTTGAATATTAAGCCGTTTTAGTATAATAACTTCAGCAGAATGTTTCTTTCTAGAAATTAAATAGCCTGTAATGGGTTGTAGAGGATTTGCATCTCATTTTTGTGAGATCATGTACTTTACTAATTCACTCGTATTTTGGCAAAGTGTTCGTGGCATTTAAAGACTAAAAATCTAATCTGTTGAAATTCAGCCACTGAATCGATCTCCGGTGTTGGCCGGTATTTTCTAAACCGGGTTCCTTTTATCTGTGGGGAAGGATGAGTACCTGCTAAGCTGGTTTCCTCTTGTCTGTGGGGCGGACGTCTAATCATTCGGATTCAATGACAATACAAGGTCCACTCGTGTACTTGCATGTGTGCACGTAAAAGAACCCTTGGCAGCTGGAATTCGTGGTGTATGCTCAGTTGGTACAGATAAGTAGGGCACCATACCCAATTTCATTTACAAAGAATGACGTACTACTATACTAAATTTGAATTATGTATTGTTCACTAAAACTGAATTTCAATTTTGATAATTTTCTGATATTCGCAAATTTAGAAGTTCCACCTTTTGAAGGAGTATCTGGGTCCAACAACTATTCATCTTTTTTGGGGGGGGGGGGGGTTTGGTGCGACACTCTATGTACCATATCCACTGAACTAGGCAGGCTTGTTCCTTAGACAATTGGGCATCGATTGACAGACTTCAACATTTTATATGACGTCACAATTTCTAGATGACGCCATACTCAGATCCCGATTTAGAGTTATGTGGAGTTTCTTGTTGATTTATTATTGTGGGCTTCGATGTCTTGCCATCCGATGTCATGGTAACCAATGCCTAAATGATAGGTGAAGCCAAAATAAAGACTCGTCAAAGACAGGCTTATCTCTTTCATTATCATTATGCATCTTTGTGAGGCCTTTAATGTAATGTTCTTGTTTTAAAATCATTTTATTTTGGAAAATATTCAAAGCTTTAACTTGGTCATTTCAATTAATTAGTTTGTTTTAATTAAATGATTAAAGCATTTCCACGGGACGAGGACTTAAAACATGGGGTTTTTTTAATTTTTAATTATGTAGCCCAAAGCTTACCGATGAGACTGGACGTCATTGCTATAATACTTTAAAAAATAGATACTAAAAAATGAATATATTGAAAGTGTCATCCAAATTACTTATCGATGTTGCTTCGATTGTTTATTATCATAGTAACGAGACTAGGTCTCGATTATGTATTTTTGAATTGAATTATTAAATAGCGATCGTGTTTAAATCTATTTAAAGCTCTACCATCCGATGGTCTAGACAACGCCGGATTAACCATGGTTGGGGCCCTGGGGCCTGGAACATGTGGGGGGCCCCTGATTACCGATTGCGAGCGCCGAAGGCGCGAAGCCCCGCAAGGGGGTCTGGGGCAGGGCCGTATGTAGGATTATAAAAGTGGGGGTGCAGCTGAGTGTTGGTGAAGCCAATATAATGCCCGAGTTACTGAGTGCAGAACGGTGCGTGTGTGTACGTTGGGGTGGGGGGCTTGGAGCTGCAATCAACGTCGCTCCCGTATGTCAATTTCGGCAGCGCTATTTCTTATTTTGATGTTAAGCACACCAAAATGAAAAAACTCCGTATCCTCTAAACTAGAACTAGTCCGAAATACCATAAGGCATAAGGCGACGTGGATAGAGCGACCAGAACGAAAATATCTAATTATGTAATTTGGTGGCGGCGCCCCCAAAGACCAACAAGGCCCAGTTAAATGTGAATAAGGGCGACCAAAACGAACCCTTTAATGTCATGTGGTGGGTCAGACACCGATCCAGAAATAGGTGATAGGAGAGGCCCTTCGCTTTTGGAGACGGCACCCTTGTCCGGGGTCCTCCAGCAGAAAATTTTAAAAATAACGATGCAGGAAACACGTTTTTCTGCCATTTGGGTGATATCTGAGTGTCAATTTTGTATTTTATATGGCGTCAGATTTTTTGTGAGAGGCATTCGCTTCTGGTGTCCGCACCTTGAGTCCGCGCCTGTGGTGGCGCCCGATAGCCTCCACATAAGAGATATAAGAAAGTTTGGATCAGGTGTAGGCGCTATTAAAACCGACCGACCCATCAGTGCCTTGGGATCATCACTATTTGATCATAATCAAGTGTATTATTTTATACTTGAAAGGTTGTCAATTTTTGTGGAGGGGACGCCTTATTTTTCTGGAAATTTTCATAAATTGGAGGCCGGAAACATGATTTCCTGTCATTTCAGGCACTTGTGTGGAGCCATTTAGAAGTACCTCCCCCAGAAAAAAAATAAAATTAGCGCATTCTGGCGTTATTTCAGTGGACCAATCCATGCGAATGCTATGAAATGATGGCATTTCTAGAGAAGGGGGCTAGACACAACTAAGATTTTTTGTGGGGGGCCCCTAATGTTGGGGGTTCTCGGGCCTATGCCCCATGGTTAATCCGGGCGTGGTGATAAATGCGAGTGCTATGAAATGATGGCATTTCTAGAGCAGGTGACTGGACGCAACTAAAAAAATTTGTGGGGGCCCCCTAATGTGGGGGGCCCTGGGGCCTGTGCCCCATGGTGCCCCATGGTTAATCCGGCCCTGGGTCTAGATAGTTGATTATAGACTTGTCTTGTGACTAAATATTAATTTATGTAACATTTTAGTCTAAAAAAAAGACCTGCAATAGGAAGATTTAGCTCTTACATAATGCATATTTAACGTTATCTGAAAAATTCTAGTAACTTTTAATGACAAAATTAAAGTGAATCGTGCGTCCGTAATCTCAGTCAATAAAAATTTCCGATTTATCAAGATGAGATGTGCCGTAATAGGACATTAATACACCTCCCTTTGGGATTAATTATACTTTATCAGAGTCGAAATTAAGATGTAAAATGTTTAGTTCTTTTAAAAATCAAAATGTTGCTATTTTCTTTTAGTCTATTGTCATTATTCAGGATTGTAGCCCAAAATGGCAATTTCGTGGATTCTGATTGGTCGAAAAGTGGTGTCGTATGAGTATAACAGTCCTCTAAATTTCTTGGACGACTCACTGCGAATGAATATTTTCTTGGAACTAGGACTCTGTTTGCAGTGGCCAACAATTCTACACCTCAAAACTTTATTCTAGAAAATCTTCATGATTTTTTCTTGTATGTCATCAACAATGAAATTCAACCATTGGTTTATTGAAACACACACCTGAAACACACAAAAAAACAAAGTTAGTGGTGTATTTGAAAGTGATAAGTAAATTTTGTTTGAAGGATGGTCTGACAATAATGGTTGCTATGGTCATTCTCGATTCTGTCATAATCAGACTGGTCAAAATCGGAGATTTTCAACAAGTGAATAAAAATACAACAACTTATTGAACTCTATATGGACCGTAAATAACTGATGGTGATATATTTTTAAAAAAATATACAAGACAGGCTGATACTGATATGAATAGGACAGACACTAATTTTCATAGTGATTCATACACAGGTTTTTTTTGCGAAGAAATGAAATCACACCGTCGAAATGACAGGTTTCAAACAAGCATAGCAACCGCATGCGTACGCTACACAGCATATACATACACGGTCACACGAGTGTTTGGACATTAATCAAACATGATATGCAATTTATTTAGGACCTAGTCACTGCCGGCGTTCACAATTATTAAAAAAGTACAGATTTAATACACTTACGATGTTTGTGTCCATCTTCAACATGATCGTAGAGTGACCTCCCTTTTCAAACAGGCACTATTAACCAGTCGCTTTGTGAACCAAATTGAACGAGAACGGTGTTACAATCGTTACGTCACGGATGTTTTCATGACGTCTAAATTGTTTTATTTGGTTTTTACGTCATTTAAACCAATAAACGACCGTCAACAATCGCGAAAGAAAGAATCCCATGAATAATGTTAAATATTTTGGGCTACAATATCGATAAACACCTCCTGTTTAGAATTTATCGGACTGTTATTGTCTATTTGATACCGCTTAAATGTTTCATTAGAGGCGCTCGATCGCTGCGCGATCTCGGCCTCTAATGATTTAAGCGGTATCAAATGACAATAACAGTCCTCTAAATTCTAAACAGTCGGTGTTTATCTCCTAATTAAAAGCCCTACAGGCGTGTTACAAAAACATAACACATCTGCCATTTGATGAGGTTTCTTCTGGACAATTAACAATCTGATTAAAACACAGATCCTATTTCGTTTCGTTTTTATAGTTCAACATTTCGTCTTTACAGCATGCAATGTAGGCCATCGAAAGTATAAAAAACGAAACGAAATATAGATCTGTATTTTAATTAAATTTGTGAAATAAAATACATCATATTATCGAAGGGGGATAAGTGGAAGCCCTGTTGAAATTTGTTTCCGGTAACACTAGTTACCGTGCACTATCTTCTAATTGTATCAACAGTTAACAAATAAAATGGAATGAAGTTTAACGTCCCATTTGGGCTAATTAATTCAGGCATACACAATACAGTGTGCTATGAGGGATAACTCGGCCAGAGATGCTAACATTATTCAAACTCCAACTGTTAAAGGAGGCTTCTTTTGAATGCACGTCATTTTGCCAGAACAGTGGTGTTATGACCTACTCTTATTTCGAATTCCAGTTGTCGGAGGTTTATTTACGCACATGCCAATGTGTAGACGGAGCCCTGGTTTTTTCGTCCCCTCCGATCAAATTTACGTTGTCATTTGTCAGGATTTTTATCCTGCAGCATTGTTAAGGGGGGAACCACGACGGAAAATCCAGATGAACCTTCTTGGCTGAAACCGGGATCGAACACTTTATATATTCAGCCTCAGTTATTCGGAGCTCCGTAGAGCTTTACATCTGCGTCTATTGACGATTATATCGAAGTAAAAGGTTTCCTGGCGAGCAGGTCGCGTTAGAGAGAATAGTCTGGCATATGCTGGGATAGGGTAAGCAAGAAGAAAAAAATCATCGGCTCTATACCAACTTGATAAAAGTCGCTACGGTGCCTTCGCGAAGGCTTGAACTATAATAGCGTGCGTTTAATGGACAAATTGTTAGCGCGTGCGCGTTGTATAGCAAAGTCTGTCATTCAGTCAGCTGGCGTGGTTTCGTATCCCCGGTTGTAGGTGTACAAGGAGTATGGTCGCCTGTCCAACCTCCTGGGTTTTCCCCGATCCTCCGGTTCCTGCCATTGCTGAATATGTTAGACGAGAAATGACCTAGTTTGTGTCGAAAGAACGTTAAACCCAATTCCTCTCTCTCTTTAACCATATTACAGATGCTAAATCTCACCAACGCTTGTCTTCAAGCATGATACTTTTGTAGCTGTAATTTAAATGTCTGTGGATTTGATTTAATGAAACTTTCCTGGCGAGCCAGTCACACAAGCTGTTCAATATCTGGAATGTTGCACTTCTAAATTACCACCATCATTTGAGTCACAATGTCGTGAAATCTGATAACGTCTTTATAGGGCATTTCTTCATTGATCATTTCATTATCGTCTTTTGTAAGCTATATAGAGTAGAACTTTATTAATGAGGATTGGATTCTTCTATGCATTGGATTGATTTACTGTTTCAGTCATCCTATTTGGGTTCCTCTATGCATCGGATTGATTTACTGTTTCAGTCATCCTAATGTACATGAGACATAATCGGAAGTCGATGAGGATACATGTGATATAATAAATACTCTCCGTCTAGATCACTCTGATTCCTAGTGTTTATTAACTGTTTCAAGGTATAACCTGAAACCTTTGGCTGCCGATCATTTGCCTAAAATGCAGCACATACATGGAACTCTCTGTCACTACACCTACGGACTGCTCCATAACCAAGCATCTGAAACAAAACCTCAAAACGTACTTGTTTCACGGTTCATATTTATAACTGGTCCAGCAAACAATACTATTAGAGCTTTATAAGAACCCTTATTATTATTTTGCAGTTAGAACAACATAATACAACCAACCTTGCAGTTAGAACAACATAATACAACTAACTTTGCAGTTAGAACAGCATAATACAACTAACTTTACATTTAGAACATAACACAGCCAACTTTGCAGTTGGAACAACACATACCACCAACCTTACAATTAGAACAACATAATACAACCAACTTTTCAGTTGGAAGAACACAATACAACCAACCTTACAGTTAGAACATAATACAACCAACCTTACAATTAGAATCATATAATACAACCAACCTTAGTTAGAGAGAGAGAGGGGGGAGAGATAAGTTTTAACGTCATCTCGACACAAACTAGGTCATTTAGGGAGTAACACATGGTAAAATTTTATTTCAATAATTCGCTTGCGCGTAGGGGTCTTTATCCGTGGGAGGAAACCGGACAACCCGCAGAAAACCCACGAGGCTGGACAGGCGACCCAACTCCTTGTTACGTACAACAGGGGATTCGAAATCTCGCCAGTTGACACAATGACAGGCTTTATGATACAGCACGCACGTGCTAACCATTCGGCCATCCAACCCCCACCCCCTTACAGTTAGAACAACACATACAACCAACCTTACAGTAAAAAAAAAACGCGTGATTTTTATATACTGACCCATAAAAGAAAATAACGACCAATTGTAATGGAATGTTTAGATAGCCAGACATTAACTCTTATTACCAGGATTTCAACCAGGAAGTGATTAGCACCGTGAATCTGCTGTTACAATGAATAGAATCTTGGTCCAACGTAAAATCGGATTGATTATCTCGACAAGAGAACTATTACTACTAATTCTAACGTTCAGTAAACTAAATTAAAGCTTTTAAATGAATACAACTGTAGACTTGTTGTCAATTACTCATCATCAGTATTGGAATGAAATAAAAAAGAAATGGTTGTTTTGTAGGAGCCGGATGAACAATTTCCCCTTGTCAATGGTGAAGGATGGAGTAGTTGATAGGATGGGGCGTAGACCAAAGGTCCTGTGTACACGTTAGCGTGCAGGTGTTTGCCAGACCACTCGTCGTCGACAACAGGGGGGAGGGGCTGCTAAATCACGAGGAATTCCAGGAACCAGCACCATGCTCATCGAATCATATTGTGTCCCTCCACGGTATACATGTCTGTATATGAATGTGTAGTACATCGTTCATTTCAACAGTGAAAAATACCAATACTCAAAAAGGTAAAAGGCAACCTGATCACCAAAGGCTATCTTAACGTCCCGGTTCAATCGGTATACAAGCTATTATTCTCTATTACCAGTGATCGGACAAACTAATTGTTTGGGATTTTTTTCATATTAATCAGATTTCAGATAACGCACGGGATTAGCTCCTGTAACTCTACGCCCACTTACCATTTTCAGCTGCTTGGACGATGACAGTCTTACTATCACTGGGTGATAACAATGATTCTCGATATAAAACCAAGTGCAATTTGAGGACGGATCGGGCTTCTAAATCTTCGCGATCATCGACATCTCTTGCAGAAATGATATTCTTGGTCTTAGAAATATATATCTCTGTGCCATTATATAGTAGGATTCTTCGACGAATTCCCGCATTCATTTCTGCCATCCACTACAATCGTCACAGCCGTTGGCAAACAACAAGAAATGGCAATTGTACAAGATGGTTGAATGACGTTTGCTTTTTTCTCAACCAATCAATATCCCTGTTATTTTCCCTGACCTGATTTTAATCGTGAAATGCACGTGCGGTGTACTGACATCATTTACCTGAGTAGAAATAAGAGTTGTCAATGAGATAATGGGGGGGGGGGGGCTCTGAATGGGAAACTTTGATACATTTGTGAAATGAAAAATAGAAAAAAAACGCGATTTCTCGAATAAATAATTAGTATAAGTCAGTTATATACCTTGTTTTCTCGGTGTATGGGTTGATACACCGTCTCTTTTTTGAGTGGAGTTCTCCTCACTCAAAAAAGAGACGGTGTATCAACCCATACACCGAGAAATCAAGGTATTGTAAAATAGGACAAGTTGTTGACCAGAATAAAGATTGGGACATATTATTTAGTTACAATAAGAGTGGTATTGGGCCTTTTAACTGTTAAATCTTGTAACATACATGTGAAAAGAGTCAGGTTGCCACTCTCTCGCTCTCTCCTCCCTCTCTCTCTCCCTATCTCTCTCTCTCTGGTGCTATTTTGTGTGGGGGGGGAATTGCTAGCACGTGCGCACTGTATCATAAGGCCTGTCATGTAGTCAACTGGCGTTTAGATTCTCCGTTTGTACATGACAAGGAGTAAGGTCGCCTGTACAGCCTCCTGTCTTTTCTCCGGGTCCTTCCACTGCTAAAGAACCCTACACGCAAGCGAATTCTTGAAATAAAACTGAACCATAAAAATGACCAGGTTGGTATCGAGTGGACGTTAAACCCCATTTCTCTCTGTCTCTCTCTGTGGCTTTATCAGATTTTCTCCATCTATCTGGTGGATTAACGTGATTGTTTAGAATGTTACAAAGTTTGTTTGGCTAAAGTAATCAGTGATAAAACAAGTATTGACATTCGGGGACGTATAACATTCATCGACCCCGAAAACAAAACACAAACTACACGTAACCATTATGGACAGATCGTCGGAACGTTTCTATCTGAGGAGCAAGCTGACTACCACCACACAGCGAAACCTGGTCCATGGTACTGTGCAACAGTGTTTAATACACTATAATCTGGAACAGTTTATTGGTTTACATGTAGAATAATTGGAATTGAAGTTAACGGGCTTCTGTAGAAAACAAATTAACCAGATTAAAACAGAGGAATTCTCGAGAGACTAAGAGGTCACGTCTTAACTTGTACAATCTATTGACACTTTACAGAGATTTATGTGACCGTATCACAGTATTAAAGTGTGTCTATTCTCGCTCAGTGTGAATTATTCATTTATTTTATCGCCTGTTTTCTCCATTTCTCCAGCATCATCAGTAACAATAAACACTCATGAAGGTTATAACATTAGTAAACGAATGCGACAGATTCAACACTGTTCCAGGCGTCAGTCATTTGTTACAAATTGCAACGAATCAATAACAACTTTGATATCATGCTTTATTGTATTCTACCAGAAAGGTACTTGTTTTTAGATCTGTTTTCATTCTTCGTGAAGTATCACGTTTTGCCTCCGGATTCATTCACTTGATTTGATATTACTTTTATTGTTGATTAGTCGCAATGTCCATGGGCTATGCGTTATGTCCGCAGGTTTTTCTCCGGGTTGTATGTTTGTTTACGTGTATATTTGTTTACTTCTATCCATATGCCCAGCATTATACGCAATGGAATGGGCTTTAACCTCTAACTATTCTGCACTGACTGAATTACTGAATACGGGTATACAGTGTGCTAAGAGGAAAATGTTTGCCAGGACGGTGACGTCACGGCCTATCTCATATACTATAGTTGGTTCTTTTGCGGCCAATGTGTACATCCGAATGACTATATATTTTTCTTCGCCATGAACTCTGTCCTGCACCGCTGACAAGAGGCACCGGAAATTCCCGCAGGGAGGAGGCACCGGAAATTCCCGCAGGGAGGAGGCACCGGAAATTCCCGATGAACTTTCTTTGTCAGCACAGGGATTGAACACGAGACAGCCAGGCTATAGATTCTGCGTCTCACTCACTGAGCCACTGTAACTCCAGATCGGCAATATATACACGATCAACCAGAGAGCCTGACTTAATAACACGCTTCTGGTTCTGTTATTTTATACATTTTCAAACGTGTCGTCTCATTTATATGACGCTGAATGAATCAGAATAATTGTGTTGCCATGTTAGAATGTTTCGTAATAACTTGTTATCACTGAGCTCAGTAGCTGTGGGTTTTTAAGGTAAAGGTGTGCAAGTGTCGGTGTTTTTCAGAGCATGATTTGAAAGCTACACTTTATAGCACCGACAAAGACACCCTACTAAATAGATCATCTTGGAGGTTTGGAAACATCTATGGGGTACTAAGATGGTTAAAATTGTATATAGATGATCCATAATTACATATTTCCTTAAGGCTGTGATGGGCAATTTTTGCTATAATGTTTGCAATAAACCCTCTTTACAAATGGATACCCTGTAAAGTTTGGGAAGGCTCCCTTTAGTGTCAAGACTGCATGGCGTTTGAATCCCTTGGTTAAAATATATTCCTGGCCTTCTGCTGTTTGCTAGGTGTCTGTGACATTGGTAGACAACTCGGCAAATCTCCACAGATTCCGGTACCCTACATCTAGACTCAGTTGAATGACGAATTTCGCCATTTTAGAACTATTTTAAAGGACCCGGTTAAAAAATGACTGCCCCATGCAGATTATATCAACAAATTAAAAAATTGCTGGCATTTTGGGACTTTTTTGTAAAAGCGGCACGTTTTCCTGTTAAAGTAAATCGGTAGTCGACTAGCCGCATCGCAAATGTATGGTCGCTGGTACATATTACTTACTGTCATATATCCGAGTCTAGATGTAGGGTTAAGGAGGGTACCGGAATCTGTCGAGGTTTGCCGAATGATTGGTAGACATTAACAATCTGTCAGGTCAATGTAACCGTGGGAGTTTTGTCTTCTGATAAAACATTAGGTGTTGCTGGTGATTTTAATGAAGCGTTTGCAGGCTGGAACCAATCGTAGACCTAATATAAATTTCAACTTCCCGATTTAAAAACAAACCTATACACTTGTTGTTATACACAGAAGACTCGTTATACTGGATTCACCATTGCAATATTGCCGGTTGTAAAGCTAATCTGGGTACAATACGAGGAATGTAATTATTTACACGAGCTGTCTTGATCGAGCTAGTATGAAAGGATGATTATGTAAAAAATAAAAATAATAATCGTTTTCTTGAGCGCTGAACATTCAGTCAGTCTGACTGCTCTGTGGCGCTTTACAATGTGGATTTGATTATAAAACATACGGTTTTTAAATTGAATGAAATTACGTTACCTTTGTAGGCTTGTGGATCGAATTATAAATATATACGCGAGTTTTCTAAAAGCGTACTTCGTTTCGTTTATCCTGGGAGACCAGTACAGTAAGTACTCTTTATTAATGGCGCGAAGAAGCAGGTTTTGACCTCGGTGAACTTGTATTCTATAGATTTATTGTCCACTGAGGCGCCAATGTACATATAACATGTCTGTATTTACAATCTTTGATTATCTCGAGAAATTACTTTATGTGTGGGCGTAATATAACACCTAAATAATTATAACACCAAATATTTATCAATATTCAAAGATAATTGAACGTTAGTGTTTAGTGGTCAAAGACGCTGTACAGACCTCAGGACACCACAGCTACCCAGAGAGATACCGTAGCTTGGGTGCGTTAATCCCCACCACAAGTTCCATGCTTAAGAAACAGTAGATTTGGTCCCCTAATCGTCACGTACCATGCTTTATTCCCTTATCAGAATTACCATAGCGCTGTTTCTTAGAAATACTTAAAGGGTTAATCCCGATATTTGTTTTGGGAATAAAACTGCTTAATTTTGTGTTAAAATCCCTAAAATATTTGAGTCAAGGGCCGAGCAACTACTTCAGTAGTTATGATACGTTTTCAAATGACTTAAATCCGTCAGTCTTCATCTGGAATTTAAGATCGGTGCCTCAAGGTGTATTTTGTGGTATCTGGATTAAACCAAACTTTTTTTTTATAAAAATAATGTGTAGTTGAAATTTGCCTTTCCCTATAAAGTACGGCACATGGGTTATTCACTGCATAACCCTCTCAAGTAACCGTAATAAGGTCACCCAACGAAACAATTGACCCGACATCTTAAAAGGGTTACGTGTCCGGATAAGCAGTTTTGGCGTTCACGTTTAAACGACTTAATATTTTGAGTTGAAATTTTGAGACAAGGTAAATACACCATTCCCCTATATTTTGGCGTTTCATTTTCATACATTCTCAGACTTTTGAGCCCCTGTTTAATTCGGGATTGTCCCTTAAACAAAACTAAAACAATTTGGTGACAGAAGTTTCAGTGCTAATGCAACTCGACTTGGAAATAAGTTGTCTCAGTAAACATTAGAGAATCTCAGACTTTCACAATCTTTAAGTCACAACTAAAAACTCATTTGTTTAAACTCTATTATTATCCAGATTCTAAACAGATTGTATGTGGGTTTTTTATTTACGATAAGCTAATGAAACGTTGCGCTTTGAGCATGCGTATATGGATGGATTATTAAGCGCAATACAAATATATATGATTACACGTACCATGCTTCAGGTCACTTATTCCCACAACTAACATGCCTAAGGCCTCTATGTGCAAATAAACCGTGGCTTGGGTTTCTTTTCCAACAACAACGCTTAAGACTTCTATTCGCAAAGATATCGTAGTTTGGACCCCTCTATCAAACAATGTCGTACCAGGGGCCTGCAACACAGTTACCGTACCAGCGACTCCCATCACCCGAAATGCCCGAAAAAGTTTCGGGTTAACAAACAGCAGCGACCTTGTATTCCCCCCCCCCCAAGAACTGTGTCGAATATTTGACGGCTGCAAACACGTTTTCCTGCTATTGCAGCCGGTGAATAAAGCAACTTAAAAGTGGTCTAATATAGCCTAATTAAGGTGGCTGACTCGAATTCCAATCAATCGTTAACAGTCCTCGAAGACGGGACCGTTAGGGGGAATTATTGAAAATTTAACGTTCCTGCTATTTCAGCCGGCGAGCAATGCAACTTCAAAGTGGTCTAATATACGCTTATTAAAGTGGCTGACTCGAATTCTAATCAATCTGTTACAGTCCTCGAAGGTTGGACTGTTACGAGAAAATTTTGAAAATTTAACTGCCACAAACGCGTTTTCCTGCTATTTCAGCCGGTGAATAAACCAACTCCAAAGTGGTCTAATATAACCTTATTAAGGTGGTTGACTCGAATTCCAATCAATCGTTTACAGTCCACAGACCGTTAGGAGAAAATTTTGAAAATGTAACTGCCGCAATCGCATTTTCCTGCTATTCCAGTCTGTGAATACAGCAACTTCAATTTTGTCCAATACAGCCTACCTGGCTGACCCGTATTCCAAACAACCAATCAATCGTCGCGCGGTATGGAGGCCTCACACCTCCGGAGAAAAATTTGAAATATTAATCAATAATCACCGCCAATGCGTTTTCTGCTCTTCTAGCCCGTGTAAGCAACTCCAAAAGTATCCAATCGTTTTGAAACCGAAATCCAACTCTAAATTCCAACCATCGAATAAGACTGTTGCATCTGCATTTACAAATAATAATCGATGCCCGAAAAATGTCGCACAAAGTAGAGTGGCTCCAGACAAAATGTTTTAATCCATAGTCAACTCAGTACAAATTCGTGAT
The DNA here is from genome assembly GCA_917208275.1 of Patella pellucida. NCBI lineage: Eukaryota > Metazoa > Mollusca > Gastropoda > Patellidae > Patella > Patella pellucida. Next base: position 44,410,583 of record OU795043.1, on the reverse strand, counting down.
ATTTAATTACAAGAAAATTAAAATTAGCGTTTTATTAGGCGTCGGTGACAGTTAGGGAAGCAAAACTAGAAATGCCCGAAAAATCTCGAGTTTATAAACAGCGGCGCCGGTTTTCTTTAAGAGGCGAATGACACCCCAAGAAAATTTTGGATTACTGCTAGTTTCCTCTGCCGTTTTCCGGCCCGATGTCTGTTTTTCGGGCAATGCCGGTTTTTTGGGCATACCTATCATAAGAGAGCCGCGGGCTTTTTTTCGGGCATGCAGTGGACAAGAACAAGACGAAAAAATACTTTTCGCGCAGTACGGATCTCACAGAAATAAGTGAGTTATATTTTTTCTCTAAGCATTAATAGAAAAAAAGGTCGTCGAATTTTTCATTGCCCCCCGGCTTCTACGCCTATGCCATATTTCTTGTTCGATCAATAACTGCCGGTAAATAATAACATGAATAAATGTTACCCACCAACCGAAAGGCAAAACCAATTAAATAATGCAAACTTTCAATAATTCCTTGATGCGCACGTAATAGTTTAGACATCTCCAGTAGATAGTTATTTAATGGTGAATCGAGAAGGATTGACCAATAGCTGTCCATATACCATTACCCCAATCTGTTGTCCTGTTTGGGGTTTTTGTATTAGATTAAACTTTAGGACTGATTATATGAATAGAACTATTATTTGAATTATTCAGTGGGCCATGTGTTCATGCTAGACAGGCGAAAACAGCCGAATATAATGTAATGGATAATATAAAGCTAATTACAGTCAACCTGGAACGATTGTTGTACCATTAGCTTCAAATTCAACCTACTCGAACATCAGACTAACAGCATAAATAAAATAAAATATTAATATGCAATAATAAAGTTTTACAAAGAACGAATGATTAATTGGTCCTATCATATTACCTAATTTGTATGAAATCTTCACAGTGAATGATTTTGTGTATTTAGGTTTCCAGGATACGTCACATCTAGCGGTATCCCAAGGGACATCACTCTTCAGTTGGGTTAGTTTGACTTGTCTTCATGCAGAGGTGAACGAACTCCTTTTAAAACAGGTCGAATATGGCTGATGGGTCTTTGTGGAGTTTTGTTTACGTCTAAACATACGACGGATAATGAATTATTTGCTCTTTTTGTTTTACTGAAAACCTTTGTTGCTGTAAGGTAGAACCATTTTCCTGGCAATTAAGCTTAAGGGTATTACTTATTTATACATAGGGCCAACATATGTAACAAATAATGGTTATTGTTGTCATGTTAACAGGAATAATATGAATGTAATTATCGGTAGACCGTACACAAAATGGTCTCGAGTTATATAAAGCCCATGTCTGCTGTCGAGGTTATAAATATTTTATAGATACAACAAACGTACAAAACAATTGGTAATTGTCTGAACTTTCTAACTAAATAAGAAAACAGTCTTTCATTTTCTAGCTAAACCGTTCACGTGTATTATCTTAAAGGGGCCATCCCGATAACATTTTGGGGGTTAAAACTGCTTAATTTTGTATGAAAAGCCCTTAATAGCTTCTAACTTAGATCCAAGCAACTTCTTCAAGCTAAGTGATAGGTTTTCAAACAACTTCCAATCGCCGGTATGGCTCGGTGGCCGAAGACTTGTGTTCTGTTTGCATTACACAGAAGTGTCTGGATTAAACGAGTCTATATATGTGCAGCATATCTAACCCTATTGACTCACTTTTAAAGTTCTTTATTGATTAAGCTAAAATTGGTTTCAAATATAGTCGCGCGTTTCAAGTAAAACGACCATAACAATTTAAAAGAAAACTTAAAAGAGCTAGTGTCCAGTTAAGCTTTTTTTGCATTCACGTCCAAACTACTCAATATTTTGAACTGAAATTTTCAGACAAGGTAAATACACTATTTCTCTATATTTTGGCGTTTAAATTTCATACGTTCATGAACGTGTAATTTTCAGATTCTTTGAAATTCGGGCTGGTCCCTTTAAAAAATAAATATAATACTATTACGATGCAATGTGTTTCTAGAAACCTTCTTTAAGAATGCAGTTAACCAATAGCAAACAGTTGGTTGGATCATTATTGTTATAACTATCTAATATACTTAAAGATGATGTAATAAAATAAAATAGAAGTCAATGTGTTCTGGAATGTTGGGCAATAACAGCTCGCATAACACTTGCGAATATATCCATGATATCCCTGTGAAACGCATGCTAAACTTGCACTACCGGTCTACAATTAGCTCCGGTTGAAAACAGACACTAAGCTGGTTGGCCGATATTTTAAGTCATTAATCGAAGATGTCATTCGAAAACACTAAGAATATTTCGATAATTTTGAGAAGTGTATATTCTGGTTTCATTTTTAAAAATACATGTATGGAAAAGGTTTAATTAGTGATTTTGTTTATAACAGATGTAGGACCACATTAAAAAACAGTATACTAGGGCAGTGATCTATTCTTGAGGAGTAGGCAGTTCTCGGTGTGCAGAATGAATGTGTCAAACAACGACCGGGTTTGAACACATTCGGCAAACCTCGACAGATTCCGGTACCCTCCGTAACCCTACATCTAGACTCGGCTGTATGACAGTAATTGATATGAAACTACGACCATACATTTGCGATGCGGCTAGTCGACTACCGGTTTACTTTAACAGGAAAACGTGCCGCTTTTACAAAAAAAAGTCCTAAAATGACGTCTTTTCTAGATTTTTTAGTTTGTTGATATAATCTCCATTGGGGCAGCCATCTTTTTATCCGGGTCCTTTAAAATAGTTCCAATATGGCGGAATTCGTCATACGGCCGGTTCTAGATGTAGCGTACCGGAATCTGTCGAGATTTGCCGACCGGGTTTGAACAATGTCGAAGGTTTTGCCTTGTTGTTTAAGTTTTAAAATCTTCCGATAATAATAAATTGTTGAGTATTTTTTTCTTAGATTCCGTTAAACATATTAAATGATTTAAGTACAAAAATGTTTCTCTTAGAAATCCAATATACATATTTATGATTTGTAATTAGTTGAAAGTATTTCATGATAATAATTCATAATGTTTATGCGTAAATGTGTAAAATAAAAAGGTGTTCTTGGGTTTCCATATTCGAATAGCGGTAATTGCGCAAAAAGATTACTTTAAAGGGGCAAAGCCCGAATTAAACAGAGGCTCAAAAATAAAAGTCTGAGAATGTATGAAAATAAAACGCCAAAATTTAAGGGAATGGTGTATTTATCTTGTCTCAAAATTTCAACTCAAAATATTGAGTCGTTTGGACATCAACGCCAAAACTGCTTATCCGGACACGTAACCCTTTTCAGATTTCGGGTCAATTGTTTCGTTGGGTGACCTTATAACCGATTAAGATTACTTGAGAGGGTTATACAGTAAATATCTCATGTGCCGTACTTTTCAACTACACATTATTTTCATAAAAAAATGTTTGGTTTAATCCAGATACTACAAAATACACCTCGGGGCACCGGTCTCAAATTCAAGATGAAGACTGACGGATTTAAGTCGTTTGAAAACGTATCACAAATACTGAAGTAGTTGCTCGGCCCTTGAATCGAATATTGTGAGGGATTTTAACACAAAATTAAGCAGTTTTATTCCGAAAACAAATATCGGGATTAGCCCTTTAAATTGATTTGATAGATGTGGTTTAACGTACATGGGTCTTATGCGTTGGGGGATGAATTGGAAGCCATGTGAAAACCTACATTGTGGGCAGAGGATCGTTTGATGGAACAGCGACGCTTGCCCCAATAACGTACTTTATGTCCACAGCGCGTGTATTAGACGACTTGGCCATCCAATGACCCCACCAAGGATAAAAGGCAGTCGGTACCGTCATTTGTTGGATTCGAACCAAAGATAACCCTCGCAATCTAAGACAAACATAATTAAAAAAAGTGTAACGTCTGGGTACCAGTTTCCGGTCCGAAAATGTACACTAGTGTCCAGAATTCAACCAGACCAACTGTTTCAAGAGTCAGCAATATCAAACTGTCTTACACGACAAATGTATTCATTAACTTGGTCTAGAAACAATTTTAAGAGTTATTTATGCTTTTACGATCTCTACTAGGGCGTAAACAAATACTGTTCATTTATTACTTTATTTGATTATCCAGTAACATCGATCGGTGATCAAATGAGAGATCATTCAATGATATACCCACCCATGACTTAGATGCAGATCTGTTAAATATGTTACGAGTAGTAAATGAAATGGGGTTTAACGTCCTACTGATCTGCTCCTAAACTGGACTAATGAAGACGGGCATACACCATACAGTGTGCTTTGAGGGAAATTTTGCCCAGACTGAGGCGCTACGACCTACTCTTATATCGGTTTCAGCTACCAAGGGATTTTTTACGTGCACGTCAATGTGTAAACGGGACCTCGGTTTTACCTCCCATCCGAACGACTGGGCAACTGTCCTTGACAGGCCCTCCTTCTGCATCACTGACAGCGGAAAACGACACCGGGAAATCGGAATGAGCTCTCTCGACCAATGCATGGATCGGAAACCCGACCTCCGGGCTAGCGAGCCAGCTTACCCACTTAGCTACCGTTACGAGTAATTCACAATGTGAACTATACTGGTCTCCAGTGAGCCCAGACAACACCAATACGAAATACTTTGCTTTTAATGAACTGAACCTCTTTGGACGAAAATTGAATGAATGAATATTAATTGATTGATATCATTGTAATGATTTATGTTCGGTGAAATATGCGAAAAGTCCAAATTGAATAGCAACCATTTGCGCCTGGTTAGTTCAGTCTACACCGGAAATTCAGTTTGAAATTTCAGTTCCAGACTGACTGTTTGTTACGTCCATGCATTACAAATTGCTCTCAACTCAAGACCACGGAGAACCCGTCGCACATTGTTATAAAAATGTTCATTTTGTCTTAAATATTGGATATAAAAAAAGGATCCAACATTTGCACGATAAGATAAAAACATGGACCAATATTGAAAACTAATTCGTGTTTTATGTCCATTAGGGTACGTTAGAGATTTGGGTACTTTAATAAATAGGTGAACCCGGTCTGATCTTTAATTGAAGGGGGGGGGGGTTAACGTCCACTCGACACAAACTAGGTCATTTCGGGACTAACATATGGTTCAATTTTATTTGAATAATTCGGTTGCGCGTAGAGGTCTTTAGCCGCGGGGGAAAACCGGACGACCCGGAGAAAACCCACGAGGTTGGACAGGCGACACTACTACTTGGCACGTACAACCGAAGACTCGAAACTACAACAGTTGACTCAATGACCGGCCGTATGATACAGCACGCACGTGTTAACCATTCGGCCATCCACCCCCTCCCCCTCCTCTTTAATTGGAAGTAGCTAATCTGTTATCGTATATCAAAAAGTATCAATGGTAGTAATTTTGTTAAGAAGGAGGTTACAACACGGCTAGCAGATGTATGGGCCACACCAATTATAAGTCAATAAAAGGTCACCGTCAAGGTCAAACTAATGGAAACCACTGGTGCCAGTAATTGGTAATTTACGCTAATGGTAGCCATGCTGCATCAGTTGTCAATGAGAAATTCTATTACCGGAATTTGTAGGTAAAATGTAAATATAGTCTCTCGAAATATTACACTACACTTTTTAGGTATGTGAAATGGGTTACTGACGTACGACATATTATACTGTTACATATAATAGGTCATAAATACGTTCTCAATGTCTTCACAATGTCTTTAGTGTGGGCTGGTGCTGGTTATAGTAAAAAAAGGTTAATCGGGATTTTCCGGCGTGGTTCCTCCTTGTCACTGGTGCAGGGGACAAAGTATATTCGTTCGGGTTGGACGACAAACCGAGTTACGGTATAATATCCCTTTGCAGTAGGCAAAATTCCCGCATGGCACACTGTATGGCGTATTCCCATCTTCACTTGTACCCGCAGTTGTTCATGAATGTAGCTTGTTTTGTTTTGTATTTTAGCTCCAAATGTCTTTATTATACTAAGTTAATGTTTGCTACTGATTAATTTCTAGTTACTAATGTTTTTAGTGTACTGAGTTAATGGTTGTTTTAGTTTGCAACGTAACTTGTTCATTGCTTTATGATTATGAAAGGCTTTTAGCCAATGTATGTTATAGTTCGTAACGTAACTGGTTCATATACGTATACTGTTTTGTGGTTATGAAATGCAAATGTCAGCGTTGAATAATTAAGATCATATTACATTGGATCTGTGGTATATTATAAGGACCACACGCGCCAACGCACCACTCGTAGTTGTGTCATCAAAATGTTGTTGGTTTTGTTTTTTACAAATCGCCTTTTTAACTTAACCAAACAGAAATAGAAGAATAATACATGAAACGATCGACATTAGAAGACATGAACCAAACCTGAAATCAGAAGCAGGCGTTTATATCTGAACAGCATAGATATATTAATGTAATTATGTCCCAATTACTAAATGTCTTTCAAAGAAAAACAAAATCCAGATCCTATTTCATTTTGTTTTTGGATGAGTTTTTATATAATCCGTTTCCTGGTTGGTGTGAGGTATTAGCCAATTACAAAGTATGAATTACAAAGTATGAATTACAAAGTATGAATTACAAAGTATAAATTACAAAGTATAAATTACAAAGTATGAATTACAAAGTATAAATTACAAAGTATGAATTACAAAGTATGAATTTCAATTCTAAAGCTCTAAGCATTCTGAAAAATTGACACATAAGTTCACATTTCAATAATTGTTTAAAGATATCGGGTTGACAGTTAATGATATCTTGATATTTTCGCCCAGTGCTTTTCCCATGTTTCATGTGTGTTTTTGGGTAATCCAGTATTTTTCTAGTAAGATTGGTTGTCTATAGGCCGCTTTCCATACTTTTATTAGAAATAACCACCCGATAAATACTTTTGTATGAATGTATGTTAAGAATAAAAAAATCTTCTGTTAAGTTTGACCAACCGTGGTTTGACGAAGAATGTAAACAGCTATTTATAAAACAAATCATATGTAGGACGAAAGTTTTTTTAGTCTCTCTCTCCCTTTCCCCCTTTCGCATGGCGATTTTTGTTGACTTTCTGGTGTTGAATCGTAAAAAAGGGTTTGAAAGTACATTTTTTGCCAGATTTTTGTGAATATTCACGATTTTGAGGCCGAAGGATACAAGAGTTGTGAGGTCGGTTACGTTGAAATGTAGGGCCGGAAATGGCATGTTTACTTGTCTCTACTTCAAGCTGGTGTATCTCAATTTTTTTATGGTCAACCTCATACATGCTTTTGGGAAAGAGTTTGCTACATGTTGCTCCATCTGTGGCAGAAAGCGTCCAACGAAAATTTGGAGAAAAGTTAGAGCTAGTCTAAGAGACGAGAATTAACATTAAAGTCAATAGGGAAATAATTAGTGAACTGTGGCCATTTGAAAATCATTCTACTCTAGTTACTAACAAAACGAAATAGAAGAGAACTGAGCGCACGTTAAAAAAAGATATAAAATACAGCAAAGAAATATGTTGGGTTTTTTTGAGAAAAATTTCACCCCAGACAATTTTAGAAATATTTGAAAAGGACCGGTAGATGCGTAAAATCTGATTTATCAACTGAAGATTTGTTCTCGCATTTTTGAAAACTATGTTCCGCGAATGCTAAAGTCAACGAAAGAGCAGAGGTATTTATGAATACATAATGAAAGTCACCTCACTGACTTGAATACACAAGCGTTAGCTTTACAAATATTAAAATTACAAATATCTTCTGCAATTAAAAATCCAAAGACGAATAAATCGAGTGGATTAGATGGAATATTAAATGAGTTTATGATTAAATGTAAAATCACCCTGATGCGTAAAGAATGTATTGAATAATGTTTATGATTCGGACTATTGTCCAACAAGTTGGTCGATAGGCTCTATTGTCCCAATCTTTAAAAAGGGAGATGTAAACGACGCTGACAACTATAGAGGAATAACGCTAATTAGTTGTTTAGGTAAATTATTAATAAGTATTTTAAATAAAATATTAATGAAATATGACGCACAACACTCTCTCATTAAAGGCGCACAATTTGGCTTTAGAAAAAATAACTACTGATGCTATTTTTCCCTACATTATCTTATTAGAAAATATCTTAATAAAAAAAGACAACTTTACTGCTGCTTCGTGGATTATAGGATAGCTTTTGATTTTGTAAAAAGACATAAATTATGGTACAAATTGTTAAAACAAGGCGTTAAAGGGCGTATTTTTTAGCATAATCAAGTCACTTTATGACAATGTCAGGTGCTGTGTCAAACACGATAGTTAAAATTTGCTCTCGACAATGTTTTTATGTTCAAATGGAGTATTTCAAGGCGAGGTTTTATCTCCGATAAAATTTCCCCTGTATGTGTACAATTGTGAAGATCAATTTTTAACAGACAATTGCCCACCATTTAAAAATGATCAATTTATTTTGTTATGATTGTACGCAGATGACATGGTTTTATTTGCAGAAACTCCCGAAGGTTTACAAAATATATTAGATTCACTTGAAAATTATACCGATTCGTGGGACTTAACCGTAAACATTGAAAAAAAACTCTAAATTTATGATTTTCAGAATTGGTTGTAAAACAATTGAAAATGAAATTTGACACTATAAAAATAATGTTTTAGAAACTGTCAATGAGTTTAATTACTTTTAAATTTTAATTGTAAATTCAATAATACGCAGAAGCGAAGAGCGGATCAAGGGCGTAAAGCCCTTTTTAGCCTATCAAATACCGGTAATAAAAATCGTTTTTTACAAGAAAAAAAATATCTGTCTTCAATACAAACATCAAAAGTATTTTAAATTACAGTGCCGAGATTTGGGGCACACATTCGGCTAGCGATATGGAAAAGTTACATTGATTATTTCGCAAAAAGTTACTTGACGTCCGAAAAACAACTTGTAATGAACTCGGTAGATACCCTTTAATTTTAGATAGAAAATGTAGTATTTTTAAATATTGGATTCGTCTACGTAACACTGATAATGTTATTCTCAACTTATGAAGATATGATTTTAAATAATGACAATTAGATTAAATTTTTAAAAAACTGATTTAGGTAGAATTGGCCTTGGATATATATTGCTTTTAAAACAAGTTAATATCAGTACTTCCATACTATAAAAACATAGGTTATATGATATCATCGCCCAAGAAAATATGGAAAAAATAAAACCGTCCGCCAAAGGTTTAATTTATCAACATTTAACTGTTAACTTTACGGTGCAGAGCTATTTAAAAAAAAAAATACATTAACGGATGCTTTTATGAAGTCTATAACATTTACTGATTCTTTCCGTCATGTTTAAATTCTTTGTTTCCTATTTAGATAGCAATTTAATGCAACTTATTTACACGCACCCTAATGCTTTTTGCCTGTTTTTATATAACTGCCATGCATATATTGTGTTTGTTTGTATGTAATTATAATGTTTGTATTTGTTTATATGCAACTGTAATGTCTGTGTATATATGTTATTTGATGAGTCAGTAGACTTAAAGAAATAAAAAAAGAAAGAAGCTAACGAGCTTGCCGTTTTGGCTAGATAATGAAAAATGAGTATATGGAAAGTTTTAGTTATATTACTTTATTCTAAGCAAAGTTATGCGTGTTTAAAAGTTTTAACTATATAGTCTTTATTGTCGAATACAGTTGATACCATAATAGCCAAAGTATCCATTTATCGTAAAATTACAAATGGCGAGATAGGTTTAATTCATTTTAGATATTTAAAATTATCGACGTCATCCGATAATATAGAGAGTTGAATACGGGATTGACACTGTGACGAAATTCCTAAATAATAATTAATATAATATTTAAAGTAACAAAAAAGACCTATACTAGGCCGATTGGTCTCTCTTACATAACGCGCCTTTAAAGCCCCAATATCACTCTTGTTGTAACTGAATAATATGTTCCAATCTTTATTCTGGTCAACAATTTGTACTATTTTACAATATTTCAATTAAAAAATAATACAAATTTCATCTTAACACACCTAATTTTAAAAATTGGAAAAATTCAACTACATGCCTTAACATGGTTTGAAAATCCTTTTCGAACAAGTAAGATAGGTTTTAATGGATAATTTACACAACAGGTAGGACACTTAAACATTTAGCAAGAGTGTTATTGTCCCTTTAAGCACAGGTATTCAGCAGTCGGGAGAATATAAATATTCCAATTTATTGGCATATTGTGTTATTGCTTGGGGGAGCAACTCTTTTTAGAAATCACTAGTTTCCACATAAAAAATGAACGGAATTATATATTGACATTGGTATTATATCTTTTTATAAAATGTCAACGTATTGTTTGTAATAGCAATAAATGTGAAAGTTTTGTGTTTGATGTTGTTTTTAGAGCCAATGATTGTCACGATGGTAATAACGATTTTGTTGCACAGCAACCTTGAATAAATGAATGAAAGGCAGAATATGCGATATCGTCAAGGACTGCTGTGTATCTTCATTTCAATATTGTACGTTGAACAAACAGTCAATTATCAGAAACTGGAGCATTGATCATTTTACAAGGTACGTAGCGAGCTGCTGTGACTCATAGGGTTAAGACGTTTTCTCGCTACGGGGGAGATTTCTTGTTCGCTTAACTCGTTAATGTTCCTTAATAATTTGCTTGCGAGGTTTCCGATTATAAGGCGAACATTGCACGGAAACACGACTGGCCGTTCGGACGCTATATTGTGAAGAAACAACTAATTAATGTTTCTGCTGCAAATATTACTGTGTTCTGGAGTGATCGGTGGGGTTTTGTTAACATCCAATTCTTAGCTTAAAGCGGTTTTAGAAACGGGGAATAATATGGTTCGCCTTGGTCGTTCTGGCCGTCAGTGTTTATCCGTAAAATTAAAACATAATTTTAAAGGTTCTGTGTGTGTTTTTATCTTTGCAGGTTTAGTATTGAAATCAGTAAAGAAATGATTTATATAGAGTTGTCGTCTCTGTATTTGGGTATTCTAATCCTGTTTGTTGGAAAATATTTAGATGTGTCAGCAGCTACAGATAATGCTATTAAACAACCAGAAATAAAAATAACCAGGTAAGATTACATACCGTTATAACTGTCCATAACCATGCGGGAGACATCGGCCTTTTCCAAGACATTTTGATGTGTAATTCGCTTCTTTTTGGATGGGAGGGGTGGCCGACTAGTCACAATGTCTGTTATTTAGAGGGGGACGAGTGCGTTGTGTCATAACGTCTGTCATTAAGTCAACTGGCGTGGTTTCGATACGTGACAGCTGCAGGGTCGCCTGTCCAACCTCGTGGGTTTTCTCCGGTTCCTCTGGTTTCCCTCCACTGCTAAATACCCCTACACGCAAGCGAATTGTTGAAATCAAATCTAACAATGTTATATTAGTCACAAAATGACCTAGCTTGTGTTGAAGTGGACTTTAACCGCCTACCTCTCTCTCTCTCTCTCTCTCTCTCTCCGGTATAATGAAGACGGTCATACGTCATACTGTGTGCAATAAGGGCAATTTTGCCCGGACAGCGGCACTATGGTCTACTCTTATATCTAATTCCAACTGCAAATGGATCTCTTACATGCACGCCAATGTGCCCGAACGACTAGACAGCTGTCCTTGTCACTCCCTCCGTCCTGCACCACTGACAAGGGAAGACCATGCCGGAACTCAGATAGCGGATCTTTGCCAACCGAAAAACGGCATACTTTTCTGCCCCAACCTGGTCAATTGATGGCCAAACGTCATGCTGTGAGAGACATCAATATATTTACAACTGTCAAGGGTTCCCGACTAAACCACTGACAAGGGAAAACCCCAGCGAAATTCCTTGGCGAACACCAGGATCCAACCCATTACCATTAGCACTATAGTCAGTCAGCCCCTATCCACTAAGCCACCATACCGCATGTAATTTTCCAGGGCTGTTTCCTTTTCAATTTGATTAACATATCAGAGTTAAAATCGTGACTCGATTCTCATGTGACTGTATTAAATATTTGAAAAATAAATAGCTATTATTGAGGAATTTAGATTAGATCCGTTCTGAGACTGATCCTAGCATGCAAACTCTTCAATAATAAGCCAATATAGCACGTAATATCCAAGGGGTTTTATTCGAAAACAGAACCAACAGTTATGTTGACCGGCTAGTACGTTAAACTCAGCCAATGTCATACTGCACCTAGCAAACAGATTGCAAGGATCAGATAACAAAATAAGCACCAGTCCTGTTGTTAATTGGCATGCAACCTAAAATTAAATGATTATGTTTAAAAAGCCGAAGTAAATCCATCTTAAATAGAAATACTTTATCCAGCTTTAAGTCCTCACTATTACACCTTATCAAGGCTTGCACGTAATGTCAATTGGTTAAGGGTCATGCTCTAGGTTAACGCTAAATATTAAGGCCACGTATTTATTTCGAGATGTAAATAGGGTTAGGGTTAGTGCCAATCCTCGACAACAATCACGGGATAATCCCGCTTACATCGCATGACCTTGGCGAAATCCGTAGGTGTCCTTAATATTTAGATCTAAACTGCAGCTCTATGCCTCTCAATGACGAATATTATCGCGAATACCACGTCTTGCGCTTTCCAACTGTAATATCTCCTGATAATCGAGTTGCAACATTCAAAGTTTGTTCAGCGTCAAGGTAGATGGAACTTGTCATCTTTAACCTCAACTTTCCCGCTATGATAATGATACGAACCAACTCACATCGTAGTCCAACCCTTTGTAATTTACTTTTCCGTTCTTCCATTGTGCTAGTCAGTTTGCTATTCAAAGTTTCAACTTGTTTAAACTTAACGAAAGTCTATTCCTTTATGTGTGCGTATCACGACCTCCGATTGGCTAATGCTATTGTTCGCATGTCTTTGGTAAAATGAGATAACGTGCCTAAACGTATGGGAATACCAGACCAAACCAGTAACGAAAGAACGTGTAAATCAAGTTACGAAAAGCGTTTATAAGACATGCGCATTGAGAAGGTGTATCGATTGTCCACATGGAAGAGAAAGTATACCCCAAAACCAAACGCAGTTTACAACAGCAGCAAAGAAAATGAATCTTTAATGGTGAATGTACAGTTGACCGTCGGGTGCACGCGATCACTTTATTCGCTTTCCTATTTCCCAAAGTAAAATTTACTGCATTACTTAATTGATTGGAAAGCAGAAAAGAAAAAAAAAATTTAAGGGCCGGGATCCCGTGGAATTATTTTTGGACTGTAAATGGTGCTTTCTAGATTATATCCTGATGGTTCTACGTTTATACATATTTGGTTTGGAATAATCTTAACAATTTATAAACAAAGGGGCGTCCAAACATAATCTCCACGGAAACTGTCATTCAACAAAACAATTCATCATAAAATAATCCAGCTGTAATTTTGCCCACTCACAAAGATAGCCATTTTAATTTAGTTGTTTTGATATTACAGGAAAGCTCTACTTAATCAAATGATCAACACGTCAGCGACTGAAGACCCGTATGATCCGAGGGCACCGCCAGATTATGAAAAAGGTAAATACAATATTTTTCAGTCGTGTGGCTCTTAATCATTATGGCGCTTTATAGTTTAAAGGTAACGTTGTTTGTAACTACCATGTTTACTGATAAAGATTATCTCTTTACTACCGGGTTTACGGATAAAGATTACCTTCTAACTACCGTGTTTTGGGATAAAGATTACCCCGTAACTACCGTGTTTTTGGATAAAGAGTACCCCGTAACTACCATGTTAACGAAAAAAGCGAATCTCGTAACTACCGGGTTTACGAATAAAGATTACCCCGTAACTACCCGGTTTACGAATAAAGATTACCCCGGCCATGCCGTGTTTATGAATAAAGCGAACCTCGTAACTACCGGGTTTACGAATAAAGATTACATCGTAACTACCGTGCTTATGAATAAAGATTACCCCGTAACTACCGTGTTTACGAATAAAGATTACCCCGTAACTACCGTGCTGATAGCATCGTTTGTCACGCAATTAATTGCAATATTCTGCTATGTACTGGTTAATTGGGCATAATAAAATCGCAAGTCATAACGTTACGTTATGTAAACATATTTCGTCCAATTTGGAGCTCTGTTTAAAGCGTAATGATATTTTTACGCATTCAGCTATTGGTTGTTAATCGGACTATTGACCAATCATAATTTGGAACATAAACGTGCTTCATTCTCAGCAGTGTTTATTTGGATTAGCTCTAATCAAACGAAACACTGCGAGGGGTATGTGGATCAGTAGGTAGCAGTCTATTTTTCACAGGATTTTGTTACGTGTGTGTTCGGCTTCAGTTTCAATGGTTTAGGTTGTTACGAATATCAAGAAATGGCTACAGTCTCTAAGGCTTGGGTGTCTGTCAATAATACATATTATCATGACTTCTTACTGCTTAAGATAAGCATACTGTCTGTAAGTGTTGGATAAAATATGCATATTGTCTGTAAGTGTTGGGTCAGTGGTTGCTTATATTTGTATAATCAGCATTTAAATAACGATGAAGCCCAGCAAATTAGTGAAGTTATGTACGTCAAGGTACTTGTCAGGGGAATACAGATGTCTCCAGTATCGATCATATCCTTACTACCGAGGATTCAACTTTAATAAAATATTCTGATTTCCTCTCATATTACCCCGCTGTATGGCCAGAGAGGAAAACTTTACGATATTCTCCCCTCCCCTGTGTACTCCATGGCTCGCTCTTTTATTAGATTTCAGTGACGTAATGGTATTATCGACGTTCTAGGTCGTGCGAGACTCTAGAACTTTAGACATAATCAGATTTCAGGAGATTTTTTTCTGTAATAAAATTTCAAAAAAAAATAAATTTAATCAATATAGACGGAAATTGAGATCCGCCAAACAACAATCCAGATAACAAAATGCAATCTTCCCTAGTCTGCAATTTAAAAAATGTCCGACGAATCTCTCGATTTTAAGAATGTTTTGCACACAGAACCCGATCAACAAAAAACAATTTAATAAAGTAGAAAAGGAGAAAACCTGCTCATGGGAATTGATCATGGCTAGCTTTTAACAGTACGTCGAATCAATGATGGTGAAATTTTAAGTGAAATATAAAGTAAATATTACTTAGAAAATGGCTTCGAACAAGGCCTTCTGAGATTCTAATACCTCACTTTCCCTCAAAGTTATTATAATTATGTTCATCAAAACCATCACTGGGAGTCACGGTGGTTAAGTGAGTAATACGATGGCTCGCAAGCCTGGACGTCGCGGGATCGCAAGCCTGGACGTCGCGGGATCGCAAGCCTGGACGTCGCGGGTTCGCAAGCCTGGACGTCGCGGGTTCGCTCCCAGTGTTGGCCGAGAAAGTTCATTGTGATTTTCCGGTGTGGTTCCTCCTGTCAGTGGTGCAGGACGGACGACACAATGCGATCCCGTGTATACATTGGCGAGTACCTAAAAGATTCCCTGGCAGTTGGAATTCGATATAAGAGTAGGTCGTAGTGCCGCTGTACGGGCAAAATCCCCTTCATAGTACACTGTATGGAGTATGCTGGTCTGTATTAGTGCAGTCAGAGCAGAACAGTGCGCATTTAAGCCCCATTTCATTTTATCACCATCATATATAGATCAATGACCCAAAATTATCAATGGGATTCATTAACTTGAGAGTATAGATTAGACCATATGACTCGTTTAGAATTTAGTATCACTGCTAACATTGTAGCAATATAGTCGTGGCGACATTGTTTTCAACTTAAGACTATGGTAGCTTAAACAGACCAATAGAAATCCAAGAAGAAATGGTTTACCAATTTACCAAATTCAGATATCATGAGACATAATTTAAGATGAACATGAACTTTATAAATATTAGTAACGTGTTATCGTGTGTTGATATTAGGACACTTGAAGATTTAAAAAAGACAATTTGTGTTTATTGTGTTAACTGTGTTTAGGCTTAGGAATTTTCATAGGACTTTGAAGTACTGTGTTGAACTTTTGGAGAGCTTTTGCATGCGACTTTTTGATTTTTAATTTTCTTTTTTTTTTTGTGTTTTACTTTTACAGCTTTGTGTTATAGTAATCAGTTATATTTGCCTGTTGAGTGAATAATTAGTTAGAATATAAGAAGCGTGGGTCGTACGCAGGATATGGCGACCGGTTTTTGATCTCTCCGCTTTCCATGCCAGACAGAAAGGCCCATGGTGCTACAAAAATATCACTTAAAAGTCTTGAAACTAACCAGTTTATGTACAATACAGTCCAATCTAGTCCTGTACTAACGTGCGATCTTGTTCAATATTCGTGCGTTCATTGATAAACTGAATTTGTTGCTTCACAAGTCTCTATCGATACAACACACTAAATTTAATGGGGTTTCTTCCTGACTAAAATTAAATATCGCTTTCAATATGAATGTCATAAATTCTCCTGATCATTTTGACAAGTATGGTGAAGTAAGTGGCAGGTGTAGACGGGTATATTGACAAGAGTGGCGATATATTTACACTTTTTTCTAATACTTGAACTGGTATAGCTAATAAAGGGTGTTAAACCAATCGAACCAAAGCAAATTAAACCAATAATTGTTAATTAGTCATCATTTTAAAAGGTCAGGTATCCGTCCATTTTGTTTTGAAGTCTCTAATTCCCACTTCAATGTTGCTGTCAACGGTCTATTGACGACAATTAGTCACCGACGGGTGTCAATTAAAACACAATTCCTAGCATTGATCGAGTTCGAGTCATCATTCTTGGTTATTTGTGTTCAGCCTCAGAAAATTTATTCTGACGTTTGGATGTTTTTTCGCCATAATGGTGGACAGTTTGTTTGTGTAATTATTCTTTTCGTCTTAGGTTTTGTCATCGATCCCACACTTAGAAGTGACATGGACATTGTGTTGGATTGTCGGTTTAACATCGTTTGTTTTCTCCGCCCCCCACGGTTTCTTCCCAACGTTAAAAAAAATAATAAACGCAGCGAATTATTGAAATATTATTTTAGCTTTAATATGTTAGTCCCGAAATGACCTAGTTTGTGTTGACTGGACGTTAACCCACATTTCCGGCTCTTTCCTTTTCATGGTACTAAAACATAGACTGTTGATGGTAGGTTGTGTAAGGTTAAGACGTCACGCCAGACCAGTAGTTAGCCATGTTGAAATGAGGTGAAGGGGTCTTTATCTCCGGAACTAACGAAATGGTATTGTATACTTGTAATTAGTCGGTACATGATGATAAATCAATATTCACAGCCTTTATATCGTAGGCTGGAGGTCTAGACAGCAACACAAAAAAGAGCCCCCCCCCCACGCCTTTAACGGAAATTATAAGCCAGTTATTGGTATTGATTGTGTTCCTTATTCAAGGCATACTCTTATATGTTTCCTATAACAACCAGGGGGGGTGATTTTAAGCGTGTTCGTTGTCAGCTTACTTGGTTTCGATTATCCGTTTGTACATTTCAAGGCATAGGATCACCTATCCAACTTAAATAACCCTACGCGCAAGCGAATTATTGAAATAAAATTTGGCCATATGTTAGTCCCGAAATTATCTAGTTTGTGTCGGATAAACGTTAAACCCCCACGTCCTGCGAGGGGTGTAGAAAAGCCATGAAAAGATAAATTGTCACAATTTTAGACCAAGCCCTCCCTTTAACCTCTTCTCAAGGGGAAAAAAGCATTATAATTGCAACGACAGCAGATTTCTAAACTAAAAGCGAAAAATGGGTTAACATTGTGTATAAAACTCTGACAATGTGAAGGGACTAATCAAATTACCGCCGTTTTACGATAAACCCGTGGTGCATAAAACACATTACCTTACATGTAGGACTCCAGGGGAACTAACACAAATCCCATTTACACACCAGCCAGAAAAATACGAAACTAAATCCCGTCCTGCATTATTTTAATCTAAAGCAAAAAATGATATTTTTGTTTGGTAGCATGGTCTTGGGAGTTCGTCATGTAAAGCCAAAGAGTTTTGTAGACGTTCTGATCCCAAGTTCATCTCTTGTAAAAATAACAATTGCCCAGAGACCAATATTGTGTTTTGTTCTCAAGACTAAAATACCTTCGGACAGCTCTAGCCTTTAGGCTTTAACATTCAGCATCACTTTAATAAAACACAAAGAGAGAGAGAAAAAAAAGAGAGAGAGAGATATTTACCCGTCTACTCGACATAATTAGGTCATTTCAAAATTAGTCTTTAGCACAAGCAGTGAACCTAAAAACCCGGATGTGGAGCAGTCGACCCTACACCTTGTCATGTACAAAACAATTGGGATCTAAACCACACCACGCGACTAAATGTCCAGACCCCTCCCCCCCCCCAACACACACACACAAACACACGTCATAAAGGATCACCTCAGATGTTATGTTATAATTGTATGACCAACTTATGTTATAATTGTATGACCAACTTATGTTATAATTGTATGACCAACTTATGTTCTAATTGTATGATCAACTTTTGTTTAAAATGTGTATGTAATGATGCAATAACATATTATCTTATCTTATCTTATCACACCCACACTCGCACGCCCCCCCACCTCGCAACAAAACTAACACTTGTTACATTCTGCAAGTCGCACAAAAACACAGACGATTGATCATTCGTTTGGTAGAAACTTTTTTCGAGACGGTTGAGGAGAAGTCCATGGCGGTTGGAGATGATGTGTATGGGATGTCATTCCACACAGGAAATTCATCTGTCCCGTATCCTTACTGTGTCTAACCTGGCGACATCCCCACCCCCTCCAGTCTGTAAATAAATGCCGCTTCCTCTGTCAAATCTAGACAGTTTTACTATTGGCTGTGATCCATTACGTCAAGATTGGCCATCACGAATTTAGACACAACATCCAGGGAAGCGTAACCAACACAACACGTTTTTATGAAACTTGTGACATAAATCAATTAATCCCGTCTACAATATTTAAAGATGAGCTTATTCCGAATATTTCTGAGTCTTTATATTCTTGAAGTTCATTGTGACTGACTGATTCCTCCACTGTTGAGATATCTAGCATGCGCTAAACATAACATTCGCATACAATAACCAGGTATCCAATATTTAAGACAAAATAAACATATTTACCATTGGTACACGAATCGTGTTCCATACTGCGTTTCAGCGCCTTTTGTAACAAGGGACTCGAATAACGAGACTAGACATATTCCACATGTCATTTTAAACGGTGACGTCATATTGCTATCTGGAGAGCATGCGCAATAAATATTATCGCGGTAGATTTACCGTGCGTTCGATTACTGGCGCCGCGCTTCCTCGAGCCTCCACGAGTGCGTTCGGGTTACCGATGACGTCATTTAAACGGCTTACTCGCGCCAGGCCGAAGTAACCTGCCCAAGGAGCCGGTTACTTCGGGAAGTATCCCATAATCCAATTATTCAATATGGCAGCAAATAAATTTTTTGATCGAAGTTATTATTTGCAGTTTAAGTTTAGTCGACAGAAGAATTATTGTTGACACTTTTCTCTGATTAAAGATATCGTGTTTCAATTTCACAGTATTTTTGTTTTTATTTTAGTGATTCTACATCTTGGTGCAACGATTCTAGGAGTTAGAAACGGACTACTAAGCGTCCTTTCAATTGCCCAAATGCACGTTTTATCGTAGAACTGATATTAACTATTTTTTTATTACTGGTCAATTTCCCAAATCATTGTGTGGAGTCATAACTTGTGTGAAATGCCATTACTTCAGTAAGAAATATATCAAACAGTCGTCATAATTTCAAAAATCCCAAACGAATCGACCGAGGATTGTTCACCGACACCGCGTCCGCCATTTGGAATATATACATTCCATAAAAAAGCCACCGATTCGTATGGAAAACTTAATTAAATCTTTTGTCTCTTAATTAGTTTATTACTACTCTTACCGCATATACTTATCAACACTAATCCGAGATTGATCAAGAGACAAAAGATAGGTCTATTGATACCTAATTGATTGTTAATTGACTCCCTGTCATTCAACCGAGCGAAATGGACCGTAACGCGTCTATACGGTGTGGAAATCAACGCTTTGTCATTATAACTATAAAAAATTATTGCCAAAGGTAAAAAAGAATCGCCATGTAGGAATGAATGAATGAAATGGGGTTTTAATGTCCTACGCTTAAGCACCTAACTAGACTGGCCCAGTCTCTTCTATTTATTTTACATTTCGATTTATATAAAAGTATTAATTTTTAGTAAACCAACACTTTCGTTTCCATTTGTATAAAAATTTTTTTGAGTAAACCTGTAACCAGCACCAGAGACTGGACAATTTGCGAGCTTCACAATAAAATGGGCGTTCCTGTCATGTTTTACGTTGTTCCTTATTTGAAATGATTGACAGTTATCAAGCAAGCCCCGAGTCACGTGACATGAATCATGAGTCTCGACTGGAGTGCAAAGCAGTCATGCTTAGACCGTCTGAGGGTTGACGTCACGTTGTTGTTAGATCTGTCGTGATCACGTGCACGACGTCACACGACCTACATAATGCAGGTTGACCTACTAGATGAGAATGAAGCTCTATTTGCCCAGTCTCTAGAGATAACGTTTTTTTCGGGTTTTTTTTTTTTGAGAGGACTGGCCAATTTTTGTTGTATGGAGGAGACTGGCCACCAGTCTAGCACCTAACCTGGTCTAATTGAAGACAGGCATACGCCAAGCTAGTGTGCTATGAGGGATATTTTGCCCGGGCAGCAACTGAATTCCAACTGCCAAGGGTTCTTTTACGTGCACACCAATGAGTACACAGGACCTCGGTTTTTTGTCCCATCCGAACTACTAGGCAGCTGTCCTTGTCAGACCCTCCTTCTGCATCACTGACAAAGGGAAATCACGCCGGAAAATCGAGATGAACTTTCTCGGCCAATGCAGGGATCGAACACTCGACCTCCAGGAATGCGAACAAGCGCCTTGTCCACTTAGCCACCGTAATCGCCAAAAAATCCGCCAGATTGAATATTTTATCGCCAAGATAATATTTTTATCGCAATTGGCGGAAATGGCGATCGACAGCGTGAGCCATGGCTAAAGAGAACATACTGGGCTCCCAACAAGTAGGACTTCCCCCTCTTGAAATTTGGTATCTGGTTGAAGGAAAATACAAGAATTCTTCAAAACCCAGCGCCATGTATAAACCCAGACCAGCGTAAATCGAATTCGATGATCACATACTACAGCCTGGAGTATGACCCAGTGAACTTTTTGCGGTCGGTGTATGATATCTAGGCCATAATTAAAAGATTGTTTGTTTGCCCAAACGCTACCTACCCCCAAAAAAGCTGCCTACTCAAATTCTTTTATTGCCGTTTTTGAAGGATTTCTTTTTAAACAGCATTATTTTTACGCTTGACAATGACACCCAAACGCGAAATAATCGGTCGGGAGATTGAACAGCCACTGTCATGTCTATACATAGTAACACCAAACACGAAACTGATTTCGTAAAATCTCGTTATTTATCGTCAAAGTCTGCCCCCTCCCCCCCAAAAAAAGGATTTGCCTACCTACCTACTCATATCTAATCATCACGAGTCAGGTTTGTGCAAACTGAAATATTTTTAATCCTGGCCTGATTGTCCTTTATCTTGGGCGCCTTAACTGGACAGCCCCGATTGTTACGGGAAATTTACAATATTCAACAAAATTTAAAGTCTTCTATTATGCATAAAATTCTATCCTTGGGGCTTTATTTCGCTTATCCGGATTTAATAGTTCCAATAACATGCCAATGAAAACGTCAGTATATATTTATGTTTATTGGTGGATTATTGTCTGGGCCCAGTTTCTCGAAATCTTAACTAAAGATAAAATCCAAATTTTAGTAATTTGATTGGATAATATTAGATTGGTTTAGTGCTTAGCCAATAATATCTTAGTTAAAATCCCGTGAAACAGGCCCCAGCTCGTCGTTATTGAGCATAATTGTTTTGCGGTGTTATCTCCCATTTTGATACCCGAAGAAAAGCACCGCGCCGTTCGATTACCCGTTCCAACTGCGCATGTCGAAACATACTCGGGGAACCTTGTCGAGTAAGCCCGGAGTAAGTAATCGAACGCGATCTTAAATAACCAGACGCTAGAGCTTGCTGTTCGATTGAGGCGTTTGACATATTTCGTCGAACTTAATAGTAAGTGCAGGAGGACTGCACTACACGCAAAACCAAAATATACAGCTAAACCTGCGGACAAGACAGAAAATAGACATTGCAAAAAATAAACAATTATCAAATCAAGTGAAACGGAAACTATTGAATGTAAATCCATGTTTATACGTTCATATGACAATATTATATGCGTTGCGGCCCATTTATGTCAATTTCTAGGTTCCAAATATTAGCGATTTAGCTTCTTTAAGTCAGTAAATTTATCAACTTCAAAGTCTTCAAAGATGTTATCTCATAAGAGATGATGTAACCCTAGCCTACGTGAAAGACATAAAGCAAACTAATGTCAAGACTTCGTGTTGGTTAGAGACGAGAACGATGGTGTAACTCTAGCCTACGTGAAAGACATAAAGCAAACTAATGCCAAGACTTCGTGTTGGTTAGAGACGAGAACGATGGTGTAACCCTGGCCAAAGTGAAAGACATAAAGCAAACTAATGTCAAGACTTCGTGTTGGTTAGAGACGAGAACGATGGTGTAACTCTGACCTAAGTGAAAGACATAAAGCAAACTAATGTTCGTGTTTGTGTTGGTAAGAGACGAGAACAATGTTGTTTATTGGTGTAAATAGTCTCTATCAATCATCTCATTTCTTATCTTATACCAGATTAATGAGATTGCGTCATTCTCCATTCCATGGTTACCGATTCGTTACACTTGGATTCATTCGAGGTCTACTGCCGTCTTGTGTGTTTATTACAATACAAAAAATGTCTTATCTGTCTGATTTGTGAAAATGAGAGGTTGTATCACGTAACTGATATATTCGTTACAGTCGTTGGTGAGCAAGGGTAAAACACCATGGTAACAATTACATAACAATTTCTTGTAGTGTAGAGAGGTCGAGGAAGGCCTCACAGTTGTTAGTAGATATACGTCTTGGAAAAAATGTTCATAACAATGTCTTGTAGTATTGTAGCATAGAGGTGAAATGAGCATAGTTGTTAGTGGACTAGATCTACGCCATGGTATTAATTTCATAACAATTTCTTGTAGTTTTGTAGCATAGAGGGGAAAGGAGCATAGTTGTTAGTGGACTAGATCTACACCATGGTATTAATTTCATAACAATTTCTTGTAGTATTGTTATATAGAGGGGAAAGTGCCAAAGTGGGTTACATCTAATACAAAACTCAAAAGTTGCCCAACAGTTGCTGTGGGTGGGAGTGTCCCATCGCGCGTTTGTTGTCTTTGGAGGGGGTGGGGGAGTGGATGGCCGAATGGTTAGCGCGTGCGTGCTGTATTATAAAGTTATAAAGCCTGTCATTGAGTTAACTGGCGTGGTATCTAATCCACGGTTGTACGTGGCAAGGAGTAGGGTCGCATGTCCAACCTCATGGGTTTTCCCCGGGTCCTCCGGTTTCCTCCCACTGATAAAGACCCCTACGCGCAAGCGAATTATTGAAAAAAAAGTAAACTATATGCTAGTATCGAAATTAGCTAGATTGTGTCCGATGGACGTTAAACCCAATCTCTCTCTCTCTCTCTCTCTCCCTCTCTCTCGCTGTCTTTTGAAAACTTACATCCCATCTAGGCATTTGCTCTCAATTATGTGTGTGTTCCTCTGTTGAAGCTGGGGTTGTTTGGTGTCTGCAGTCGTAAAGCAAAAAATATTACCAACAAACCTCCACATTCAATCATTGTAAATCTGGCTATTATTGTGTTTAATACGCCATAGGCATGTTTTGTGGATTTGGCGCTTCATAAGTGGGCAGATAATTGATAACTGGTACCAATAAAGACAATTTGATTAGTTAATCAGTCTCGCATGGAATAAAACAGTTCAGATTTTAATGTGAGGAGGGGGGGGGGGTGAGAGAGAGAGAGAGAGAGGGGGAGAGAGAGATAGAGAGAGAGAGAAAGAGGGGGAGGAGTCAACTCGACACAAACTAGGTCACTTTGGGACTTCAATTTTGGTTTAATAATTCGATTGCGCTTAGGGTTTCTTTACCAATGTTAGGAAACGGACGACCATGAGAAAACCCACGTGGATGGACACGCGAACCTTGTCCGGTATAACCTTGGAATCGAAACTACGCCAGGTGACTCAATGGCCAACCTTATGATTAGGCCACCCGAGACCCCCCCCCCCCCCCGATTTGGAAAGAAATTTGATATTACATGTATAAGTACTATTGGGTCAGCCAGTATCACTGTCGTTATAAAACATCATTCTTCCATCAGTGTCCAGTATATTCATTGGTGCTTAGAGAATTTATATCTTAACATAGTTTCATCCAATGACTGAGTTTCTGGAACTCAATTTAATATAAATGGCGAGTCATGGATAAAGTTCGAAGTCTAACAAAACAATATATTAAACGAGGATAAAGTGAATTAGCCAGCTTAACATAGAACACGGTCTGCCATTTATATTCATTTGTTGGGCCAAAGTAATTCAATTAAATCGAGACGGATAAAAACCACGCAACAATCTAATACGCTTGTCTTTATTCAGACAGTTTTATCTCTAAGTCATTAATCAAAACACAAATTCTATTAACGGCCAAAGTCTCTTTTGTGTGCGTAACATGTCTTCTGTCGTTTCGGGGAGAACAAAACAGACTGAAACAATCACCTATAAGTACTTGAGAGATGTTTTTGCTTAATAGTTTAGTCATGCACCGTGCCGTCCTGCAAATCTGACAAGAAGAAATAAAACTAATTTGAATGAACCTTCTCGGCCAACACCGGAAGTAAACCCAGGACCTCCAGGTTAGCAAGCCAGCGCCTCACCCAATGTATTAAAAGGGCCAGTTTGCTATCGTGCCTTTGTTATATTTTCTATGTCATTTAATTTCTACTTAAAGGACAACCTTTGGTCTTCGAAGGAATTATTAGTGAGCAGAAATTCGGCCATAGTGGGACAACTTTGGCGTTCGTCACTTCCGATTCATGACACTTGTATTACTCAGCTATCGTAGCAATGATCTACTGATCTCCGTGTTAAAATTATATTTGGAATGTGTTTAACCAGTTATATCACATCTGTGATAATGACTGCAGAGACCCATATTGTCCTTTAAAGTTAAGTTTACGTGGGCAATCTAGGAGCTGATATTGAACTTAACGCAGTTTCCTAATAATATCGTATACCATTATTATATTGCATTTGAAGAAAACAACATTCTATTTGGTAATAATAAAAACCGCAGTTACTCACTATAGATAAACACTTAGCTTGGCGTCTATAAAACAGAGAACATGCGCATACAAATTATTTCACCAATCTCAGGAATACATCACAGAGAAGGAGCCTGCTACTATCGTGGTGTCCAGTGTACATACCGAAGTCAATGTTTTTGTGTGGTTTATTTGGGTACACATTTTAGTTTTTAGTTTGTGGGTTCTTGTTGATTATTTGGTAAGATTGACACACGCGAAATTTGTACATAAGCTGGAAACATCAGGATATGCTCTAGTCTAGAAAGCACCCGTTATGGTCACTTTTATGTTTCTTCTTTTCTCGCGCACAGAAGTCCAGAACCGCCCTGGACACCCGACCATGTTAATAGTAGATGATTCATATTTGTGTAATTGACATAATCAACTGCATCTGGTAATAAAAAGGGTATCTTTATATCATTATTTCAATGGGAATTATTGTCGATCTGTGCAGGTTCGGTCCAACTTGTTGTTACGGACGGGTGCTTAAAGAGGCAATTCAGTTCTAAAGGTCAAGCAGTGACAAACCACAATTCGCAAGTTCATTCCATTAGTATATTACCACTTGAAACGCGATATTTTCTGGATATTTTCTTGAAGGAGAACATTTTGCATTTCTTCACAACTGTCGGTATAGAACTCAATTAAATTTGGCAGGCATGCGGCCTCTGAGCCCTGTAGGGAAAGCCCAAGGGGGCCCTAAGGATGCACAGTTTTGTCTTACACTTGTCAAATATTGGTTTTGTAAGTGACAAGTTGTTTGACGGAAACGTTTTATTGTATTCTTCGCGTAGTGAGTTTCAACACTAGTTAGATTGGAGTAACGTTGTCGTCGCAGAATATCATATTTCTCAGGGCTTAATCCATGATAATTTCTACCCACATTGATAATTTACCGTTTAATTAAGAAAACAAACTCATTTTTTTAACGCTAGATAATCCCCCCCCCCCCTGGATTCAATCGGATTTAAAACAGGTGCATCAATTAGATTCAACTATACGTTAAGATTTACTGGTGATTATCCTCCTGTAGATTGCACAATTGCAGAATGTTAAACTTTAGGTCCTGCTAAGAAAATGTTGCGACAAGAGAAATTAAATGAGGTTTAACGTCCAACTGTTCTGCTCCGACTGGGCTAATGAAGACGGACATGTGCCATACAGTGTACTATGAGGGGAAATATTGCACGGCCAGACAGCGGCACTATGGTCTACTCTTATATCAAATTTCACCTGCCAGGGACCGTTTACGTCCACGTCAATTTATAAACGGGACTTCGGTTTTTCGTGCCATCCGAACGTTGGAGAGCTGTCCTTTTCAAACCATCCACCCTGCACCACTGATAAGAGGAAAAAACGATAAATTTTCTCGGCCAATACAGGGATCGAACCCGACCTCTAAACTAGTAAGCCATAATCCTTCCCGCTTAGCCACCGTGGCTCCTGCGGGAAGACAAACAATAGTAATAGCAATGATGTATATTTGCATAAGGGGCCATATAGATCAATGAAATTTAGCTTCATCATATCTTTATAATACTGGACAAAATTGACTGATATTCCTATTATTTTAGTTTTCAATAGCTTTCTATGGCTCAAATCACGTCCATGATCTTTAATATTATCAGTAGAAGGTGTGCACAGATGAACGACCAACTGATTTAACCCACTATTGTCAATTTCAATACACTTAATGATATCTGTGGTTGAAAACGAATCATATATTTATCTAACATGCACCTAGATCAGGCGAGCGTTCAGGGGTTACGTTAGGATACCTTTCAAACACACACAACGCGTTTCTTACACAATAAACCTTGTCGATTTTCAAAAAAGTAATCAGTGATATTAATCTAGCGAAAATCATTAATACCCGAACTCTATTCCACACGACTCGTTTACTTTTAAAACAAGTTGTATTTATCAATAATATTATCAATAATATGCTATGTTCTTTGATCCTGGCACGAGAACCAGACATTTCATATCTTTAAAAACACTAGTATCAATAATTGCACAAAAATGCACCTTAGAAAATTGTTTTGCTTGGGTCAAGGGACGGCTCCGAAGTCATGCGGTTATTGAAAGTTTTATATTAATATTATACTGGTTAGCATTACATAATTGTTATTGATGTACGTTCGTTACTGGCAGAAATCAATTCTACAAACATTGTGAAATTGTTATCTTTAATTATCCCTTTGATGTTGAAATATACCTGTATTTTGCTACAAGATAAATCAGCGCTTATTTGATTATTAAAGTCTTGCTATGACGTCATTACACGGTAAAAATGAAATGGGGTTTAACGTTCTACTTTTCAACTTCACTATATGTAGGTAGCCGCGGTGGCTCAGGGAGTAAAACGTTGACACGCTAATGTGAAAGGCCCCGTGTTCGACCCGGGTGTTGACCTGGAAAGTTCATCGGGATTTTCCGGTATGTAATGGTCCCCCGTTGTCAGTAGTGCAGGGCGGAAAAGGTCGTTGGTATGGACGCCAAACTGAGGTTCCTTTTACACACTGGGGTTCATATAAAAGAACCACTGACAGTTGGAATTCTAAATAAGTGTAGACCATAGTACACTGTATTGCATAGGCCGGTCTTTATTAGTCTAGAGAGAACAGTCAAGATTACAAAGGTTTAAGCAATGGTATACATTAAGTCTTTCTCTTCACCTCACTCTTGTACAGGTCTAACCGGCGTGGCTAGAACTTTGAAACTACTACATCATCAAATGGTCGTCTAAGGCATCTACCCGATGTCTGCTCTCTAAAGAATCTAATGCCTGTCTCGTCTCTATGGACAGTGGCTTTGAGATAGCTCTGTCAATTATTCTATTGACGAAATATCACGTAATTAATGTTGATGATTGGTTACTTAGTCTAATGACGTAATGGTAATTTTCCTATCATACGAGATCTAGACCGTATTGATCCTTGGCCCTGGGCGACATATCCTGTTTTCTTCACAATATTTCCCAAACAAACCAACTGTGTTCCAATACAATACTAATTTGAATGGATATTTTTAATAATGCTTGCCATCCACTGGTTCATATAGCTGTCTTAGATCCTCCGATAAGAGTCAACTAAGTATTCCAAAGTTTAATTTAGAAATAGGAAGACGTGACTTCTCCTTTTCTGCTCGTTCATTGTGGAACGACACTCTAAAAAATATTAAAGAAGCTAAATTGCTAACATTTGGGACCTAGAAATTGACCCTAATGGGTCGCAACGCATATAATAATATAATCTGATTGTATATATCTTGTTTTACATTAAATTGTTTCCGTTTTGACTCTAATTTCAAATCAGTTCTGTCCAGCGAAATACGGCATGAGTCTTTGTCAAAGAGGAAATTATAGTGTCTGGTTATTCCAGTCTACTGCGCATGACCACCAGATAAGATATGGCCTCAGCGTTTGACAGGAATTGTTGAATATGTCTAGCCTCGTTCTGTCTGGTCACTTGTTACAAGTGACGCTGAAACGCACTATGGTACACAATGGTAAAATGTTTATTTTGTTTTAAATATTGGATATCTGAGGCCTACCGTTTCCAGGAATCAATGTTGATTTAAATTGACCAATAATTCGTGTTTTCAATGTCGAAGATTTTGGAGGATTTTGAGTTACGGACTTAGGTCCTTTAAGGATCTACAATCTATAGAGTCAGCAGAAACATTCAAAAACAAATCAAAACCCTGCTTTTTCACGAAGTCTATTCACATTAATTTCAAAGCGCAATAGACACTATTGAAAAGTGATTTTGTGCTATAAATATCAAAGATTATTATTATTATTATTAAAATATTATCACTGATTTCCGTTCGTTGTTTCGTGTGCTATTAGCTTGTCTATGAATCTGTAAACATTAATTAGTCAAGGCCGTGGTTAAAGCGAGAATTTCGTACTTTCTAAGTCAAAACATATTTTTTTCTATGTCTTTTGCTCAATAGGTTGTCAACTCACTATTATACAATCATAGTAGTTATTCCCACACTTAAAATGACACTCATTTACACCGGAAATAATAACATAGTTACCTCCCTTGTTTTCATATTTCCAACCATGGAATAGATATAATCAAACGTTTGAATTTAAAGTTGAAAATGATTTTTTGCCAATTTCTCAACTGGCAATAGTTAATTATGGGATTTTTAGGACTGTTTATAGATAACATCTATTTTAGGGCTTTATTTTAATACATTTAAGAAATATAACTTAAAAATATTATAACTTTAAGCTAAACTTATCATATGTACAGTACAAATGTCACCATCAACGTCACTACACCTCTAATATTACAATGAATATATCGATAGAATTCTAAAAATGCGAGATAAAGCAAAGTAATCCGAACACGGACTTTTTTCAAACTATATACCACTACTGGTACTATATTTATTCTATATTTCAGATCTATATGTCACAATTCAGGTACATGCCGCAAAATTTCTGATATGTACTCAGATGGATTATTTGAAATTTGATTAGGAAAAGAGTCTACATTCTTTAATGTTAGCATTAAGATATTCTCAAATGTTAACATTAAGATATTCTTAAATGTTAGCATTAAGATAGCATTAAGATATACTTAAATGTGAGCATCATTAAATGTTAATATTAAAATATTCTCAAATGTTTACCATTAAGATATTCTCAAATGTTTCCACAATATATTCTCCTATATCGAACATTTAGATATTATCAACTGGTAACAATAAGATATTCTCATTTGATAACACTAAGATATTCTCAAATGTTCCCACATGATATTCTCAAATCTTACAATTAAGTTATTCTGAAATGGTAACATTAAAGCCCCAATACCACTCTTGTTGTAACTGAATAATATGTTCTAATCTTTATTCTGGTCAACAATTTGTACTATTTTACAATATTTCAATTAAAAAATGATACAAATTTCATCTTAACACACCTAATTTTAAAAATTGGAAAAATTCAACTACATGTCATAACATGGTTTGAAAAGCCTTACGTAAGCACTTTCAAATGTAACTTGGATTTAAACATATTTTCGAACCCTCTGGACAAGTCAGATAGGTTGTAATGGATAATTTACACAACAGGTAGGACACTTAAACATCTTGTACTTAGAATAAGGCTAAAAAAAAAATTCTGGACCTGTCAAGCCAGCAAGAGTGTTATTGTCCCTTTAAGATATTCTGAAATAGTGACATTAAGATATTCCGAAATGGTAACATTAAGATATTTTCAAGTGGTAACATTATATATTTCAGATATATCAATTAATATTGCCATCGATATATTCTATTTTTCAGATATACCAACAAATGTTACCATTAAAATATTTCTGCTGAGTTTTGATTCTGTTAGTGAGACAACAATGGTAAGTTTAAAACTGTTTTTGTTTTGTCTTTTAAAGATTAAAATCTGTGAAAGCATCGAACAAAACAGAAACATTTTTCATCAGACTCCATTACGGTCAACCCAAACCCTGTAGGCCCCACGGGGTTTTTGTAAGCCATTTATCAAATGAGTCTTTCACTGATTTCCCATAAATCTTTTGCACACATTAATGGAACTAATGTCGTTACTATCAGCGAACCTCACTAGACGCTGAATTTCAAAAAGAACTTTCCCTATAACTTTAATATAATTGAAATGGAATAAAATTTGCATACCAATCGATAAAGCCAGTGTTAAGATATTATCGGTCTTTATTATCGGAATACTCACCATGCTAAAGACCGTTACGCATATGTTAGTCCCGAAATTACCTAGTTTGTTATTAGCGAACGTTTAAACCCATTTTTCTCCCACTCTCAAAGATATTTCACTCGTTTAAATCGTGTACCGAAATGTGGCTTTGAACAATATGTTACTCTTCGTATACCATATAAAAATAGGTTTTTCTCGAAAACAAGAAAAAAACGGGTGTCCTAGTCCTTTTTGTGCTTGACTTCTAGGTCTGTACTTGACTAAGATGAAAAGGCAGAATTGAGATACATTGGTCGACGTAATTCAGTGGTGCTTTGCCAGACAGAGATGTAAGTCTGAGCGTGCGGATTGTCTATTGAACTTCCGGTTTGCTTCACTGCTAAAGAGTACATAGCACAAGCAGATTAATGACATACGGATTCGATTTGTCCTGAAATGGCCGACATGTTTTGACTTCATTTACAAATAAAAGCTGACTATATTTTGCTTGAATAAGTAAAAAGAACATCCTTGGATCTTTTTAACACTCGCGACCCTATAAACACAGCTAGGGGGTGAAAGATATGTAACATTCAAACTACCAGGACAATTTTGTGTTTTGTGTTACTCCCAAGGGACCGCCACTTTTTTGGCAGATGAGAGATGGGAGGAGGGGGGGGGGGTAACGCCCACTGCTTTGGCATTCAACCAATCAACCCCCGATTGTTGATGAAAGCGATCCAATACTTTTTAAAACGTTTGTGTGTTGTATAAATCATCTAGGTTTGTATACTTGGCAGCTAGAAATGGACATAAATGGGTCGCAATGCATGTAATAGTAATATAAATGTATATAAAAAGATTTAAAATCAGTCGCTCTGTTTTACTGTATTTTCTAATTTAAGTTATGTTTGGCGAAATGCACGAAAAGTCTTACTGTTTGGTGGTTGCATAAATACCTATTATATGTAATTATACTCACTAAACCTGTAAACAGCGTTTTGCTTTACTAGGGCCCATCGATCAATTTAACAATAAAACTAAATGGGGGGTTGAGTATTTAAATTCTTGTCAGAATCCCGATGTTCCCATCGATAGCTATGTCATGAATTCAGAGCGAATTCTATCATGTGTAAATGAAACTCGCAATATTCTAAGTGCATTACGAACGTTGTACCTTTTAACAAATGATCTTTTAAACTCTTGGTTTGAAATAGCATCTCGCCATGAAGTGAATAAATGAATATTTTTATTCGGTCTTTTTTTTGTAAATAATATCCTGCAATATAAATACCCATCTGGAACCTCAACGACTTAAAAAAAAATTAATCTGGTTGAGTATTGGGGTAGCATATCTAAAACCCTGGATTTCAAAATCCAGATAAGGTCAGTGCTATGGGTTTTATCCTGGTAGACCCGGTTTAATTATATTGCCAGACTATAGGGACAATTTTTATGACCGTGGGGAACGTTCTACCAAAGTGGACCAAAAGAGAAGCCAAAACCATTACGTGTATTGCAACATCAACATTTTGTCTGTGATGTCACCCACGGTGGAAGTGGGCGTTGCGTTAAGCCCCAAGAACGAGCGAACGACCATCCACATTCTTATTACTAGACCATTGCCTGAAAAATTTGTTTATTTTTTTAAGGATTATTCGGTTGAAATATATCTAACTATGATCTGGGTAGATGAGAGATTACAGTTTTTAAATAATTCCGACTTTAAATGGTTGGAAGTCGGAACCGCACTTATGGATGCCGTCTGGGTTCCTGACGTGTACTTCCGGAACGAGAAAACAGCTGCCTTTCATGACGTTACGGTGCCGAATAGGTATCTTCACCTATATCCCAATGGTACGGTAGTTTATAGCATGAGGTAAGATATATACCGACAAGGGTATTGTAAGTAACGCAATAGATTCATACCTTGTTTCGGTGTGTAAAACATATGGAAGAAAGACAATATAGATATTTCAATGAAATAAAATTTGTATTATGATATATCGCCTGGAGACCGAGGCTAATTAGTCTACCAGACTAAATATTCAATTTTTCTTTTATTAATTTATCATTATTTTTTTTAAATTGTCTTGGTAAAAAAATTGAAATTATTTTCAATACCAGCTATGCTATTCACAGACATTCTGTGTGAACGTGATTTAGTAAGGGTTTATTCTAGATTGTAAGATAGCACACAATCAGCATATTTGTATTCAAAACAATTTACATTGGTTTTATGAACTTGTTTTGTACTCCGGTGTGCTTAATTACGCAATAACTGCAGCATTTGGATCCAGATTTCTTTTTTCCTGTGAGAGATTTTTAATCGATCTGGTTTAGGTGCGTTCAGGTATCAGTGGAGACCACGCGGGTTTCTAATACTTTTTTATGTCAAAGTAATGACAACCGAGTGATCCGAAAAGACTTCTGGAAGTTACAAAAACATTACAATTAAATCTTAAAAATATAAACAAATACCGGAAGCTGAATATATTTTTAAAGCTAAAATTTATCTAAGGTCTTCTATTTGCTGGTGATTCCCACTGGATTTAACCATTTATTATTTTTCTCACAGATGTTTTTTTAGACGAATCATTAGATGGAATTTTAGAAAAATGTTATATGTAGATTACAATTCTCTCTTACCAGCCTACTGGCGGTATCAAACATTCTCTCGTTGCACAAAAAACAATTGCCCTACGAAAATGAAAAATTAAACAGATTCTTTGAAAATGGATATCGTTGCCAAAATGTCTTCGGTTTCGGATTCCTCGATCCATTGTTTTCATATTCTTGTTTTACACGGATTCTACACAAGTTTTGCACTCATTATTGTAATTAATCAATTAATTGCTTAGTTTTGCCATATAAGACCTGTCATCTATTTTGTATGTTGAAAAAATAAATAGAGGTTTTTGCATCCACATCTCTTTGATGATATGACAATGTAAGGATTACTCCCTATTCATATGTATATTAAAAAGTAAACAGACTCCTTTCTGTTCAACATTCTCACAGTCTAAGCCATCTTTCTGTAAACCATTGGCCTAACGGTTATTGGTTTCATTGTTTTGTGGGATGTTATGAGTGGGAGAATGAGTGGATGTATTTAAAGGGTTGTTTTCATATGTATTAATAACATCATCATTATATTTCAGATTATCTTTAACATTAATATGTCGAATGGATTTATTAAAATACCCATTAGATACACAAATATGTCCAATGGTTATACAAAGTTGTAAGTTGATATTAATTATATATAATTCTCGCTATACGATAATGTGTAGGAATAACTATTACAGTCGGGTAGAATACAAGACATCTCCACCAATTAAAAAGGTTGGCGTATGCTTTTCTTTCTGCCCTACATCATCAATAGTAACAATGTAATGTTTGAACAATCCCGTGTGAACTCCTTTACTTTTAATTTTTTGTTTGATTAGTAAAACACTAAAACTGATTAAAATACAGATCTATATTTTGTTTTTTTATACTTTCAATGACCTCTACTACACGAAATTCTGACAGGTTGTTGGGGAAGGTCGCGACAGGGGTCATACGAGCGATTATTGACCCTATGATGTCAGATATTTGATTAACCAGGAATTTTGATGTTTTAGTAGGACATTCACAGACGTATCATTGGCTAAGTCCACAGACTGTTTCAATGACTAATTCCACACATCAACAAGAACGCCGGTTGTATAACAATTCTTCCACATCCTAGTGTAGTAAAGACATGTAAAGCAAAGTTTTAAACTATAGAAAACGAAACGAAATAGGATCCGTGTTTAAATCAGGGGGTTAAATCCAAATTTAATTATTTATTGTTTCTAAGTTTAAGCTTAAATATTTCAATATCTTTCTGTATTCATGGTTATCTGGCTTTTAATCCTATCAAACTATGACTTTTGTTAAAAGGACAATAACACTCTTGCTGGCTTGACAGGTCCAGAAAAAAATAGCCTTATTCTAACTACAAGATGTTTAAGTGTCTAACCTGTTGTGTAAATTATCCATTTCAACCTATCTTACTTGTCAAGAGGGTTCGAAAATATGTTTAAATCCAAGTTGCTTTTGAAAGAGTTTACGTAAAGCTTTTCAAACCATGTTACGGCATGTAGTTGAATTTTTCCAATTTTTAAAATTAGGTGTGTTAAGATGAACTTTGTATCATTTATTTATTGGAATATTGTAGAAAAGTACAAATTGTTGACCAGAATAATGATTGGGACATATTATTGAGTTACAACAAGAGGGGTATTGGGGCTTTAATTAAACTTCATTCGCGGGCGTGTATATAACCCTACACTATGTCTCCGGCATATGATCGTTTCAATAAACAAATGTATGTATTGACAGAATTTAACATATATAAAAACTGCACCAGTTAAATTGTGTCAATACATACCTTTGTTTATTGAAACGATCATATTCCATTTCAAGCTTCAAATTGTTTGATCCAAACCGCTATATTGGGACACAATATTTGATTTAACGCTATACTGGTACACAAATGGTTTGATACGAACCATCGTATTTGGACAAAAATTGTTTCATATTGGGAAGCACATCTTTTAATGTTTCATATTGGGAAGCACATCTTTTGATGTTTCATATTCGGGAAACATATCTTTTGATTGGAACTACGTATTTTGGGCACACATTGTTTGACCGGGCCTCCATTGTGGGACACAAATATCTTCATATTTTGACACAATTTTTATATTGGTACACAACTGCTATAAAGCCAGCATTTCGTCGCTAGGCGACTGCCAATATAGATCTATACCCCATCGGTGTCAGTTATTGTCTCAAGCGTTTAACAAACAAAAGAATATAATTGTGTATTGTTGAACGAAGGCATGTTGATACTGTGTAAACTTCTACTGTAGAAATTAACCTAAAGCATATAAAACTTATTTGTTTGCAAGCGATAAAAAAACACCAAAATTTGATGTATTACTTTTAGGAAATGAAATTGAACTACGCATTTCAATTAGAAAGTCGATATTCGTGACTTAACAATTCTTAACAAAACAAAGAATTGGTTAGCAGATTCGGTTACCTAGGTTACTAGAAGAGAAATATAAATAACATAAATAATAGGGTTTGCCTTATGTAGATGGGGGCGTATTCCGTTAGATGAACTGCAATGTTTGAAGCTTTCACGATTGGGAGATGCAAGTTGGGTAGGTTTGGGTATTTCCGGAGTCCAAAATGGCCGCTTTATAAATGGGTATGTTGGGGAATACTAACTCTAGCCCCAACTCTTTTAAAAGATAAATTGGTTCCAAGATCAGTCTTCTGAAAAAGGTTAGGGTTAGGGTTAGCACTCCGATCGGCCTACAATTATCATCTTCCTTTTATTCGGTTTTATGGGAATTTAGACGAAAGTTCTCTCAGGCTCGAATCTAACCGATCTTGGAGGATAGCTCCAAATGCAAGCCTAGAGTTATTTTTTTATATTCTATAATAATAGATTAAACGATAGCATAATCTATGACATGTATATGTCATGTCGACTTACGTTGTATTAATATGCCACTATCAATAATAAAACAAAACCGAGTGTCTTATCGTAAACACATTCTTACGAGTGATCGGCTCTTCCTATATAAAATATTGAGTCGGAACAGAACAGTAGGTCGCTAAATCCTAATTCGTTTCGGTATTACTCGACCCGGCCATATAACCTTTAAAGCACCAATGGAAATATGTTTGTTAACCATTACTTGAAATAACGAAAAGTAGTCGTTGTAATATTTAAGGAGCGAAATGTTACCACCCACTGTCTGTACCTTTTTAGATTTTAGATTTTGGCGATTTAGCTCCTTTAAGTTGAAATGGGCTAATATCATTCGCGTCAATTTGTATGCCCATAGCTAAAATGTCTGCCATTGCTGACATTAAAACACAATCTCCCTGAAGTCAAGGCAACAGTTATCCTCGAAACGGCAGAATTATTCTACAATTTTCTTTGGGCGATTATTGAACGAAATGGGAAATAATAATACCTTGAACTCGTTCCCGTCCAACTATCCGCCCTTTGGCATTCTTATTTTTTTGTCGACTTTGCCTCCAACCAGACGTGGTGTATTGATTGGGAGATGCTAATTGCAGGCCACCGGTTGGGGAGGTACCGTTTAGGATTAGGGTTTGTATTCCCAAGAATTCTCATTTATATAAAGCGGCCATTTTGGACTCCGGAAACACCCGATCCACCGGCCTACAATTATCATGACACTCTAATCGTGTAATATAAGATCATGTTTGTATGATATTAATCGCACTATCCGTTGCAGATGGAGTTTTTGTCGGCGCATTTTAGAGAAGCATTTGGGGTCATTTGCATTACTCCCACCCCCTTTTCGGCTTTCAATTAAAAATGTTTATTAACCAGACGAGACAAACATACAAACCACGCCGTTTTTCTAGGGTGAGGAATTACTGACCAAATTAATAGAATTTAGAATCATTTTGGGTTATATGCCCGCCTCAAAAACCCACCACTTGGACAACCATGTGTAGATGTGCGCCACAAAAACTAAAAAAAATGATGCATCAAACTTTTGTTGCAATTTATGTTTTTGTTTTCCAGATGTTTATACAACGGAAAATGTTTTATTTTGGTGGGATACCCATCAACCATTAATATTTGACGAAGATCTGGACCTAAATCAAGGTCTACCACAATTTGCTATTACTAATTCTATAACAGTTGGATGTACAGCATCCCTAGGAGGCAGTAAGTAGATATCATTATACATTATTTTAAAGTAGCCAAGTCTCTAACTCAATATCATTCGAAGCCTTCCACATTCAAAACACGAATTATTTGCCAATTACCGGGAAAAGATGGGCTTCTTCATATCCAGTATTTAAGACAAAAATGTTTTTTTACCATTACCATTAGTCGAAGAACAATGGCTAGATATGTTCCAAGTCATGTCAAACGATAACGCCATTCTTATCTGGAGAGCATGCGCAATAATTACTATGTAGACAGGAGTAACCAGACGCCAGAGGTTGTAATTCGATTGAGATTCCTGGCGTATTTCACCTAACATAACTGATTTGAAAGTACAGTAAAAACGGAAACGATGGAATCTAAATCAGTTTATACATTCATATCACGACCCATTTGTGTCCAATTCTAAACGATCTAGCTCCTTTAAGTAGGATGAGCGTAGCACGGTTAGATCTATTTGATGAGGCCATCTTTGGGTTTGGTAAAAGGTTACGTGATGAAACAGGACTAGCGCTTATCCCAACCCTAACCATGGACCTAACCCCAATGCTTACACTAACCATAACCCACAATCTCGCCAACAATCACGTGCCCTTATTTCCATTTCTGCGAGCTTGACGAAAAATGAGTTGTCCTTAACAACTAGACGTGGCCACGTAGCACGGGTATAGTCATGAACTAGAAGTAGCATTACTCCGAAAATGTAGGGTTATGTTTCCCCCGGTTTAATCTACGCTATACAACAAATTTTAGCCTCGGGAAGCCATAGTGTAGCCACCAACCCTAAACAGACTGACAAAAAACGAAACGACAGTCACAAATATTAATATAGATTTGATCAATGGTTATTGGAGTCGAGGAGGTTCATTGAGTAAGGCGTTGGCTCGCTAACCTGGGGATGGGGGGGGGGGGCGTGTTCGAACCAAGTGTTATCCGAGAAAGTTCATCGTGATTTTCCTACAGCAGAACAGTAGGAAGTTAAAACCATTTCGTTTCATTTTTAATTGTTATGCTGTTCAGAAGCCCACCATTAATAAGAATATTATTTGTCAATGTTGATTGTATGCTATATTTCGTCAATGGGCTAGTATCTTTTCATTAGCCATTGCTACTCTAACTCTAGTATAGTAGAGTTATCTTCTCCTGGCCCAGGTCTTATGTCCACTATGGGTTTAGACAATACTCGAGGAGAAACCCCACGAAGTTGGGCAGGCGATCCCAC
Source organism: Patella pellucida (assembly GCA_917208275.1). Taxonomy (NCBI): domain Eukaryota; kingdom Metazoa; phylum Mollusca; class Gastropoda; family Patellidae; genus Patella; species Patella pellucida. The sequence goes on along the minus strand of OU795043.1, from coordinate 44,371,546 downwards.
TCCTTGTCGCGTACATGCTTGTTGTCGAGCAATTAGGAATCCAATCCGCCAGTTGACTCAATGAAATGCTTTGTGATACAGCAAGCAAGTGCTAACCATTCAGCCGTCCAACCCCCAAGCCTTTTAAGTAATATTTACCAACACTTGACAATAATATAAGCCATTATACCCGGGGTTTTTTTTTCGAATTTTTGTTTAATGGTTTGGATTGTTCGTACTTGGTTTTATTTTATTATTACATGTTTACAATATATCCTCTTTCATTAGCGTTTAGACCACTTCCTAATAATGTTAATGTAAAAAGAAATGACAGTTTTTTGCAATAATTATGATAGTAAGACAAGCCTTTTTAGTAACATTAAAGAACACTTGACAATGGAACCCATGAAAACTTCGATTTTACAGGTCTGTTTCGTCAATGTTTTGAAAGTTCCATAATAATGTTTATAAAAAATTGATAGTTTTTGCAAATGATTTATCGATAATCATGATAGTAGAAAAACAGTATATATAATATCATATTTGTTTACCTTTCTGTGTTGTTTTACCCCTTAACCGGAAGTGCAGCTTATATTCAATACGTTTATGAATAATTTATGCTTTTAAAGATACCTTTCCGTTTTCAAACTGTCTGCTTTGATAATATATTTCGACTAACAACATATTTAAACAAATTAGTCTGTCAAAAATTGGCATCCAATCCTCTCAAAAGATATAAAAAATTATTTACAGAAGCCCTATTTGTCACCTAACTTGATGAGGGAGAGTCCATATTTAGAATTTTTGCTTCTAAGATTATAGATTAAGATGAAATTAACTATTGATTTGGCAAGTTGATAGTTTCACACTACTAAATATCACTTAGAGTAAAGTTTACATTGTTATATAAAAACACTTGTTGACAAGGAGATGGCGGTCAGTGCTCATGTTAGGCAACGTTGTCGATAGCCTCTGTCACCCAGACCATCCATTATGGTCTTGATAACTGATTGGTAGTAAATATTTGCTACGGGCCTTCTACTTTCGCGATAGAGCAGACCTCTTTTACTGTTAGCGTTGCCGCCAGTTAATAGGAAATTATTAAACTTGTATAATATTTCTCTAATAAATTGTTTTCTTTGTTTTTCAGCAAATTTTGCATGCATAAAGGCCTCTTTTACATTACGACGAGACGTCAGATACTACGTCATACAAGTGTACGTTCCCAGTATTCTAATAGTAGGATTATCATGGGTGTCATTTTGGTTGGATCTGAACGCCATACCGGCACGTGTTTCACTCGGAGTTTTAACAGTACTTACGTTGAATACCCATGGTTCTAACGTGCAGGCAGCGCTACCTAAAGTCTCATATATTAAAGCAATAGACGTGTGGACAGTGGCCTGTCTAATATTTGTATTTTCCGCTCTGTTAGAGTTTGCTTATGTGAATGTTTTGTCTCGGAGAGGTGATAAGCTGAATTATATCGGATCTGGATATGGAACAGCTCCCTGTTTTTGTGATATAAATCCTGATAAGGTTGGTAATACATTTTATATACCCGGGGAACTTTATCGACAAAGAAAAGAGGGAAACAGGGGTGGGGGCAATTACAATTTGGAAATACAATTATAGAAAGTCTATACAGGTAACAATTCTGTCAATCTGTTTAAACACAGGTCCTATTATGTTTCGCTTTTCTTGTATATAGATGTAACGTGATTTAAAGCTGAACTCCGATTACAGAACTACAGAAATAATTAAATAAAAAAAATAACCGTCATACTTGTTTCCATTTGATATAACAAGTATGGCGATTGTACGACGTAAGAAAACAGAGACAGGCCACGCCCACATTCATTGTATACATTGTCAACCAGAGGTGGCCGGCCAGTTAGAGGTCGAAGCGCGGCACTCTAAACCACTAGGCCATCCCAACCCCCTAGCCGGATGTGGAAAGTGTGGTTGACAAGGTATACACTGAATGTGGGCGTGGCCTGTCTCTGTTTTAATACGTCGTACAATCGCCATACTTGTTCTATCAATTGGAAACAAGTATAGCCGTTTTTTTTATTTAATTATTTCTGTAGTTTTTGTTATCGGAGTATAGCTTTAACTAAAATGCAAAACCATTAAAAAAAATGACTTCAAGAGGCATCAATGGTCACCAGGAGATCGAGTAATTACATCAGTGAGTAGTATTTTTACCGGAAGTGATTCCTTCAGATTCAAACCATACCATCAATCAATTAAATGAAAAATGAGGTCTTCCATTAAGCTAACAAAAAAACACACACAGGTTACTAGAATGGCAGGATTTGGACTATTAAGTGCATTAAATTTCAATATCAGCAACAATTCTATAACTCTAATGTCAAGAAAGGCAAAATAAAAGTCAATTATAGATTGGTGTAATCATGTACATAATTTGGATCATTAATCCTGATAAATGAGACTACTATTAAAAATTAATTAAGATTATTAATCTTGATAAATGAGCCTATTATTAATTATTAATTATTGATTTAATAGTACGTATTAGCTTAGCCAAGTTGCAAATGATTATGTAATAAGATTGTGATACACCAAGGGGAGTATTAATCCTTGATCTCTGTTCATCGTTTCCAACCTCGTGGGTTTTTTCTCTGGGTCCTCCGGTTTCCTCCCACTGCTAAAGACCCATACGCGCAAGCGAATTACTGAAATAAAAATTGAACCATTTGTTAGTTCCGAATTGACCTAGTTTGTGTCGAGTGGACGTTAAACCCCATTTCTCTCCCTATCTCCCTGTTCATCGTTGGTTTGTGTCTTCGTATCTGACTGGCTTCATGCAATCGACGTGTCCTCTTGCTGCTGATATTCCAACATAGCGCTTTATAACATTAATTGACCATTTAACTCTGTGGTGGGGGTTCGATTGTTCAGCTACAGCCGAGTGGTTAGTTGCTGCCCGATGTAACAAATCGCAAAGACCAGTCGTTTTGATAAACACATCCCTTTGGTTGTTTATAGTGCTCATGTTGCATTTAGTTCACCATTGGCTCTTAATATAGTGTAATGACGTCATATGGGGATAGTGTTAGGATAAGGGTTAGGCTTTGCGCAGGGTTAGGGTTAGGGCTAGCCCTGTCTACATCTCGAGGCGCTGACGAAATCTGCAGGCCACAACCCTTACCCTAACCCTTATCCTAACTCACGACTCCCATATGACGTCATAACACCAGGCTCCGGTGGATGAAAACAGATGCTTTCCATCTGGAAAGACGCTTCGTAAACAGTAATTCATGAATTGATCTTGAACACTTTGAATTTTTACTTTGTAGAACATTATATTAAACAATAAACTATGGACCTATTACATACATTTCCCTGCTGGATGGCTATCGGTGCGTTAATGATACGTTTATATGTATTATGGCCATCTGGGGGGAATAATTCGAATAGTATTTAAGCTGTAATAATTCTATGTACCGTCGCTGAGAAACTTGGGTATTATAAAGAGTGGAGCTATTTTAATACTAGGTGAACTAACCGACTTTATATAATACTGTCCATCTCACCCGTGGGGCAATCGTGACGAACTTTGCATCATGGTTTTGAGTTTTTACGTCCCTTTGAGTTTTTGTAACCCTTGCAAATGGCAAAAAAACACGCGATTTCAATCCCGTTTCATACATTATAATCATAATCATAACGCTTACCCGGTTTTGGGGTTTTTTTGCGGGGGGGGGGGCGTGGGGAGCGGTTTTTCTTGGACGGCAGTGTCCTATATACTCACTTCACCGTATGTTTGCGGCAATATAGCCCGGTTGGAGCTGACGCGCAAATTCATTTGATTATTTTTTTGGCATTGAATGAAGAAAAGTCCTGGTCAGTTTTGACACAACCCAAATTAAACTCTAATAATATGGATACCAACCGATAAATTCAGAAATAAAAGTTGTATGGCATCCTCCGACCTAACACCAAAGATAAAATTCTGATCGGAGTTGGAAAACGGTACAGAAGCAAACACTGGATATTTTGGTCGGCATCGCAGCATCTAAACCACTAAAATACAACAGCCATTAAACTGTTTAAGAACTCTTATAAATAGCAAGCTACGGACTTTTTATGGATACTATCATAAGTCGCCATTTTGTTTTACGTAAATTCTATCATTAGCAGAAGTGGCCAAGTCTCGCGAGACTGGTAATATTTATAAGTGTAAAGACCAGCCGGGTAATATCGTTCCCGTGGTAACAATGAATAGTGTTGGAAACAGTTTCTAGGGAGATGAAATTTGAATAAACAATGAGGTAATGTGTCTGTTTCAAGTTGTAATCACCGCCATTTTGAATTATGCTAAATGCGTCCGTCTGTATGTTAAATTATCTTGAAAGTGAGTTATCAGCTTTATTTAAATATGCCTGGGGACTTTGTGGCTTATATCAATGCAAATCTATTTCACAACAGAGTTATTTCATAAATGCTAGATGATATTAAAATATTTCTGGGTACGCATTTATTGCTTCTTGATGCATTATATGCTTTGATTCGCCGGGAGGCCAAAAAAAGTTCCCAGTAAATCCAAGCATATGCACGAAGAGATGAGCTTATATAGCACAGAACATATGGTCTGAAGAGGTTCACGAGAACAGAACTATATATAAATAAAATTACGTTGAAAAAAGAAATTAACGTTAAAACATGTGTTTATTTCCTTTTTCAACGTCATTTTTTTATATTTCTCTGGGAGTAGTTCAAAGAACTTTTTTTTGTATATATAAGCTAATATTAAACCTAGTATCAATCAAGTCGGTTTAGTGCTGCTTGGCTAATTTTAAAGCCCCAATACCACTTTTGTTGTCACTGAATAATATGTTCCAATCTTTATTCTGGTCATAAAATTGTACTATTTTACAATATTTCAATTAATAAATGATACAAATTTCATATTAACACACCTTATTTGAAAAATTGAAAAAAATCAACTACATGCCGTAACATGGTTTGAAAAGCCTTACGTAAGCACTTTTAAATGCAACTTGGATTTAAACATATTTTCGAACCCTCTAGACAAGTAAGATAGGTTATAATGGATAATTTACACAACACGGAGAACACTTAAACATCTAGTAGTTAGATTAAGGCTATTTTTTTTTCGGAACCTGTCAAGCCAGCTAGAGTGTTATTGTCCCTTTAACATGCGGTACTACCAACTGGTGTGTCAGTTATCCTTGGCTGATTGGTATCATGTCGTGATGTGGTGTTGGCCGTCATAGTGCGACAACCCAAATTACGACATTTTAACCAGACAACCCGACATCACGACACTTTAACTCAATATCACGTCATTTTAACACGGCATCACGACATTTTAATAGACATCTTGACATTTTAACCCGACGTCACATTTTTACCCGACATCCAGACATTTTAACCCGACATCGGGACAACCCGACATCCCATTTTACGCGATATTACATTTTTAATGTCGTGGCGTGGGATTAAAATGTCGTGATGTCGGGTTGTCGCCATGCTCTTATTAATACTAGGATTATGTACACTGATTCTGGTGTTGGTCTATAGAGTTCCTCTGAATTTCGCAGATTAGTTTCTCCCTTTCAGTGGTGCAGGACGACGGGCCTGATAAAGATAATATACTGCCTAGTTGTGTAGATAGGACAAAAACACAAGCTCCTGTGTACACATTGGCGAACACATAAAAAAAGAACCTTTCGCAGAGAATATTTCTTTCTGAATAGACCGAATAGAATTCATCCTTGCATTGACACCACAGTCGAAAACAGTCATTGGAAGACTCGCGTGAGAAGTTTGGCAAGGTCCATTGGGTTTGGATAAGTGAGTAAAGACAATGAGCCTCTGAACTGGATAAGAGCAATATTTTCATATATTTATTAATGATTAATATGCGGAGTCAGACCACTATTGAATATGCTTCTTGAAATTAATTTTATCACGTGTCGACGTGTCGTTGTTTATTACGTTGTATTACTATTTTTACAGGATACTCCAACTGAAACCTCTACACCGGAGAAAAGGCGACAGAATTACCAGAAATGGCGATATGCCGCAAGACGAGTTGATAAAATATCTCGTATAGCGTTTCCTATTGGTTTTATAACTTTTAATCTTGTTTATTGGATTACTTACGTCTTTGTTGATATCTAATGGTAAGTATGTTACAAAGGGATGCTTTACTTCCGTTTCCACCTAAAATGATATTGCAGTTACTGACCTTCTGGCTCTAAAATTCTTTGATCATCTGCAATTTGCATGAAATACGATGGTAGACCACAGTACCTCACACAATTTTGATGGGGGTTGGGAAGTCCATGGTATTGTTTCGATCCTAGGTACAAAAGTACCTAGTTTATGTCAATTGTACGTACCACCCCACCCTCTCTGTATGTCTCTATCTCTCTCTCTCTCTCTCTCTCTCGCTCTCTCTCTATTTCTTTCTCTTTCTCTCTTACTCTCTCTGCCCCCTGTCTTTCTCACCATCTCTCATTTCTCGCACTCTAATATTATTGCTGTCCCAACTGAATGAATAGAAATATTTTCATTTTCTTGGTTAACAACGAATAAGTAGCACTTCAGAGCTCATAATTCAAATATCACTCAGGAAGGCTTATTAATTTATCAATAATTTGTATATCTCATTTTTTTCCTACAGGAAACGACATTAATAAGCTGAATCCTAGCAACGAAATGTGTGATAAAAACTGACAACTTCTGACAATTTCAGGGAGATTAGCAGATAACGATGTCCGATAATAATGTGTATTGGCGGATAAAAGTGATATATTACAAAGACTAATAATAATGAATATAAAAGTCTTGTAGTAAAAAGATGAATATACAATGTACAAAATGACGTAATAAAAACTGTGAATATACAATGGCATATTATTGATATACAAACTGCATATCAAACGGTGTATATAATCATGTGATTTAGATCATTAAATATGAATATACGAATAATATGCACGTACATTGGTGTAATCAAATGTGAACATGGACATTGAAGTGCCGTAATATTAAATAAAAATTACGAACAATCCAAACATTTAGACGAAAATTCGAAGTCCTAAAAACGGTATAGGTAAAATAGTGTAATACAATATGAATATTCGTGTATATACACGCGTGGTAAGCCGGTGATTATTATTCACGATAAACAATGAATGAAATGTGTATAATATACAGTGACGTAATAAAATGTGAATATACAATGACAGAATAGAAAGTGAATGATGACGTAGCAAAAGACCCATTAGTTACCTAGTGTAGAGGAGTATTTAGTAATTGAGAATTTGGTCACATTTTAAATTATCTTAATATTAAAACAGATAAAACAAGTAATCTGGGAGTATTACATGCCCAACAATGTTTTAGTTGAATCCGTACCCTGCTATATGAAACAATATGCAAAATTTCAATATAAACCAACAAACAAATTTTAAAGAAGCTAAATTGCTAGCCCCGGGCATATCGAATGGACACAAATGGTCACAACGCATGTAAACGATGTAAAGTGAATGTATATAAACTGATTGACATTCAATCGTTTCTGTTTTACTGTAATTCTAGGAATCCAAATTGAATTGCAGTTTTCGGCGTCTTGGTATTCCAGTTTACACCGATAGTTCTCTCCTGTGGGATATGCTTCGCTTCGTTCATCGATTCGCTTCTTTACAATGTTAGGAACTATGTACATAAATTATTAATGTGGATTGTTAGATTATGCGACTCAACTCTAGATTGATATGTGAAGATAATATATTACGCTACTCAACTCTAGATTGATATGTGAAGATAATATATTATGCTACTCAACTCTAGATTGATATGTGAAGATAATATATTATGCTACTCAACTCTAGATTGATATGTGAAGATAATATATTACGCTACTCAACTCTAGATTGATATGAGAAGATGATATATTATGCGACGCAACTCTAAATTGATATGTGAAGATAATATATTACTCTACTCAACTCTAGATTGATATGTGAAGATAACATATTACGCTAAGATAATATATTATGCGACGCAGCTCTAAATTGATATGTGAAGATAATAGATTATGCTACTCAACTCTAGATAACAATGATATTGAAGATACTAGATTATGCGACTCAATTATAGATAACAAATATATTGAAGATAATAGATAAATTGAATTTATGACAAACTGTAAGATCAGCCGCCGTGTATACGAACTCTAGCTAGGTTGGTATTATAATCAAGTGTAGGTCGCTGTGTGAATCAACCGTGGATCGCCATGTGAATCAACTGTTGATCAACCAACTCTAGATTGATATGTGAATCAACTGTAGATCGATATGTAAATCAATTGTTGATCACCTCTAGAATGATATATGAATCAACCAACCCTAGATTTATATGTTAATCAACTCTGGATCGATATGTTAATCAACTCTGGATGTGTAAATTAACTATGGATTGATATGTGAATCAACCAACCCTAGATTGATGTATTAATCGACTCTGGATCGACATGTGTGAATCACTTCTAGATTGATATATGAATCTACCCTAGATTCATATGTGAATCAGCCAACCCTAGATTCATATGAGAATCAAGTTTCTGGATCGATATTTGTGAATCAACTCTAAATGTGTGAGTCAACTCTAGATTAATATGTGAATCAACTCTAGGTTGATATGTGAATCAACTCTAGGTTGATATGTGAATCAAATCTACGTTGTAATATGAATCAACGCAAGATTGATATGTGAATCAAATCTACGTTGTAATATGAATCAACGCAAGATTGCTATGTGAATCAACTCTAGATTGATAAGTGAATCAACGCTAGATTGATAGTGTGTTGATCAACTCTGGGTCGGTATGTGAATCGACTCTAGATTGATAGTATATTGATTGATATTTAAATAAAGTGGACCTACTCTTGATTGGTATGAGTATGAAATCAACTCTAAATTGATAGAAGTATGAGAATTAACTCTACGTTATATGTCTACGTTATATGAGCCGTGGGAACTCGCATTGTGACTATCATTCACCAGTAAATGAACTCCAGATCGATGTTAGGGAAAATAACTCCCCCCGGAACTATTGAATGTAGGAACTCGGATATGATTTAATCACTTAACCAAGCATATATCTGCATGGCGCAATTAATAAATTTAATCAACGAATACAATAACAAAGCTGAGATAAAGTTTTGTAAAAGATCCCCTCTCGTATATGATAGTTTATAGAAATAATGACGTATTATGTAGCTATGTTCTGTTATCTATAATATTGCTGGTAGAAATGTTAGAATTAATAATAAATGTCAATAAATAGTGTGTGTCATTTCAAAATGTTACGGACATAAAAATTTGTAATTACTTAAATGTATTAACCAAGTAAGAAATGTCGATAATAAAAGCTTTTTTAAGTGAATACAAAGTTTGATAGACACGTGGATTCACGATACCCTGCCATAAATGAAAAACATGAAATATGAATTTAATTTGCTAACTTCTCGTGCGTTATCAAATATGGGAATTTTGAAGTGGAAGATTTGGGGCAGAGGTTTTGGTGATGCTGGTGGTCCAACTTTATGATCGTATACCAACAAGATTCAAGTACATGTATTGTGTCTACTTCTCAGGAATGCGAGAATAGAAGACATATAAGGAAGTAAAAAGTGGTGAAATATTATTTCATCCAAATCAAAGTTAACCGTTATACTTTCAAATTTTCGAAATCACCCTCTCTGCACGTCACTGTATAGTTGTCTAAAATCCAAAACCAACTGCGTTTTAGAGACATAGATTTGTGACCTATACAATTTCTTATATATTTGTGTGCATTGTATCTTTCCTTATTGTACAGTATATTTCCAATTACAGAAATGATATTTGTTGATACCGTACATTGTAGGGTTATGCTCGAGGGCGATACTGTCTAGTTTATATTGATTCAAGTAGCTAAAGCGACAGGTCTTGTTGTGAAATGGTCGCCATGGTTGTATTAGAATTGGATAACTCTCCATTTCTTAAAGGGACAGTCTTATATTTTAAAGGGTATCCGTTGACCATAGAACATCACACAAAGTTAACCAATTTTATACACATAAAATTTATGTAGAACAGCCCCTTTAACTTTTAGTGAACGATTCACACCATAGTCTGAGTTTTCTATTATAATATTATAATTAAAGTCTCTTTGCGTCAATTTTGCGCTTTAGGAATGACTTGCTAACTCTAAAAATTTAAAAGGGCAATTTCTAAAAGGATTATCAAGTTTATAAAAATGATTCAATCGGTGAAATTGAAATTTCATAGAACCATGCTGTAATAAGCCCCCCGCCAGTTTGTTGTCCGCGAAAATTTATTTGTAGGCCTGTATTAAAACCCGATTAAATTCAAGCCTGGACATTATCTAACGTTGGTTCTTAATGAAACGTTAAATAATCTATCAGAGTACATATTAGTGCAGATTAAGTGGTGATAAATCTTATATTTAAGCGAAAGATACAAATAGCGCTGTGTTACTTTAAATAAATTCGTTATTTTAAAGCACAGGATAAATTTTAAATATTGTTAATTAAAGTAACGTTTGTCGAAGAATGGTTGTGGTAATTGTCAAGAAAAATAAGAAATCAATAACATCTGCTGTAAGTTACAAGTTTGATTGGGCAATTACAAAGAAATCTTGACAGCAGCCAATCAAAATGTGGTCTTATTTATTAATCTTGATATACAGTGACAACCATTTCTATTGGGAAATGAAATACTGATTTAATCACATACAAAACATGCTCCAAGGAAGAAAATGTGATTTTACATGTTAATGCAGTGTTATTCCCTTTAGACAGTTTTGAAAATTTTTGGAAATCTTCTAGAAATATGGCGAATCACTGAGTTTAATTTCAAATTAGCACGTGATTAATGACATTTTATTATTCGAGATTTGATTTCAAATATTGTTAATGTTATGATAATGTTTTGATCTCATGCGTGAACATTGTTAATGTTTCGATCTCATGCACGCACATTTTTAGAGTTTTAACTCATCCACGAGCAATGGCTAGTATTGAATCTCATGCACGAATATTGTTAGTGTTTTAATCTCATGCACGAACATTGTTAGTGTGATGGTCTTATACACGAACATTGTTAGTGTTTTCATCTCATGCACGAACATTGTTAGTGTTTTTATCTCATGCACGGACATTGTTAGTGTTTTAATCTCATGCTCGGACATTGTTAGTGTTTGATCTCATGCACGGACATTGTAAGTGTTTTCATCTAATGCACGAACATTGTAAATGTTTTATATCATGCACGATCATTGTTAGTGTTTTCATCTCATACACGAACATTGTGGCGTTTTTTTTATCTGCTGCACAACAATTGTTAGTGTTTTGAATTTGATCTCATGCACGAACATTGTTAGTGTTATGGTCTTATACACGAAAATACTGTTAGTGTTTTAATTTCATAACTCGTTCATTGTTATTATTAGTGTTTGTGTCCTTTTCGCATATTATCGCATGTTAAATTTTAAACATGGCAATAAATACTTAAAAATAAAATAAAGTTCTATTCTCACAGTATGTTAAATATACATACACAATATACGTGTGTTAATATCATACACATACACTGTTAGTGTTTAATTTAATAGCATACACGCATGTTGTGTAATAGACCAGGAATATTGTGAGCGTTTTGTTCTACTACACATATACGACGTAAGTGTGCATTCATATTTCTTGTAGCGTATGACAGACCATCATGTCTCCTGCTGACATAACACAATATTTTTTTCGGATTGCATTCCTGGCCATTTTCAATTTGAAGTGAAGTCTGTGTCACTACAGGCCCGGAACTGTACAGCGCAGTGGACGCTTACAGCTAGCCCCCGGATCCATTCACTCTTTTTGAATTGTGTGTTTGTTTGTGGTTTCTGAGTATGATGTCTTGTCGATATCTGTGTTTTTATGTGTGGTGCAGTCTCCCTGCACTAACTAATAGTATCAATACCCAAATATTGTTAGTATTTTGCTCTAATGAAAGTAATTTTTAATGTTTGTTTTCTTTTGTATAATGTTATCGGCATAGGCCTACTCCCCTTGTCAAGTTCTTGTCGGTTCATAATATATTGTGCGTTCTCGTGTATCCAGTTGTAATGTTTACTATGCGTTCTCGTTTATCCAGTTTTGTTGATTACTATAGATGTTCAGCCACATCTGGAAACGATACCGATTGGTATCTGTATGTACATTCTTTGTATACTTATGTGGTTGTTCTTATATTTATATGTCCATTGTTAATACACACTATTGTATGTATATAAACTGTGGAATAACATTGATAAATAGATTCTAATTTATAAATTATGTATTTTATCATAACATACCATATTTCACCTCTTGCAATTTCATTCAATTATTTCATCACGTTTATATTTATTGTTTATATTTAAACCCATTGTTATTCTTTATGCACATAAAGGAATAAAAACCTTCTCTTTTTTCTTATTTACAATTTGTTTGTGTGGGTTTTTTTGTATATACGCCATACACCATCACAATCCATAAGACAAATCCACGGACAAGACACACAAACTACACAGACACTGCTAGAAATGGTTCCGCTACTGATGTCTTCCGTCTTGCTAGGCCTTCCTTTGAGTTTTAACCAAGAAATTGGCCTTCCTATAACTCCCTTAATTTCCAATAAAACTGACCCCAAACTGTACTGTATAGCTTTGCATATAATAAACCAATTCCCATTAAGATAAAGGTGAAACCTTACCGTATAATTATATGATTTAATTTAACCCAACTGCTATACGAAATTTCTGTTCATTTTAAAATGGCCGCCGAACCAGAATCAAGTGGTTCCATCTCACTCAAAAATACAGAAAACTGTTCGGCAAGATAAGATTATGATTTCAGTTTTCCACTTTTCACTATTTGTAACATAATTACTTTTTTCCATGCAAATTGTGATGACAATGTAAAGGGAATTTGCTGACAATTCCAGTCGAGATTTTAGCGATTGGAATTTCGGCGTAGCCTCGATCATCGTTACTAAAGTAAGTACGATAAAAAAAAACATAGTCTCGATTATCCATTTCATGATTAAATCATGAATAAAAGTTGAGCAGCAAATGGGATCGTAATCAGAGTTGATTATGATCTGAATATGTCTAATTGGTTTAAACAATATTTATTTGCAATGTTTACAATTGTTTTAGCTGAATTACAGTATGTACTATGTAGGATACGAAAACAAGCACAAAGATTCTGATACATATCGCTTCCTGAAAAAAAATGTATTAGTGATGAAGCGGATATGAAAGATATTTAGAATATAAACACATATACATAAACAAATAAACAAAAATAAGAAAAGATGGTGCGAATTAGTCATCAGTGTCGAGGAAAGCAGGCAGTGAGCATTTTAGTATGGTTAAATTCTGGACAAAAATTACGTAAGACGACATTCGCAATTTGAATCGTTTAGTTTGAGTTATGAAGTTCATAAGGTGTTGAATATTGAGTGGGGAAACATTTTCAATTCCATAGAGCAATACTTTGCTGTTTTGATATTTTGGATCAAGCGTGTGCAATGTTTTAGATCGCGGGTCGTTATATAGTGGACAATGACAATGAAATGAATAATGGTCACAGTTTTCAACTAATTTACCACAGACACACATTGGATTATTTAATATGTGCATCAAGACTTTGTGGTGGTTTAGGTCACTTTTACAATGCCTCAGTTTGCATTGAATTATTTCGAAAAATCTGTCACCGAAGTAAAATGTGTCATTAAAAGGAGATGAATATTTTGATTTGATCTTTGATATTGACTCCGTATTTAAAATATCAATTTCAAGGTTGTTCCAGAGTGAGGCTGAAGAGGGGGAAAAAGAGTTTTGATAATAGTTAGTTCTGCGCCTAAAGTTTTTAAGATATCACGAGTTTTGCAGATGGTTCGAGTTGTTAGCTGGTCCCTGTAAGGGTACATTGTTTGAAAAAAACATTGAGCATCATTATGGATTCACAGTTTCCTTTTGAGTTGAAAATAACACCACCAATGGTTACATTATTAAAATTAAGACTAAAATCAGAAGGGGATATTTTTCTTGAGAAGGTCAAGCTAATGGTTTTTAAAGGAATAAAATTAAATTTTCATTTTACAGATCACTGCTAGATACGTTCAATGTCTCTATTAAGAATATCCCGTGTTTGATGACGATTGTTAATAACAAGAAAAAGAGACGTATCGTCCGCAAATAATCTCGCGGGGGTCTATAGGCTTCTGCCTGTTCTCCAATCCAGTTTCTGTGAATAAATATTGTTTAAAAAAAAAAAAATAATAATCTCGCGTTTGATTTGAGATCTTCAAATATGTCATTAATAAAGAATAAAAATAGCAAGGGACCTATTATTGAGCCTTGTGGAACACCGGGCAAACTTTTAAGTGTTAGTTTTTAAGTGGTATTCAATGGCAAGTTTAAGTGGGAAATATCCACTTAACTTTAATTGAACTATGGGAGGTAGGTGCCTTAAAGTTAAGTGATATTATAATGCCTTCTTTTAACGCTGTAGTAGTAGTCCCGTAGTGGCGATTTTAAAAGTTTTTAGGGATTCGGATTTAAATAAAGACAATGTCGCCGAGCGTAGCTGGCCTTAAATTTCTTTTTTTCCGGCCGCTTTGATGTTGTGGTGTCAAAACAGAGTAAAAGGTTATTACCACCGAGATAGTTAAGGGTAACTTTTTCCGATCATCTATCATGTTCGTATACATGCTTAATCATGTTTCCACGATTTCCATATAAAGTTAAATTCGTTTGTGATGACATGGTTTTATAAAGTTTTAGAAATTATTTATACTACCGCTAGAAGCAAATCATGATTTAATTTTTACAACTCATTCCCATATATACATAATCGGTAGTATTTATTCAGGTAAAATATAATGCAACATGCATCTTTCGAACACACAATGCGCCGTCAATGCCAGGCCGTTGAAAATCTAAAATGTAGGTAGTTATATATACACAATGTCTATGAATTTCTCCAAAAAAAACCCTTTATGATTTGTCCAGTCTAACTTAAAAGGCAAAGGTCATTTTGTGTGGCTAATATTTTGTTTTCTATTCGTGATACATTGTTAAAAAATAAATTTTACAATATCCATCATTATACACCACTATTTATTGTAATGTATTGAAATGGAATTCTAAAAAAAGGTCTAAGGAAACAGACATTCCGGCAAAGGATGCACACTATCATAATTTATCCCAAATTATAATCATACTAGTTTCATGTGTTACAATAGAATATTTCGACAAACATTTCCTAGTAATGTAAACTAAGAATTTAATAGAGTACAGGGATGCTCTTCAAGGGGCATAACTTGCTTACAATGTTAGAAATTCGTGATATTTTGCAGTGGTGGGCATTCCATAAATTGTAATTCATGATATTTGGCGAATGTGAGTTTTCCCTAATTTAAATGTGGAGTTAAGCTTTCACATAGCCAAGTATGTGTAAAATAGAGCCTTTGAATACCGAATTAAGGTAAGACACTGGGTTAAGTGGAAAAATAAAGAATTTTTACTTAACTTTTAGAAAACCTTTGAATCCGGACCCTGGCCAATAAAGTCATACATATCGATTACATGATATATAGCGCTATTTCCAGGTTGAAAGCCACATTGACATGGACTTATTAAATTAATTGGAAGAATAAAATTGTATATGTGATCATAGATTAATTTCTCTAAGACCTTGCCAAGAGGGGACAACAATGAGATTGGACGATAATTTGAGCACTGGTGTGTATCTCCTTTTTTGTAGATGGAAACAACGTTTGCTATCTTCCAGCATTTTGGGAAAACTGCAGACGAGACTAAGATATCTGTCAAACATTTGAATGGAAAACTTAAGAATTTCTCAATAGATTTTAAGATTAAGTTGTTGATATTATCTTCACCACATGCTTTCTTTGTTTTCAAGGATATCGAGATATTCTGGATTTTGATAACATTTATATTTAGGTTTAGATATGTCGAATTAATAATGTAGATAACATTTCAGGCATAAAGAAAGACCTGTAATGGGCAGATTAAGTTCCGCGCTCTTGCATAATTCATGTTTAATGAGGCAGATAAAAGAAAGTAAACAATAGCCTGTAATTCCGCATTTATTTTATTTGCTTTGTAATTAGGTTGCTTCTCACACAACAGGCTGATTGATTTATATTTTATTTTTTCTATTACAGTATAATTATTATTATTTTTTTATTTTTGTTGTATGGATAAAAGAATACGTGCAATATCATAATAAGACATTTATATTCCAGGATATTACATGTACGATTTATATGAATATGTGATGGGTTTTTCATTACAAGTTAATAGAGTTATATGTACATTAACATCAATCTAAATTATTTCTATTTTATTGATAAAAAAAACCAATAGAATAATTTGAATACTCCACACGCCTTAACAATCTGTTTTACAGAGTTAATGCGACATCCGTCTTTTATCTCTGTCCAAGGTGACCGAACTTTAAAAAGCCAGACCGCTTTATTACTACGAGTGACATCATGTCATAATGTTTACCAACAAATCAAGATGGTTGAAAAAAACGGTCGATTACGTTGTGAAACACAATATGAAGAATCCTTATTCAATAATAATAAACAGTGTTCGGTACAACAGGAAAATAATACAAATGTTTCAAAAGCAAACAAACTGGGAAAAAAAGTCAAATTGATAATTGATCGTCACACGTGCGTTGTTGTTACACCCAACGTAGTAATATGAATTGTTACGACAGAATTATATCTTTTACCAAAAATAAGCCTCCGTGTACTATTTTCTGTACATATTTACGCTAAATGTGGAATATTTTTTATCCAGATATACTTCAAACACCTTTATTTATTTTTCTTGTAGTTCAAAAAATTGTTTTAGAATTTAATTTGTCGGAGGAAAAAAAATAATATTTTGAGTCATTAAGTTTCGTCGATGTTATCCTTATCTGTGATACTAGCGGCCTAGCGAATATTCACTGCGGATCAGTGTTCAATAAATGATGTAAAACTAAAGGGCGTATAATGAAATGGGTTTTACGTCCAACTGTTCTACTCTGGTTGGGCTAATGAAGGTGGACATGTGTAGTACAGTGTGCCATGGCGGAAGTTATGCTCGGACAGAGGCGCTTTGGCCAAGGCATCTTTTTCTATTTCTTCCAATTGAATCGATAAAATATCGACTAATACAAGGGGGGGGGGGATCACACCGGACAATCCGGATGAACTTTCTTGGCCATGAGTGTTTTCCGGGGAATCCAGTATTTTTCTAGTAAAATTAGATATCTCTACTTTCCATATATACCATACTTTTATTGGCAATAACCACCGGATAAATACTTTCCTGGGAACCCATCTTTAAATCAAGATTAAGAAATAAGCCGACAGTTGATTGGTCTCTGACGACGACATGTCGTGGTGTTCTTGTAATTCCCTTCTTCACAGTATTATATAAATTACGTCACTCACAGCAGATGTTATCGATTTATTTTATCCCTTGACAGTTATCACAATACTTCTTATTTTAAATAGAGTTTGAAGTGAGTGTGTTTTTGGGTGTGTTTTTTTTCCATCTGTATAACACAAATATGCAAAACCATTGTCACCAATGGTTACATGTTTTTAATAGAAGGCCATACAAGGGCAGAAAGAGCACTGTGCACTTGATTAGCTCGGTTCTTCCTTTTCTATCTTGATCTCGCTTTAAAACTACTTACTTAGCTATAAGTTAGAGAATTATAAAGTAATCTAGCAACGCAGTCGTTGCTTCAAGAATATGGCCCTATTCAAGCGTTGTTTAGTCACTCAGGGTTGGCATTGGCGTGTACGTGTGTGTGTGAGAGAGAGAGAGAGAGAGAGAGAGAGAGAGAGGAATGAGGTTTAAAATCCACTCAACACAACTAGGTCATTTCGGGACTAACATATGGTTTATTTTTTTATTTTAATAATTCGCTTGCGCGTATGGGTCTTTAGCAGTGGGAACAAACCGTAGGTCCCAGAGAAGACCAAAGCGGTTGGACAGGCTACCCAACTCCTTGTCACGTATAACCGGGGATTCGAAACCACGCCAGGTGACTCAATGACAGGCTTTATGATACAGCACGCACATGCTAACCATTCGGTCACCTCCACCCGACCACCATATTCATCATTGTCCATTTGGGGATAATTAAAATAAACTCGTATGTTAGTCTCAAAATAATTTGACGTTTAGACGAACTACTAACATTACTAACAGAGTATATCCACTCGGCCTATCTCGACAGATTCCGGTACCCCACATCTAGACTCGGATGTATGACGAATTCCGCCATTTTGGAACTATTTTAAAGGACCCGGATAAAAAATGGCTGCCCCCATGGAGATTATATCAACAAACTAAAAAAAGGCTGCCATTTTGGGACTTTTTTGTAAAAGCGGCACGTTTTCCAGTTAAAGTAAATCGGTAGTCGATTAGCCGCATCGCAAATGTATGGTCGTAGGTACATGTCATACATTCGAGTCTAGATGTAGGGTTACGAGGGGTACCGGGATGTATCGAGGTTTGCCGGATGAGAGTATATCTTGATTACAGCCACACTGGACACTGATCAGCAGTGAATTTTCGCTAGGCCGCTACAATCACTGATAAGGTTGCCATCGATGCGACTAAATGAGCCCCAAATGTTAACTTTTCTCCTGCGACAAATTAAATTCTAAAACATTTTTTTATGTATTGGAAGGTAAACATTATTTCCTATTTAGTGTAAATTGGAATAAAAATGACCAAAGGCCAGCATTCTGCCCGAAGCAGTAACGTCTTATGTAAACATGCCAATGATTGACGCCGCGTGCTGTGACGGCACGTGTGTGGCAGTCATCTTTGACTGATATTACTAGAGTAATTCTCTGTGAAACAGATTGGACTACAGCATGTCACAATAATTCCTGTTACGTTAGGCAAATCTAAAATGGCGTTAACGTTCTATTTGATTTAAAGAGCGGGTAGAAAAAATTAAATGGGGTTTCACATGCTACTTTTAGGCACCAACCAGGCTAATGAAGACAGGGATGCGTCATGCAGTATGCTATGAGGGAAATGAAAGTGGAAAGTAGATGATTTAAATTTGAAAAGAAATAACCCTCTAGTGTTTATCATTCAAAATGGGGTTTAACGTCTTACTCTTCTGTCCCGAATTGGGATAATAAAGACGTGCATACGCCATGTAGTGTGTATGATTAATATTTCGCCCGGCAGCGGCGCTACGGCTTACTCTTATATCGGATTCCAACTGCAATAGATCTTTTTTGTGCACGCCAATGTGTACACGGGACCTCGATTTTAAATTTATCCGAACAACTAGGGGAAACCACGCCGGGAAATCAGGATGAACTTTCTCGGCCAATGCAGGTATCGGACACCCTGTTTGTCATACACTTACATAAATGGCATAAATATTCGTTTTATATGACCTTTGTTGTGGCAAAGTTCCATTTAAAATACTTTCAACAAATTTATTGTAATGCAGATCTACGTCCAATGCCTTCTCAAACATTTAAAATACTTTCAACAAATTTATTGTAATGCAGATCTACGTCTAATGTCTTCTCAAACACGACCACCCATACTGAAGAAAGAACTAATAATAACTCTCGTGGTTGTTATTTACATGGGGTTATGTAAATCCATTCCAATTGGTCATGACAAATACAGACAAGCAAGGTATTGTGCTTGTGCATATCAAGTCGTGTTTTCTTTAAATACAGAATAATAAAGAATCTGACCTTTAGCCTACTTCGTTTACATTTGAGGGTTACGGTGACTCCTCGAATAAGGCATTGGATTACTAACAGGGAGGTTCGCGATTTCGGTGTTAGTCGAGAAAGTTCCCGGAATTTTCCAGTGTGGTTTCCCATTGTCAGTGAATACAAGACGGGGGATCTAGCAAAGGCAGTGTCTAGTCGTTTGGATGGCACGATAAAATGGAGGTCCAGTGTTCACACTGGTGTGCACGTAAAAGAACCTAATATGCCCATCTTCATTGGGCGGTTTCGGCCCTTTTTTTTTGCTTGCAAAGATCAGGCCGAACCCACTTGTCTCTTGAATATTTAAAATGGCTTACTGTATCAACAGTGGAACACGAAATCAGTTGTATATTAATAATGGCGTTATGTTTAAGGTGCATTATGTAAGATTAGACAAAGAGCTGGCAGCTCTCGCTATATTAGTTAAAAATAGATAATGAAAAGGGAATACGTTGAAAATTACAATCTAATTACATCAGATACAATTATCGACTGGTGGCCAGTCTTCTCCACACACCAAAAATTGACCAGTCCTCTCAAAAAAAAAACCAAATAAAAAAAACCCGTAATCTCTAGAGACTGGGCAAATAGAGCTTCAATCTCATCTAGTAGGTCAATCTGCATTATGTAGGTCGTGTGACGTCGTGCACGTGATCACGACATATCTAACAACAACGTGACATCAACCCTCAGACGGTCTCAGCATGACTGCTTTGCACTCCAGTCGAGACGCATGATTTATGTCACGTGACTCGGGGCGTGCTTGATAACTGTCAATCATTCCAAATAAGGTAGGACGAAAAATATGGCAAGAACGCCCATTTTATTGTAAAGTTCGCAAATTTTCCAGTCTCTGGTGCTGGTTACAGGTTTACTCAAAGTTTTGTTTATACGAATGGAAACGAAAGTGTTGGTTTACTAAAAATTAATACCTTTTTAAAAATCGAAATGTAAAATAAATAGAAGAGACTGGGCCAGTCTAATACAATTACAGTATAGCCTAAATTATCAATGCTAGTGTTGTTACGATGATAAACAAAGTGTCGATTGTCAATTTTTACGTTAAATCATTTACATCTACTTAAAATCGAAAACACCCGATAATGTCACCGGGGAGTTGGTTTTTAGCCTTGGTAAGTTAAATAATGTCTAATTAACCATTTATATAACATTGAAGGCCTAAAAAAAGACCTGTGCTAGGCAGATTTATCTCTTGCATAATGGCGGTTTAAGAGACGTAAATTGTAAAACGAGCACTTCCCACAAAACAAATCAACATATAGAATCCAATGATATCGACCATTTTAACTTTGATCTTAAGCTAGATGTCTAGCCACATTAAGCCGGGTAATTGCGATGGGTATATAATTGACCGGTCGATGATCTTTGCTATTGTTCACACAAACATGGAACGCATAACCCCAATCGGTATCTCTTCCCGACCTTGAAATAACGATGATAACGGTTATAACCAGTGGACTCAATTATCTTTTGTAAGTACACTTAAAGATGGCTTCCCAGATGAATATTTATCGGGTAATTATTCCCAATAAAAGTATAGCAATTTTGGTATATATGGAAAGTAGAAACATTCAATCTTACGAGAAAAATACTGGATCCTCTGAAAAACAACCATGAGGTTTAGCACTTGGCAACAAAATGTCAGGGTATCCCAAATTGACAGCTCGACGATTAGTGGAACACATAAGAGGGGGCTCCATCTAGCAGACCAGGGGCCGTATTTATAAAAATTCGTAGAGTTTTCTTAACTTTTACTCTGAGACTTCCTAAAACAACATTTAGTTAAAAGTTACTCTCTAGAAATATTTATAAAGGGTCTTAGAGTCACTTTTAACTAAATGTAAGACTTGGGTACTAACCAAACTAAATCTGTTACAAAAAGAATCCCACCCATGTCCAATCGATATCTCCTTATCAACTCGTCTTTGTTGTACTCCACTAAGAAATCTCTGCTGGTTTTAAACTCTCTTAGGCGGCGTACACGGACGGCCATGTTAACCAAGATAAGAGTACTTTTAACAAGTTAGGAGTGCTATAGGAGGACTCATAACAAGTAATTCTTTAAGTAAAATGTTTTATAAATAGGTCTAAGGGAAATCTACAAAATTAGGAGTAATTTTGACAGTTAAGAGTTGATTTCAACTCTTAGAATGTTTATAAATACCGCCCCAGGTATGTATGCAGCGATACATCGTCTTTTATATATTCAAGCACGTCACAAACATGGACTTTTGAATTAGATTGTTTACAGCTTCTGGTGTTTCCTGTGGATAGCAGTGTTTTGAGAGCGATTTGGAGCAAAATTGTGATTGATTAATTAGTTTGAGTATGTTTTTAGTCCAATTATATCACCAAATCACCTGGTTCGTACACGGGAATGTATCTTTGAACGGGTAAGTATAGAACACCCATGGTTCCAAATCAGATCCCCGTCCTATGCTCTGTGACGTACCACAGGGTTCAGTTTTAGGACCCGTGTTATGTATAATCTTCACGAAACCACTGAAAGAAATTGCTGCGCGCTTCGGACTAAAAATCCATTTGTATGCCGACGCTATCCAGATCTATGTAAGTTTTGAAACTAAAAACCAGCTCAGTTCAAAACATTCAATAGAAGCCTGTTTAAATGAAATCCACAGTTGGATGTCGATCCACTTTTTAAAATTAAATCCGGAGAAAACAGAATTTTTGCTAATAGGCACAAAACAGCAACTAAAGAAGATTGATTCAACAACCCTTACTTTTCAACAAGAAAATGTCACATCTTGGACTCAAATATATCACTCTCTGCCCATATTAAATCTGTCTGTTCTACATCATTTTTCCATCTACATAGAATAAGAATTTTTTTAAAAATACCGGACCCCAGAAAGTTCTAGTTCATGCATTCATAAATTATAAGATAGACTATCATAACGCAATACTGTTTGGGCTACCAAGGTATCAGACTCAAAACCTTCAACGCGTCCAGAATTCTACTGCTCGCCTCTTGACAAAAACCAGAAAACATCAACACATAACTCCGATATTGAAGCGTCTTCATTGGCTACAAGTTAGTGAACGAATACAATTTAAAATCCTACTCATAACCTTAAAAGCCTTAAATGACAAAGCTCCTGAGTACATAAAAGATATTCTCGTTACGCATGGTCCCACTAGAAACTTACGATCAGTGAATAAAAATCTACTGAAGGTCCCTGCTGTCAATCTTGAGATAGGTCGCCGTTCATTCGCTTACTCGACCCCTTTTCTATGGAATTCATTACCCTTGTCAGTTAGGCTTGCTAAGTCTGTAGAAAACTTTAAATCTCGGCTTAAAACTCATCTTTTCAACCAGGCTTATTCTTGTCAGTAGTGAATAACTTTGTTTAAACTCGAGAAAGCGCAATAGTATTTTTGCGCTATACAAATTGAGACTTATTATTATTATTAACACCGTTTTGTCATCGACAATAGAATACAGCGCGACGCCCATTCTCACAATTTCATAAATTTATTGATCTCTTATTTATTGATTTAAAGACCGGGCAACGAAGCATACGTCGACAGCAGCTAAGTCGTCCGACAGTCCCTATAGGATTTTAAAAAAAGGCGGGTTTTTTTTTCAAATCTGACAGTTAACGTCGGAAATTGTCGCAATCGACTGTCTTTGTGGACACCGTTAGCTTTTCGAACGTCTACAACACTTTTCAAATTGATCAAAACCTCATTTCAGATTAAAAGTCTAGTGAAACAAATTCGTCAAAATGTCAGTACGTGGGTTGGCTATACGAAGAAGAAAAATAATGGAATGCGATACCACGTGTTCAAGCATACACTGTCTCGCACGATACTGCCGATACTTCCGGGTTCGATCTAACATTATTCCTATGTTAAACTGATTAACTATAAGATTGTGATAATGTTGGTTAATCATTTCTTGGTTTGACCAATATCAGCGAATAAATATACTTTTCGTTTCCATACCATTCGTTTAGCGAATGCTTTTTCACTTCCTTTGCCAAACGGTTTTAGTCATTTATTTTTTCACCTTTAAACAAGGAACGAACTTAAATGAATGCATTTCATTACCGTTATGGCGTTATGTGTGTCCTTCGCATTCGAACGGGTGACGCTTGTGGCGTTAGAATTGAGTGGTTCGGTAAATTGTATGAGACCCTTGCTATATTCAAATATAAATAAATTATGTTTCTAAATATAGGGGTAGGTTGTCGATTGGTTAACGCGTACGCTTTTTTCTGTCCTAATAAAACTCTGGTCTATCACCCTTACAGTTGGAACCGTATCGCTAATATGCTGCTGTACCTTGAATCTCCTGTTGGGGTAGGAATGTCCTATTCAGACAATATGCTGTAACTTGAATCTCCAGTTGGTGAAGGAATGTCATATTCTGACAATATGCTGTATCTGTCTATCTGTCTCCTGTCCAGGAAGGAATGTCCTATTCTCGCGATAGATATTATCGTACGAATAATTATTTCTTCAACAAATTTTCAGGAAAAGTTAATTTAAGGGTCAAGATGGCAATAATCGAATTTGTTAATCCACCTGATTGAAACAACTGTTTATAAACATTCATTGCCGTTCACGTTTTCACTCCACGAGTTAAAATTCTGGACAGGTTTTAATCAAATCTTCATCAATACTTAGTATTGATTATGAGGATTTTTGATTTCCAGTTTATATGGTCGTTTGTTGCACTTGGTCGATTTACATCAAATGTTTCTGAGTATAATTTATTATTGTGATAAATTGTTTTAAAACTATTCCGGTTTATTTCCCAGGGGGTCACGTTTAGTGCTTAAAAACAAACATTATCGAAGATTTATGTAGTTTCTTGACAGAGTTCAGTTCTTGAAGTAGTTCCTAAGTGTTTTGACCCCGGCTAATACAATTTGTTGATAACACGTACATATTTCAGTACTTTTACCCAGTCCACCTACTCTGGAAAGATAGGATCATGTCCGAAATTTATAGTCAGTGCTGGACTTTCACAAAGAGTAGTTACAAATTATTGCCCCATATTTATGGTTGTTGATAAAAGGACATTACCCTACGCATGGGCCAATTTTTTTTTATCAAAGCACCTTTACAAAGTTGGAGGTGGGTTCGACGGGTGATCTGTGTACCTAACTTATCCTCTCTATGCATTGGAATCAGTTTTTGAAATCAAAGTCGAAAGCAAAGCTGCATTAAGGGATAAGTAGAGTTGTGTACCAATCAATGTATGGGCCACATTCAATTAATTCTCTTAATCTACACGTTATTTACCCCAAACCGGGTTTCAATTGAGAAAGGTTTAGGGATCCTGACTAAGGTGCAAGACATTCTCCTTCGAAACAAGTATTGGGTGTGTGGGGGGGGGGGGGTAATAACGTCATCGCAAACATATTGGTATTTCAACTGCCAAATATTATTTTACGTGCCCACGGAGCATTGGCTTTTCGTTTCATATATTTTAAGTTTCATCCAAATCGAATCAAAATTGGGACACTATTTGCGTACAGGTGGGCGGCCATTTTGTTTGCCGGTTTCGTCCCGATTTTCGGGACATTTCAACCCCACTATCCTTATGGTGTAACGGTGATATAAAAGTTGGGGCCCTAGAGGGACCTTTGCTAAAAACGCGATTTTTCGTACAATCAGCAGCAGTAATCCTGAAGTAAACGTCTAATATGTGCGAATATAGAATGGAACCGAGATCTTTGGGTCAAAAATACACATTTGAAGTGAATTGAACCAGCGGATACGCCCACATTTTCGAGAGATGGATAGAGAACACGCTAAAAAGAAAGTGATTTTTCCTACAATCAAGGGCCATAACTCGTACAATCAGGGGCCATAATCCATGCCAGTGTCAAAAGGAACCGAGATCTTTAGTATATATTTCAAGCTTGGTTCAAATCGGATACTGTAGAATGCCCACAAACAATTTGTGGACAGACTGATGCATAGACTGACTCCAATATACAGAAGCGAAGATAATAATATACGTCCACATGAAAATGAGAGACTGAGAAATTGGACGATCGGGTGAGTACATACGATTCAAACCTGCTAACACCTGAGAAATTTATTTTATTATATTTCTGGGATAATTTTTATGGAAATTATATACACATTACATGTTTTATACGATTTTTAAAATAAAATACGTCTTATATAATAACACTCTAGTCAGCTATTGGTACGACAGAACAGCCGGGACGAATGATCAAATACCAACAGTAGAGGAGAATATAAATATATAAATTGTTGTTTTCTATATAAAAAGAAATTCATGCCATCTAATAACATTAGTTTAAACCAAAGAACTCTCAACATAAAGCCAACATGAAAACAGACAAAATACCTAAAGAAAACTATCTAAATAGAAAATAAATCCAATCAATATCATTATTAAAATACCCATCTTCTCGTAGATCAGATATTTAAAGTTCACAGACGTAAAGCTGATGGTCACTGGAATACAGCTCTTATTTTTTAGCTTTGGATATTGTAAAGGGTGGCCCATGTGCATATTCACTGTAAAGCTTTGTATTCTAAAGCATAAACCATGTGTATATTCACTGCGAAGATGTGTATTAATAAAACACGGCTCGTGTATATTCGCTGCGAAATTTTTCATTCTAAAGCGAGGCCCATGTGTATATTCATTGTAAAGTTGTGTGTTCTAAAGCATGACCTATGTGTATATTCAGTGTTCTAAAGGATGGTCCATGTGCATATTCACTATAAAGTTGTGTATGTTGACTGTTAAGTTGTGTGTTATATAAAGCAGGGCCCATGTGCATATTCACTGTGAAGTTTTGTATTATAAATCATACATCATGTGTATATTCACCGCCAATTTGTGTATTAATTAAACATGTGTATATTTA
The DNA here is from genome assembly GCA_917208275.1 of Patella pellucida. Taxonomy (NCBI): domain Eukaryota; kingdom Metazoa; phylum Mollusca; class Gastropoda; family Patellidae; genus Patella; species Patella pellucida. The sequence goes on along the minus strand of OU795043.1, from coordinate 44,344,766 downwards.
CTGTGAAGTTGTGTATTATAAAGAACGAACCATGTGTATGGACTATGCACAATAACCTATGTGATACACAATAACCTATGTGATACAGAATATCTAGACTATGAGAAGATGGGGGGATACCTCATCACACAAAATATATAATAATAAATAATCTAAAAGACAAACTGGAAGATAAATTAAGCCCATGGATAAATATAACAAATTTTACAAAATCATGTCTGGTGATTTCAAATGAAATGGAATTTAATTAACGATGAGTCATCTGCACTGAATCTTATATATAAAAAAAATGACAATCAGATTTTAATCTTGTTTGGTTTAATTTTTGGTGATGTTTTGACAATGTTGTGTAAAAATCTGAAACCGTAACAAACATACTTTCAATTATCAAAGTCAATAAGGGCAGTCAGCAAAGAAAGTTGTCATGATCCAACTCGGACACCTCCAGGGAACTTTGCTAAACTTAGGTACTCATGTCGCATGTCCTATTGTGATTTGTTTTATTAACATTCGTTCTATCTGATTAGCACTATGCAGACAGAGTTACAGAGACGAACAAATAAAGCACTATTTATGGATAACAATTACTTTGGTTTATTACACTGCAATGTTTGAACAAGATTTCACAAGGTTGTTTGGTGAGAGTGAGAAATGGGGTTTAACGCCCACTCGACACAAACCAGGTCATTTTGGGACTAACATATGGTTTAATTTCATTTCAATAAATTGTCACTACAACCAGGGATTCGAAACCACCACAGTTGACTCAATGACAGGCCTTATGATACAGTACGCATGTGCACTAACCAGTTGACTCAATGACAGGCCTTACGATACAGTACGCATGTGCACTAACCATTCGGCCATCCAACCCCCCCTTGTCTGGTAGGAGGGTGTATGTTATTTTATCTTTGTTTATACTCTTGATAACAACTTGCGAAATCTTCTAGAAATATGCAGTGAAATAAACCATGGTAATTGTTATCCATAAACAGTGTTATATTTGATCTAGTCCCAATTACTAAATGCCATTCAGAGAATATACAGACAGAGCATTCTAGGATCATACAAATATACAATTACATAAAGAGAATTATTGCTACAATATAATATAACATTATACTTTATACATAATATATTTATATATAGAAATTATTTCACCTTATGTATATTTATTTTTTATAAACAATAACAAATAGAGCTTCAAAACATATCAACAATAACAAACAACAAGTTTATATTACCTTTCTACTGGATGATTTCACACCACCTTATCAAAAACTATTAAATATGATGGATAAATACATGTACTGGTTCAAGTTGCTCTCAGTCTGTGGTTAATAATAATAATTGTAGATTTGCCACAAATCAAAGCAAAAAATAATAATGCAGAAGTTTGAAATGTATCTTTCTGTATTTGGTATGTTTAAAGAGTAGCCAAAACATTGGTGCCTCTCAACCCTGTTTACAGATATTCCCTAATGCTAGGTTCCAACTATCACGATTCGCGCTACCATTGAAATCGTGGTTTTAATCGTGGAGTACGTGTGGTGATCCTATCAGGTCTTATCATATATTTAGGTCAGTCGTAACGGTCGTGTATCGAAATGTATTCGAACGCATCTGCACATACCAGATCGTGGACTCAATAGGGATAACATTAGCGTGGAAAGCTAGCATTAGTCACATCCTTGTGTATGAGGTTCTGTGTGCCTTACATAAATCTTTCATTTAAAGGGACAATAACACTCTTGCTGGCTTGACAGGTCCAGAACAAAAAATTAGCCTTATTCTAACTACAAGATGTTTAAGTGTCCTACCTGTTGTGTAAATTATCCATTACAACCTATCTTACTTGTCCAGAGGGTTCAAAAATATGTTTAAATCCAAGTTGCATTTGAAAGTGCTTAGGTAAGGCTTTTCAAATCATGTTATGGCATGTAGTTGAATTTTTCCAATTTTTAAAATTAGGTGCGTTAAGATGAAATTTGTTTCATTTTTTATTTGAAATATTGTAAAATAGTACAAATTGTTGACCAGAATAAAGATTGGAACATATTATTCGGTTACAACAAGAGTGGTATTGGGGCTTTAAATATATTAATCAGAAGTCAGATTGTTTACTGATTTTAGTTTTGTTGATTACATGTATTGGGAGATCCTCACCAGTTGCCTCTAATCAAAAGACTACTCTTGTTGTTAAGGTAACCATGACAATCCAGGCTGAAAAAAGTATTGATACTTGACAACAGAGAAGTGTGCTTACACCGATCAATTAAATAAAAGCAATTAAATAATTAATTAATACAAAAACTCAGACAAAATAATCAATTCTGGAAGAATGATCTCCAAAAAAGCAGAAATTTCCAAGAATACTTGACGGAATCTTATTAAAATTTCGCCATTTAATAGCTTGATAAATTATAAAACAAAATACTAAGGGTACCTACATGTAAATATATCAAATTAATCTACTATTTATGTGGACTATTTCTAGTTTTACTTCAAGAAAATCATACACACTATAGCCTATAATAGAATACATCAACATATACGTACAAATAATCAACTGGTCTTAAACTGTAAAATATTCCAGTAAAGTTTTGCAGGATACAATCCTTTCAGTTTGATTCATCTTATTTTATATGAAATTTAATTAATAACGCAACATTGTGGCAGCCCATCTTTGAATTGTGTCGTCACATTAAAGATTGAAGTCTGTCAATTGATTGTCCGAGAAACAAGACTGCCAAGTTTCCTGTTGACCATACTTGAACCGACAAAGCCTTAGGTTTTTTTTTCAAAGATCACCAAGGTTCAAAAATGTGAATGAGAGTCATATTTATTATACACAAGGATTTGATCCTAATTTCAGTAGGAGCCACAACGTTTTAATGAAAACCGTATCAAAATATCAGAACCAATTTGAAAGAAAGGTGTCATGCAAAATGTGGATATTTCATAAGTACTATTTCCTTCAAGACAGTGTGTGCTGGATGTTTTCATTTAGCAGCTTGTTATTTTTTTGTGATTCCATGAGTAAATACATTTAGAGAAGATATATTTAACATATTTCCCCTTGTCAATATCCCTGTCAATTCATAAATAGATGGACAAATATATATCATGCATGTTTATCATGAAAAAATATGGTATTTTCCAATATACATATAGCCCTGTTCATTAATCCTCTTACTCCATTTGGCTGGAATTAAAGGTCCAATAACATCAAACACAAGGTCATTTAGGGACTAACATATGGTACAATTTAAATAATCCGCTTGTGTATAGGCGTCTTTAGCAGTGGGAGGAAACATAAGGACGCACAGAAAACCAATGTGATTAGATTGGGCTGACGACCCTACACCTTTTCACATACAATAATGGGGTTGAAACCACATTATCTGACTCAATGTCAGACCTAATGATCTAAGGTGCCACCGTTAGAAATAACAATAACCCCCCTCCGCATCCACATATACTTTCAGAACATACACAATAACATGTAGACTTCGAAAAATAATACAAGTTGAAATATGATTCAACTCTATCAATCATTATGTAATAATTGTCTAATATAATAATTTAAAAATAAGAAGTACTTTTGGTTGCTCTTCTCCAAATCTTATACTTATAGTTAAAACAAAAAATTTTTGTAAACTACAAACAAGGATTGGCTTCTGGCCTACTTTTTGATTATTGTGTCTAAAAATGATTTCCCAAAGATTATCAACTACTGGTATATTCATTGGTAACTGGAAAAATTAAATCTTTATGTCAAATGGAATCTGGCAGCCGTCCCAATGACCAGGCCTTAAACCCTAATCTGCCAGTAGTTCCAATGACCAGGCCTAAAGACCTAATCTGCCAGTAGTTGCAACAACTCAAATAAGTTATCCTTATGAACAGGGTTACTGAAGAGTGCGGATATTGCATAATGTACGGTGGTATAATCTACAACAGCATTCATGTTTCAAAAACATCTCAAAGTCTTTAAACACAGTTGGATTGAAAATAAACATTTCTAAAGAGAGAGAGAGCTAGAGATGTGCTGTTTAACATACATTGCTGTTGTAGAGATTAGATGTACTACAATCATACAAAATGTCTAATAATAACTACAAGTCACATTTTCTCACCAAACCAAATTCGCTTTTCATTTATTTTGTATGTTGATTAAAGATTTAAACAGGATAAAATACTGAATGGTTCTGTATGTCATATTTTTGGAGGAGTCAATTTACTTTGACAATCACAACTAATTTGTAAAAAGTAACTTTTCATTTTGAAGAGAGGTTCTAAGTGTTACACATGGCAGCTGCTATTAAAGTCCCTAATTGGCCAGGACAGATCTGATAATGCAATTCAATTACGCTAATTTACCAAGCATAGTGAGGCAGCAGAATACTTAGGGTATTTTTATAAAATATATTGATTATTATCATGAGACAATTGATGCCATTAAATGTTAACAATAACTTACTTGGCAGGCAGCCAATAGTGTAGAGAATGTTGAACCTAAATACGATGTTTTCAAGGTGTATATATTATAATAGTGCCAATTGAAGGAGACGCAGCTGTACAATTTTATTTTTGAAAGAAAAAAAAAGACAGCCTACATATTCAACAAATGAGACATGACATTTATATCACAATAATAGAAATAACACTGAATAAATATTATACAATGGTTATTTAAAAAAAATATTCTAGTTTTCAGATTCTTCCATGTCACATTAACAAAAAATATGTAAAATCTTTCTCATTGATAAAACCGAGAAACTTATTATTTTTTTTTTTATTATCAAAATTGAGTTAGGACCAAACTTGTAGTAACTTGGGTATGGTCTTCCTGTTGTTGTACTAGATCTTCCAATCTTTTTATTTTGTTAGCAGTTACATCCATGACATAACCTAGCAACTTCCTTCATTTGCCTAGTATATATTATATACCCCACAGCAATAGTCAAATCAATGGATAAGCTTGGGTTTAATAATATTCATACATAACGTTTTCCTTTATTTTCTCAAAATAAGAAAAAAGTGAGTTACTAGGTTTTGCCTTTTGACCGGAGAACTGTACTTTTAAAGTTTCTCTGGTAAAGGGAAGTAACTCTTAAATGTTATTTAACATCATGATGGATATCAACAATCGTTAAATGACTCAATATTATAATGAGTCGGTATTTGCATTGTCTGCTTAATTTTTATAAATCTTTGGATTGGAGCGCATATTTAAGTAGATAATAATCATAATCCTACGAACAAATAATGAGAAAGAAATGACTAAAATGATACCTCAAGGAGCAGACGGATAGAAGTAGCTGTATTCATAATGGCAATACAAAATCAGTGACAAGTCTGTGAGACAGAGTTGACAATTTCTTGCTGATTATAACTTGTATAAAGTTAAAATTTGGTTAAACCAAAATTAACGACCTACTTTTCTGAAGCGACTGGGCTAATGAAGACAGGATTGAGTGATGGCAAAAGAGAATTAAAATTTCTTTATGCAAAATTTTAAATAAATGTTTGAAATAATAAGAAATATTTTAGTCACAGTGATCCTTGAAGAAATTGAAAAGAAACTCCGGAATTATTGGCAGGACACCTCTAAGAACCAGTAATTAGATATTTGTTTTAAAATGAAGTTTGCATACAAATTAAACCAAAAACGAACTTGGTGAGAACTATGCATATAACAGGATATTTAATAATTCAACTTTAAATAATTTGGATTTACGTTTTAAATCTTAGTTATATTTATATTTTTATTTGAATATATTACATCATAGCAATTTTTTTTTATAAAAACAAAGAAAAATACACAAAAATAACAACTTGGACTTGATTTAATGATTTTCAGCTAACGCTATTTAAGATCCACTGTCTCACAGTATTCTCGTAAGTGTGGTGCTGAGCCCCCTACATTCTGTTGTGAACAGCGTGTAACCAAATCGCTGTATTTACGGCCGTTAAGAAAACACACTAATACTACAGTCATATTATCACAACCCAATCCCCCCATCTGACAATCTGGAGCTAAGCAACGCATCATTAATTCTTCGCATATCTAAAAAGAGAAAGGAATCGGTTTTGCAGTAATTGGTATTACAATTATTTTGTTTGAACACATCCATAATCATTAAAGAGATTCCAATTTTCTTGAAGACTTAGTAAAACTATCTCTCTGTAGTATATATAGTTGCATTTAGTTCTTTGCTGACTACAACAATGAACGATACTAGCCATAGTTTGCTCTATCCATGACCATATAAACCCCCCCATCAAAAAAAAGTCAGTCGTTCTGTCAGCAAACGCACTCATGCTTTTTTGATGTGGTACATTGTCATAGTAATGATGGTATATATAGCATTAAAGCTTACATATTAAAAAAAGCTGAATACATTAACGGCCCAAACTTGTCTCAAATTAAAATACCCCAATAAAAAATTTTTTTGTGTATCACTGCTCTATTTACTACTAAGAGGTAACGGGAGAGGAGAGAGTGTGAAACGAAAACAACTTTAAAATACTCACTACATCTGGTTCCATGCTCTGAGCAATTCTAGCTCGAACAAAGTCTACAACTTCTTGATTTGTTAAAACATCCCAAATACCGTCACAAGCTATCACCACAAACTCATAATCTTCTGTGACATTCTTCTCTACCACATCAGGATACGCTAAAAATAATACATTTTACTCATTAGAGTGATCTTTCAAAACTAGAGTTTGATCTCCCAAAACTAGAGTTAGATTTACAAATACAGTACTAGAGTTACATCTTTCAAAACTAGATTTACATCTTCCAAAACTAGATTTACATCTTCCATCTTCCAAAACTAGAATTACATCTTCTAAAACTAGATTTACATTTTTGAAAACAAGAATTACATGTTCTAAAACAAGATTTACATGTTCTAAAACAAGATTTACATTTTCGAAAAATAAATTTACATTATTTCCCAATCAGTCCGTCTAAAGGGTAAGTGTAAGTTCCAGACACTGGTTTAAGCATATAAGTCCATTTAGCTTGCCTCAATATTTCAAATCAAATATTCAGCAATACAGAAATGGTCGTTCATTATGCAAGAGCTAAATCTCCCTATTTGCAGTTCTTTCTTTAGGTCTTAAATGTTATCTAAATTATTAATTAGACCTTAATTAACTTATCCAGACCTTAATCTACTTACGATGCCATTATTAACCTGCAATATTTATTGGATTGGAAAATGTTTTGTGATGGATGATTTAGCTCTAATTCCTATGACCCATTATCATTGAACATGAAATCTATAAATTAGCGAGCACAGTTTTCTCTTAGTAATCATTGAGTTTTGGGTTTGAATTGAACGATTCAAAAAAGATGACCCAAAAAAGTATTACCTGTGACTATCTGTTCTTCAGCTCTTTTTTGAGCGTTTTTCTTAAAAACAAAATCACCTAATGCTCTAGATAAAGCTAAATTACCTGTAGAAATAAAAATAATATAGAAATTAAAAACAAAATCACCTAATCCTCTAGATAAAGCTAAATTATCTGCAGAAATACAAATACTATAAAAATATCTATCTAGGTCCTAAATTTGAATAATTTCAAGCAGTATTTTAAGACAAAACATTGTCCGTGCTCTTCCACTTTCCTTTAAATAAAAAGAATAATTTCAAAGGGCTACAATTTTTGTTTAGTGCTTTGTGTAAGTAAAAAGAATATTTCAAGTTGTATTTTAAGACAAAAGTTAGAGAAACAGACTATAAACTTACCATTAACTCTGTTAAATTCTACCCAGCCACCAGCTGATATTATACGTCTAGATTCCCCTTCATTACTGGGTTTATGATCAAATGATAACTGTTCTACACGTCCACCAACACTAGCTACAGCACGGGAATCACCTACGTTACCCTACAATACATAAATACTGTATTAAAACTCAATATCCACACAAACATTGTATTAAAACTCAATATCCACACAAACATTGTATTAAAACTCAATATCCACACATATATTGTATTAAACTTATTGTTACTACAGGACATGCAGGTCTGATCCGCATTTTCTATTCTATTTCGACGTCTATAAACTGAACCATCAATTAACCCAACATACTGGTATCATTCATTGTATGACTGTTAACGCTATATCGACACAATCGACTCATTATACAATCATAGTGAATTAAAAACTTAGATGTTGATTGGATCTTCTCAAATAACCATCTATAAATACTCCTTTGGGCCGACATCAGGATTGAACCCATGCCTGCTGGTTACTGAGTATTTTTGTTGTTATGTATTATAAATACCAGGATCGAGTCAGGAAGCTCCTGTTTAGTGAGCATGCACCATACACATTATAGTGATGCGCTGTAATGGCTGCTCCTTTCTAACTCTCCACTATATTGTAAATTTAAGTAGTTATAGTGACTTTTAACTATGTGAATGCGCCATGAGCATTACATTACGTAATGGAATGAGCGCTCAATAAAAACTCACATTATTATTTTATTATTATTATTGAGCCAGCTGTATTACTTCAAACATTGAGCCAGCTGTGTTTAACAAACATAAATGAGGTGTATAGTAACTTACACAATATAATTTTCTATTTTTAAATAAAACTATAACAGCTGTTGTACCCGCTAATTCATCTTTCATTGCATCATCTGAATCGAACAAAAAAAAAAAAAAAATTATAAACATAATTCAATACGATTAGGTTAACAATAGACACGCTACATAATACAAACAATTATATTTTAACAATTTGCTTGTGTGATGGTTTTTTTTTAGAGATGCGAGGAGGAAACCAGAGGACTCTAGAGAAACCAAGCTCAGGGTCAAAACCAAACCACTGGACTCAATGACAGATTTTATGACCTTTAGAGCACACGAAATAGAAAAGAAAAATCTTTAATGTCAATTTTAACTGATTATAATGAAGGTCAATATTTTGAAGTCCTTGGCATGCCTTTACATAAAGACAATAATAGTTAGAAAAAGGGAAATAACTCTTGTAATATGACGAAGGCTGGAGAAGAAACTTTTGCCGTATCGTCAACATAATCTTTTTGTAATTCTCCCACCTCAATATAGTAGCGGTTCATGTGTTGCGCAAGTAGAAAGTGCTTTGTCAAGGCACTAAAATCAACACTTTACTGGAAGTTTTTAGATTCAAACCCAATGTGAAAATTTATTATCAAAAATGCTGTGTCCTGAACTGTTATTGGGGAGAAGTAAAACTGGTATGAAAATAAATATGCGTTGATAATTTTGAATGTTTTTAAACTTGTGATAAAGTAAGTGAAGTTTTATGTACATGTATATGTACCTAGATTTAAAAAACACTGGGTGGATGCAAATCATTAGCAAGCATAAGCTTCATTCAACTGAGAAAGTATTAAATATCATGTTGTGACATGCTATAATTTGGGCAATTACAAGGTCACAAAATTAGTTCTTGTCAAAGTTGTCACCATGACAAATGAAATATTGAAACACACCTGTTTGTACCTGTATGTATGTAAGAGTAATAACATAGAAGAAATCGGAAATGTCAGACATGTAACAAGATAGTTTTACCTTTTAGCATATCTTCATCAAGTGTTAGAAATCCCTGTTTAATGGCGTCACTAATATTACCTTGTGCTAAAATAAAAAATATTTGAAAAAAATGAAATGAAATGAATGTGTACATGTAAATTCTTCAAAGTTTTTGTCAATCAGTTATGACATTACTTACTGTGATATAATTAGCATTCATAAAATCTTAACAGTGCCATACGAACTGAATTGCATATAAAAATCTCTAAAACAATAGTATGATGGTGGACAATTGAAGAGTGGTAACTGATAACCTACCATATTGTGTGTGTAATACTATTTTCTTGTGTAGATTATTACCAGCATACTGAGCTATTTTACCACCTTCAAAAATAAGACAAAAATGTTTAAAGATAAATTATGGGAGATTAGATAAGAGTTGGCAGTTCTCACTATAACGGTTAAAAACTAGATAATCTAAATGTAATTTGCTGCAAATTTCAGTCAAATTGATCTACTATGAACCGAGATCTAAGCGATTGAGTATTTCCGCCTAGCATCTATCATCATTACTAAAGTCAGTAGGACAAAAAGCATAGGTTATCCATTTTTTGATTTAATTATCAATGAGCGTTAAGCAGCATATAGGATTGTAATCCAGTCAATATCGAAGGCTAGCGTTAACATTGAGAGTTCATTATGGTCTGGATAAGTTAATTAATGTTTAATTAATAATTTAGATAAGAAAGAAAAAGCTGCAATAGGCCAATTTAGCTCTTGCATAATGCATGTTTAAATAGTGATTTTAGTGAAAGTAAATAAATACATGTATCGAATATCGATCATCTACAATGACCTTTGAATCTATAAGTAATCTCTAACTTGTATCTTTGTTACAGACCTTAAAACAGCGGCTCTTGGCCGTGTTGATTTACAGAAATAAGAGACAGTTTTATCAGGTCATTAATGACCTCATACAGCTTCATACACATGACATATTTCTATGGAATACAATTTGCCTACTGTTTATTACCCGGTTGCATTTCAAATAGGATTCTCTTGTCTTTATCAAATGAAATGAGGTTTAACATCCTGCTTTTTGCTCTGACTGGGATAATGAAGACAGGCATACAGCATACAACGAACTATGAGGGAAATTTTGCCTGGGAAGCGGCCAGTGGCACTATTACCTACTCTTATATCGAATTCCAACTGCCACAGGATCATTTATGTGCACACCAATGTGTACACAGGACCTCGTCTTTATCAAGCAATGATAAAATACACACATACATGTACATGTACATGTATAACAATACATCTGTGTCAAATGAAATTGAAGTAACTTTTAAATTTTAAGAAACACTGCCTTTCATAAATCCTGGATGTGTGTATAAAAGGAGCTAATTCTTTAATCTTTGGCAACTGGAAATTGACAGAAATCTGTTGCAAGGGATATAATAACGTTATAAGAATGTAGATGAAATAAACTGATTTACATTCAATCGTTTTTGTTTTCACTTTAATTTCTGATCAGTTATGTTCGGCAAAATATACAAAGAGTCACAATTGAGTAGTATTTTTTTAGTGTCTGGTTATTCCAGTTTACATCGCTACAATCCTTGTTCATCCAGTCGTGTCATCAGAAATGGCGCCTAAAAGCAATCTGGGCTATAATTTCTGATCAGTTATGTTCGGCAAAATACACAAAGAGTCACAATTGAGTAGTATTTTATTGTGTCTGGTTATTCCAGTTTACATCGCTACAATACTTGTTCATCGAGTCGTGATCAGAAATGGCGCCCAAAAGCAATCTGGGCTGGAACGCAATTCTTGTGCCAATTTTAAAATGTAAATATTGGATATCAGGAGCCAATCTTTTCAAAGTAAGGTAACAATATCAATGTGGATTTAAACTGACAAACAAGTCGCATTGAGTTAAAGACATAGCTACTTTAATAATAATATTGGATGTGACTCAAACTATAAATAGGAGAGATAAATGACAACAATATAAATGTAGTTCTTATTAAATAAATACTTTTCTTACCTCCATGTCCATCAAAAACACCAAAAAAACAGGATTCTTTATCTCCTGGTAATGATAAAAGATGTATGTGGGCATCTTCCATATCTAATGTCAGTAAAAGATAAATAATTTGTTTTCCCACAAAATCTAGTGGCAAATCATTATTCATACACCCACATACGAATAATTTCAATAAATATTTGATTCATAAACACTTGTTAAAATAATGAAAAGAAAACATAAATCAAAAATAAATAAGGTCAGTGAAGGGTTTATATTCTTGTAGAAAGTTAATAATAATGCATTAATACAAGGTGATTAAAATTATGGAGAGGCGGTCTTACATAGGCGACAAAGTCATCTGATCCCCAAGCACATTCAGATATCCTGAATAAAAATATTGTTTATAGGTTCTAGAGTTTTTGTGGATATCATCGTAGTTGATACCGCTTTATTTTTTTAAAAAACAAGGATACTTATTCGCCATCCTTGCATACAAGATGATCCAACTTTTACAAAATTATTTTCACATTTTGACGTCTCCTTTGTCGTAACCGGCTCAGATAATGTTTGTCCCATACCTAAAAAAAAGATAGTAAGCTGGCACTGCCAGGCAGGATACGCCCACATTTTCGAGAGATGGTTAGAGAACAAGCAAAATCGAAAGTGATTTTTCCTACAATCAAAGGCTATAATTCATTAAATTACAATTTGATATGCGCAAATATTGAAAAGAATCAAGATCTTTAGGTTATAAACATGCATTTCAAGTTTCATCAAAATCGAATTAAAATTGTGACCTATACTGGGTCCACAACCTTGATATACCATTTTTTAACGTATTCGCGTACGAACGGCGGCTATTTTGTATGGTAATTTTGGTCCGATTTTTCCGAAATTTGAACTCAACCTTCCTTAGGGTGTAACGGTGATATAATCAAACGATTTTTTAAATTGGTTAATTATTGTAACCTCCAGAGGGACCACAAGCTAAACCAAGACGATTTTGCGTATAATCAGGGGCCATAATTCAGGAAGTTACGATCCGATATGCACAAATATTGTAAGGAACCAAGATCTTTAGGTTATAACCATGCATTTTAAGTTTCATCAAAATCGAATTAAAATTGTGACCTCTACAGGATCCACAACCTTGATATACCATTTTTTAACAGTATTTGCGTACGAACGGCAGCCATTTTGTATGGCAATTTTGTTCCGAATTTTCCCGAAATTCGAACTCAGGCTTCCTTAGGGTGTAACGGTGATATAATCAAACGATTTTTTAAATCAGATAATAATTGTGACCTCCAGAGGGACCACAAGCTAAACAAAGACGATTTTGCGTATAATCAGGGGCCGTAATTCAGGAAGTTACGATCCGATATGCGCAAATATCGAAAGGAACCAAGATCTTTGGGTTATAACCATGCATTTCAAGTTTCATCAAAATCGAATTAAAATTGTGATCTCTACAGGGTCCACAACCTTGATATACCATTTTTAAACAGTATTTGCGTACGAACGGCGGCCATTTTGTATGGTAATTTTGGTCCGATTTTTCCGAAATTTGAACTCAACCTTCCTTAGGGTGTAACGGTGATATAATCGAACGGTTTTTCAAATCGGATAATAATTGTAACCTCCAGAGGTACCACGAGCTAAAATAGGTGAATTTTCGGACAATCAGGGGCCATAATTCAGGAATTTACGTTCCGATAGGTGCAAATATCGAAAGGAACCAAGATCTTTGGGTTATTAACATGCATATAAAGTTTCATCAAAATCAGTTCAAAATTGTGACCTCTATAGGGTCCACAAGCTAAAAACGTGATTTTTCGTACAATCAGGGGCCATAATCCATGAAGTTTTGATCCGATACATGCCAATATCGAAAGCAGCCGAGATATTTTGGGGATTAACCTATATTTTAAGTTTCGTCAAAATCGGACAAGAATTGTGACCTGTAGAGAGTCCACAAACAATTGTGGACGGACGGACGTCCGGACGGACGGACGGACAGGGGCGACGACATAATACGTCCACATGAAAATGTGGGCGTATAATAAACAGAAGGTGTGATATACCACATTTATAAAAGCCAATTAACTAGAAATGTTTTTCTTATCTTTTACTGTTCAATCCCATTCATTTCAGGACAATATTTTAAAAGTTTGAGCAGGGGCCTGTTTCACGAAATTTTAACTTAAGATACAATCCAAATTTTAGTAAATACTTAAATCTGATTGGCTAAGCGCTAAAATCAATCTAATACTATCCAATCGAATTACTAAAATCGGATTTTATCTTAGTTAAAATTTCGTGAAACAGGCCCCTGGTATAACATTATACAATTAGGTATGAGTAATAAAAGTAAAATGCAAGGTATCAATTTAAGTCATTTTAATTACATGTAATTGGAATATACTATACTCTGATTGTTATAAATCTGGTCAGGTGATTAATAAATTAATAAATTAATAAATAGACAGAAGTTAGCATTGGTAAATTATTAACTCTTAAACGACCCAGAGGTTTGACATCATAATGGTCAATAATAGTATTAAAATACAGATGTGCATTTTAAAGTCATATCATTAAAAAAACAACTTCATGTAAATGGATGAAATAATCTAAATTTAATGTCATTTTCGTAAATATAAATTTTATACAAAAAATTAATTTAGACATTTAATGCAGAATTCATGAACGTAGGCCTACATGTATTATAGATCTAATGATCATTTCTGTTTTTTGGGGTCGGCTGTTGTGAACTAAAATCATTCATCACGAAAACGTCTTTTTAATTCAAGCTCTTTTTATTACGTACCGGTAATTGAAATTTGTTGATTAGGCCTAACTATCACATTCTAGGCCTAACGCAAAATAAAAACTACACTACAGATAAAATCTGAATCAGTGTCATTCAATAAGGATGGTAATCTGTCATTACGAGAACATGGTTGTATGGCCTCCATGGTCGTTTTTCAGCGAATTCAGTATTTTTCTAGTCAGATTGGATGTTTCTACTTTCCATATCTACCAAACTTGGCAAACTTTTATTGGAAATAAGCACCTGATAGATACTTTTCTTGGAAAGCATCTTTAAGGTAATAACATACATGTACAAATGTAGATATACTGCATCCATACATTCAAAAATATTTCAAAGTCACCTATAACAATTTACCAATAATTCATTAAACTGGCTCATTTTTTTGGCACACATACATGTACATGTACCGGTTGATTGACATAGGTTGATTGACATACTCTATCGTTTAATTTCCAGGGCTAAATGTATAAAGTAATTTTACAATCATGTACATTATAGCTACAAATACATTGAACATACATGTCCTACATTATGACTAACAGATCAAGTTACTAAAAAAAATATACATGTATGTTAGCTAAAACTGTTAATTATCTTATTACATTATAGCAACTTGAATCTATTTTAGGAGTATTATAACACACAGGTAATTAAAGTATTAGCTCTAGATCTCCTTCACAATTGAACAAATTCTATCATATCCATTTAAATGTAAACTATAGTAACAGAGAGAGAGAGAGAGAGATAGAGAGAGCATCCACCTAATCTAGACTAGGTCATTTCAAGACAAATATATGGTACAATTTTGTTTCCACAGTGGAAGGACACCTGAGAAAAGCCATGACTTTATGCAGGTGACCCTACTCCTTGATACATGTAATATACAAGTACATACCGTACATGTAAGAGCATGGGATTGAAACCAAGCCAATAAACTTAAAAGGAGCATTATGTAAGATTTAGATAAAGAGCTGGTAGTTCTTGCTATAGGCCTATTTCATAAATAAATAATGCAAAATGAATATTGAAAATTTTCTTCAAATTACTTTTTTTTGATCGAAGTTATCAAGTTATTCATGTTTCAGACTCATTGAGTTCACTAATTGTTGTAATGGCTAATGCGTGTAACTTGTCAGAAATGAGACAATAATACCCAGCCTCCAGTACATGTACCGGTGTATGTCAATAAAATTCACTAAACTGCAGATATATCATCAGTAAAGTAAGGCAATGTTTTTATTTTACTTGTGTTCAAAGTTCAAGAATCGTTATAATTAAATGCGTGTTCATCTAGGCCTAGTGTAGTACTAGTAGTAGTAGAGTAGAAGGCCTACCGTACTTCCAACTATTATAGAAAAAATACATACATTTTAATTGACTGTTTTTATGTTTCAAAGGGACAATTCGACTGCGTTTGACATCAATCGACTTTTGACTTTAAACAAACTGGATGCCTTCACTAGTGCAGTTACTAGGCCTACTGAGTGCAGTGTAAAAGACTAATAATTTATATTAGCTTCCTGCTTAGTTTTGATCATCCTATTCTTGAATAAATAACAATGTCAGCCACTATTTTAAAGAAACATTCAATTTCCGCCATAATGATTCACATTAATTAGCTATTGTCAGAAAGAACCAATTAGTTTCTTTTCACTACTATGTAAAGTTTCGTGTTCAATCAATTGCCCCAATCAGTGTTCCAAAATCTATGACTACAGTCCTACAGTTGAGTTGTAGTTAATGTTTGTGATATTGACTGGTCATAAACTTGGCAAACATTCTGTTCAATTTTGATCGAAATAAATCTTGACAGCATGATTTCCCATTAAGTACGATAACGTAGTATTTGATGAGAGTGTAATTACCTGCGTATGCCGCATATAAATAATGCTATTAATTAAACAAAATAGTAAAACTTTTATGTTGATTCTCGGCTGCTACTGCTTCATTCATTTGAACCCTTTCACAACCAAAACAAAATTAAATTTCCACACAGATAAAATAGATCCTATAAAAATCCATTACCACAATGTAATTAAAATCGTTTAGATTAAATCATTAACACCGAATAGTGTAAAATTAACATGGATATACAAATATTGATAATAATTCCCTCAAAAAAGACTTAATCTTTAGTATGGCGTATTAATTTAAACTGCTTCCTTAGGTCGATGACCTTTCACCTTCCTGCGGAACTTTTGTTATTTTTTATTCTTTAAGAAGAAAATAACCAAACAGTCATTGATT
Source organism: Patella pellucida (assembly GCA_917208275.1). Classification (NCBI taxonomy): domain Eukaryota; kingdom Metazoa; phylum Mollusca; class Gastropoda; family Patellidae; genus Patella; species Patella pellucida. The sequence continues at coordinate 44,328,106 of OU795043.1, read as the reverse complement.
AGACATTACCAATGCATGCTATGGTCATTTTCCAATAAACTTTTTTTTTTTCGCTCAACACAACTATAAATTTTCCAATTTTCTGCATTTCTACACCAACATATTTTATTTTACTTCCGGTCTCCTTCTAAAGTTCTATTTTTATCTTTGAAAAGCGTATATTTTTATTCTGATTGACCTAGAAAATGTTGAGTGGGCGACCATACCTCGCAGTGGGAGGTTTAATAGGTGGCATTGGAATTGCAGTATACTTTGCAATCATTCAGCCTTATATGAACCCTGGGATGTGGCGTTAGTTTGATTTTTTTTCTACACTTGCTTATTCTTATTGTATTTTATTTTTTGGTCAAAAGAGAGTTGCCTCCCTTCAACCGTATTATTAAAGCGAGAGAAAGAAATTGTGTTTAACGTCTACGCAACACAACTAGGTCATTTCGGGACTAACATATGGTTTAATTTTATTTCAATAATTCACTTGCGCTTTGGGGTCTTTTAGCAGTTGGAGAAACCGGAGGAAACCACGAGGTTGAGAAGTCGCCCCTATCTCCATGCCACATATTGACATAAACTCACACCGGACTCGAAACCACATCCACAAGCCAGAGGTGGTCGGACAGCTAGAGGTCGAAGCGCAGCACTCTAGACCACTAGGCCAGTAGATTTCTACTACATGTACTTGCGAATTTCCATCATCAGTTTGCAGCATAACCAAACCTAACCCTAAGTAGCCGGATCAACGTACTTCGCCCTAATTCCAACTTCAAAACGATCTCAGTTTTCCGTTCCTTCAGAATGACTAGACACTGGACAGTTGTCCTTGTCAGGCCCTGCACCACTGACAAGGGATAACCAGGGTGGATAAATTATGGATAGGCTAAACTTTGTATAACAGTTCCCCTCAACAAACAATTGTCATTTTATACTGAGCAGAACCATTGTCATTCTTCTTGATCAATACTCTGTAGTTTCTCCATTTTCTTGTACCGGTAATTCAATTTAATACGCCCACATGAAAATGTGGTGGTATTTTGATGTCACCCCTGTCTGTTTGATGATCTATCAGTTTGTGCGACATTGATAATGCTTGTGGTTGCTCTACAGGCTTAAATTAATATCTGATTGACTTTAAATTTATACACATTGTTTGAGATCATGAGACGAAGAATGCTATTGATTTGCAAAGATAATTACTGTAAGTGTTATGGCCATCAAACACTTTCAAATCAAAAATCTTGTGGACAATCTAGAGTTTAAAGGTAATATCCGATTTACTTTATAATTGATACACAGTACGTGTTTTTTAAGGTCATGAGAAGAAGAAACCTATTGATTTTCAACGATTTCTGATAATAACTGCCAGAGTTACAGCCCTTGATATTGAATATTTTGTAAACTAGAAGCAAAATGGTTGTTACTTTGTTACTGTACTCGTAATCAGATTTTTAGTGTGTTTTATATGTTTTCATTTCTGACAAAAAAAATAATATTTAAACACCTTGTTGACTGCCCAGACGACTTAGCTGGATCCATTCACTTGGTTTGATTTTTCTTTATTTCTTGCAGTGTTTATGATATTCTGTCTTGTCCACAGTTTTTTTTGTGTGTAGTGTGGTTCTCCTGGCCGTACTATTAGGTGCAAATCTGTGTTTAGATTTAGAATGTTAATTATTTACATATATTGGTAATAATCTATTCCTCCAAATTATCCATCAATTTGAATTGTGTTTTACAGAGGAAAAGCAGAAAATAGGAAGAGCAGGTATTGATAGAGAAAAAATACAACCAGGAGGTAGGTTTAAAGTTTAAACAGCATTAGATAACATTGGTACTGTAACTTGAAGTTTCAAATGTATTATATTTGTAAGAACCCACCGCCACTGCACTCGGTTGTGACCCAAGGGTCATACTTTCTGTTTATGTATTTTAACCTGTTTATATTTATTGATACATACGATGCTGAATATCGAATGTAACCAATTTCTGGTAATTATTTCTAGAGTTATTGTCCTTTAGTACTAAACTTTTTTTCTGGACATCTTTTAAACTGTCTAAAATAGATACAAACATATTTTGATGAGACAGAGAGACATGTAGAATTTCATAGATTTCCAATAAGTACTATCAGATTTTTTACCCTGCTTGACCAAGGAAAGAGCATCTAGTCATTCTAGGGCCTTCCATTATAGGTCATTATATGCGAGGGTCCAGGGGCCACAATATCCTGGAGAAAAGAGTACTTGAGGCCAAATTATTTGGTGGGCTTTAGCCCCCCTACACTGCCGACCTGAATGGAGCAGAAAACTGAGGGCCGCTCATGTACTTGTTGGCAGTTTAAATTCAAGGAAAAGTAAGCTAAAACAAGATTCATGTGAAGTGATGATTACAGCAGGGTTCTCACACATGTTCAGAGTTCAGACACCTTGATCATCTGTCATAATGGTGAAGCACCCATGTAAATGCATTTGTTTAGGTGACTGTGAACCAGGGTTTCTAATCCAGAATTGGGTCACATGCTGAGGTTCCTGTAGGGAATAGGTTTTAAAATTATACTATTCCACTCCTTTAAATATAACCAGACTTCCACAAAAATAATTCTTGATAATTTGTTTTGAGGAATTTGTATTTTAAAGGTATGAAGGTTTGGACAGATCCATTTGATAGAACGAAAGACCAAGGAAAATAACTTATGGAGGGTGCAGATCTAAACTTACAGATAATAAAAATATTGTTGGATTTGATATTTGAAATATGAAAGTGTGAAACCAACATTTGTAATATGAAATATTGAATTAGATTCAAAGTGCTAGTTATATTATGTGTTGGATATATGAACATCATGATTTAATGTTTTCGTGAAGACAAGGGGGGTAATTATGTTCTGTACTGGAAGATTTTTGATAGAAATTATTAAAATGGTACCATCAGACACTATGTTTAATATGGCTTCCAGTTCTAACTGTAGTAAGGTGTTATTTTAGACTTCTAAATCTGGGCACCATTTCCTGCAATATGGAACCCTTATTACCATAAATTAATCAGAGCATCAAATTGACCTAAAATAACTCTAATAGAAAATGTAACAGGACAAAAATAACTATTTTTAGCATGAGTAACAGGCGAAGAATTACACATTGAAGCATGAGTAACAGGCCAAAAATAACTCTTTGTAGCACATGCCTAAAATAACATTTTGTAGCAAAGGCTTACAATAACTCTTGGTAGCAGGAGTAGCAGGCCTTTATTAACTCTTTGTAGCACAGGCCTACAATAACTCATGGTAGAATGAGTAACAGGCCAAGAATAACTCATGGTAGAATGAGTAACAGGCCAAGAATAACTCTTTGTAGCACATTCCTAAAATAACTTATTGTAGCACAGGCCTAAAATAGCTCTTGGTAGCAGGAGTAACAGGCCTTCATTAACTCCTTGTAGCACAGGCCTACAATAACTCATCGTAGCACAAGTAACAGGCCAAGAATAACTCTTTGTACTTTGTAGCATGAGTAACTGTTGAGTATGAAATAGAATATATTTTATTCTCAAAAATGAGTAAATTAATAATATAGTTTTGTAATGGTGTGTGTGGATAGGTATACTTTCACTTTATTAAATTATTTGAATGAGATTTATTAATTGAACTGGGAATACACAGGTCACATTCCTATGAAATACAATTACTGTTTATTACCACTTCCCAATGCCATCATTTTTTATATTGTTTTATTGTTGATAAAGACTTAATAATGCTAGTCGAAAAGTTGTTCAGTAATAATCGTATTCCATAGTCATTTGTGACCTGGGTATTTCTTCATCTGTATTAAAGAGAGAGAGAGAAATGGGGTTTAACGTCAACTCGACACAAACTAGGTCATTTTTGGACTAACATATGGTTTTCAATTTTTATTTCAATAATTCGCTTGCGCGTAGGGGTCTTTAGCAGTGGGAAAAAAACGGAGTGCCCCTGAGGAAACCCATGAGGTTGGGAAGGCGCCCCTATCTCCATGTCACATACGCTCACACTAGGGCTCGATACCACAGCCGCAAGCCAGAGGTGACCGGCCAGGAAGAGGTCTAAGCGCTGCACTCTAGACCACTAGGCCATATATACTAGTAACTAGTGTTTTAATACCTGTCAGGACATGGAACAAACAGTTTGTAAAACTGGGGTTGAATTGTGGTGTTCGCCAAGAAAGTTCCCCAGAATTCTCCAACATGATTTTACCATATGAATTATGCAGGATGGTGCCGACAAAAAACGATTTCTCCAGTACACATTGGCATGCACGTAAAAAAAAACTTGACAGTTGAAAATCAATTGTTATTCAGGCAAACTTTCTTTAGCTTTGTTAGTGAAGAAATGTAGAACTTTAAACCCAATCTCAATAAATACGTTTATTGTGCTAAAATGTCTCCCAAAAAACTAGAAACATGCATTTGTGCTGTTTTTTTGTCTTACACATCCATTATTTAAAAGAAAATGATATTGATATGTACAAATTAATTGAAATGATCCATATCCACTTAAAGATGCATTATGTAAGATTTAAATAAAGAGCTGTTTTTTTCTTGCTACGGTATAATACTTTAAAAATAGATAATGAAAATACAAATTACTTTCTTTTGATCCTTACCCATTTAAATCTGTGCATCCGATGATCTAGAAGGTTGATTATAGTCTTGTCATGTTATATAATTACTACCCGGTAAATATATATTTTATATAACAAAGGGGTGGGGATGGCTAAATGGTTAGCGTGCATGCGCTGTATCCTAAAGCCTGTCATTGAGTCAACCAACGTGGTTTCGAATCCCCTGTTGTACGTGGCAAGGAGTAGGGTCGCCTGTCCAGCCTCGTGGGTTTTCTCCAGGTACTCCGGTTTCCTCCCACTGCTAAAGACCCCTAGGTGCAAGTGAATTATTGAAATAAAATTAAACCATATGTTAGTCCCAAAATGACCTAGTTGTGTTGAGTGTACGTTAAACCCCCATCTCTCCCTCTTTCTTACATAACAAAATAAAGACCTGCAATAGTCAGATTTAGCTCTCACATAATGTAGCCTTAATAACCTGAAAGAATAAATGTATATAATGTACAGTCTTTAATCATGTAATAGAAATTCACTGTATGATGTATCATTTTTACCAGTGTGGCAAGTGTGATAAAATAAAATTAAAAATGGTATTTTATTTTGTATTTATTTCTTAGTATATGAAAAAGGATGTTGATTTTTCACCATCCACGACAAAAGAAAAGTGGTCACACTTCTTGTCCGCGCAATATGTGATACTACAGGGACAGAGGTGACTTAGTGACTATCCTTTATCACGGCACTGTGACACTACAGATCAATTCGTAACTAACTAACTCTGGAGCACTTTAGTTGGTTTACTAACAGTATGTTTTATACTCCCACATTTTCATGTGGACGTATTATGTCGTCGCCCCTGTCCGTCCGGACGTCCGTCCGTCAACAATTGTTTGTTGACCCTCTACAGGTCACAATTCTTGTCCGATTTTGTCGGAACTTGAAATATAGCTTTATCACCAAAAGATCTCGGCTGCTTTCGATATTGGCATGTATCGGATCGAAACTTCATGGATTATGGCCTCTGATTGTACGAAAAATCACTTTTTTAGCTTGTTGACCCTATAGAGGTCACAATTTTGAGCCGATTTTGATGACACTTGACGTGCATGTTTATAACCCAAAGATCTACGTTCCTTTCATTATTATGCTTATCGGAACGTAATTTCCTGAACTATGGCCCCTGATTGTCCGTTCGATTATATCACCGTTACACCCTAAGGTAGGTTGAGTTCGAATTTCGAGAAAATCGGATCAAAATTGCCATACGAAATGGCCGCCGTTTGTACGTGAATACTGTTAAAAAATGGTATATCAAGGTTGTGGACCCTGTAGAGGTCACAATTTTAATTCGATTTTGATGAAACTTGATATGCATAGTTATAACCCAAAGATCTCGGTTCCTTTCGATATTTGCGCATATTGAATCGTAATTTCCTGAATTATGGCCCCCAGTTTATACGCAAAATCGCCTTTGTTTAGCTTGTGGTCCCTGTGGTGGTCACAATTGTTATCCGATTTGAAAAAAACGTTTGATTATGTCCCCGTTACACCCTAAGGAAAGTTGAGTTTGAATTTCGGGCAAATCAGACCAAAATTGCCATACAAAATGGCTGCCGTTTGTACGCGAATACTGTTAAAAAATGGTATATCAAGGTTGTGGACCCTGTAGAGGTCACAATTTTAATTCGATTTTGATGAAACTTGAAATGCATGGTTATAACCAAAAGATCTTGGTTCTTTTCGATATGTGCGCATATCGGATCTTAACTTCATGAATTATGGCCCCTGATTGGAGGTCACGATTAATATTCAATATAAAAATAAACGTTTGACTCTATCACCATTACACCCTACGGAAGGTTGAGTTCGAATTTCTAGAATATCGACCATAATTGCCATACAAAATGGCCGCCGTTTGTACGCGAACAGTGTAAAAATATGGCATATTAAAGTTGTGGGCCCTGTAGAGGTCATAATTGTAATTCGATTTTAATGAAACTTGAAATGCATGTTTATAACCTAAAGATCTTGATTCTTTTCGATATTTGCGCATATCAAATTGTAACTTAATGAATTATGGCCTTTGATTGTAGGAAAAATCACTTTCAGTATTGCTTGTCCTCTATCCATCTCTCGAAAATGTGGGCGTATCCTGCCTGGCAGTGCCAGCTTACTATCTTTATATCTTTATAACATCCATAAAGCAAGTTCATATACAGGAAACTAAATACGCAGCTATGCCATTAAATATAAACTAAATATAAGTTCTCTATCCCCTAGTAGTCGAGTAAATCTAGCCTAAAATATAGCTTAACCGAGAACAAACTGCAAGAAATTGTTTTTATGCTTTTTCCAACTTAATGGGCCCCGTAGGTCGTGAAAATGAAAATCGGCCAAAATCGGACTTCGAATAAGGATTTTACAAGAGGTCAAAGGTCACGGGCTGTGAAAATTAGCCAAAAAACTTTGTTTTGTCATAACTTCTTCAATAATGGTCATATCCTAACAAACTTGGTGTCAAACTTGGGGTTTTCGTGCATGGTGAATTCAATGACACCATTACTTTTGACGCTTAACGTCACGTTAAGGCGATGGCACCACTGTAACGTCACGACGTCATACAAAAATGACGCCATAGTTTCTGACGTTATTTCGTAAACTAAAATTGCGTCCACAGTGATATTTTAGGAAGAAAACGTTTAATGAATTTGATTAGTGCTAAATCTCTGAAATTTGAATGAACATTAATGTATGAATGGCTGAGGTAACAAAAAACCCGATGTCCCCTTTGCTGTGAATCGTCTTCTGTCAGCGGTAAGCTTATACCGAAAAGGGTGTTCTAGGTATCGAAACAGCTGCCAAAGAGAGAGGCGTGTCGGGACCCACGTTCACAAACAAGAAAAATGTCCAGGTGATGAAACGGAAGCTATGTGATATAACGAATGTAAAACCTGGTCAGAAACGGCGATCGTATGAGAGTAAAGGCTGTCTTTACTGTGGTGATGAAGCGTTTTTATCTGATGTGGGTTCAAGCTCAGTGAAGACCGATGGTTTTGTTCAGAGTATTTCTAAGGTCGTGGATGAGAGAAAAGATGACTGGGCGCTAGAGGTGAAGAATAGACTTGAGAACTATTCGTTCGATTTACATGCCGCGGATGTCGTGTACCACCATCAATGTGATGGTAATTTTCGAACAGGTAGAGCTGTACCTGCTTCCCATGGCTATGAATTTAAATTTCAAGAGGCCCGCATTCACGGTAGACCAGTGAACGAAGAGCAAAATGAAGCCTTTGTTAAAGCATGTAAATACTTAGAAAATGAACGAAAAGCAACCATATCAGTTGGTAATAAAAATGGCCGAATATACGATCGGTTCAAGCCAGGCGTACTCGAAAAAATGTCTGAAAACAAAATTGATTGATCATTATGGTGATGCTATCTCGATTAATTCCCGTGCCGGATGTGATGATATGATCACATTTGTGACCATGAGTGATACAAACACTAGTGAATTCTCACAGAGAATAGTGAAGCTAAAAAGCAGACTTTTAAAGGGCTAATCCCGAAAAAAAATTTGGGAATAAAACTGCTCAATTTTGTGTTAAAATCCCTTAAAATATTCGAGTCAAGGGCCGAGCAACTACTTCCGTATTTATGATACGTTTTCAAACGACTTAAATCCGTCAGTCTTCATCTGGAATTTGAGACCGGTGTCCCAAGGTGTATTTTGTGGTATCTGGATTAAACCAAACATTTGTTTATAAAAATTGATGTGTAGTTGAAATTTGCCTTTCTCTATCAAGTACGGCACATGGCTTATTTACTGTATAACCCTCTCAAGTAACCGTAATCGGTTATAAGGTCACCCAACGAAACAATTGACCCGAAATCTTTAAAGGGTTACTTGTCCGGATAAACAGTTTTGGCGTTCAAATTCATCAAAGCTGTTATCAATTTAAAAAATCCAACATTTGAATTATCTTGATGGCCGTGTATTTGTTCTTTGAATCACTGTGATACTTAACGAAATATGTAGAATTATAATTTACAACTAAATATTGATATCGAGCAGTACCCGATTTAGACGAAAAGACACCGTGAATAATGTCTTTCAATCGGGCTTTTAATTTACTATGGGGAATTTCAAAGAACAAAGTAGAAAAGTCAAACGTTTGAATAGATGAATCTGAAGCAAGGGATCTAGATTGCAAATCATCAAGTGATTCTTTGGATTTTTTTAATATCCACATTTAAGTTCTTTGAACAGACAGTCAAAATAATGTCGTTTACAAATAAACACTATGTCATTGGACGCTTTGTCAGCTGGCACAATGAAAAACGTTGCATGTATATTCTTCGTTTAAGTAAACGACTGATAGACTTAGTCCAATCAGAAAGAGTATCCGAGATAACATCTTCCCTCTTAGCCCATGATCTAGCGTAGTCCTCCCGGCATCCATAATAAGTTTGAAATGTTGATCCCATGAAAATGGTTGCGGTTCCCGGTATTTGGGTCCTTTGGACAAAATTTCACGTAGCTTATTATTCAGGACTATGTTCAAATCACCAGTGACCACATGTCCAGCTGGCGGGTAAAGGAAGGACGACGTAGAGCAAAAACATGGTAGAGGGTTATTGTAAAAGTCTTTTGCATTGATGTCAGATAATGCATTTCTGTAATTAAATATTTTGGATGCAATGGGTTTAAGAAGCGCAGAATTCCCGGGAATAGACACATATCCCAAGAGCAGTGACATTGAAGTAGAAACAATCTGGGCCTCAACTCCAGATTTACTAAAATACTTCGTCGAGTGTATCATGGACGAAAAAAACCTGACACAAAAATCATGTTTTTTGGCTCAAACTTTGGTTCACAACATATGTCCTCGGTCTGTAATAACGCCGCTGAGTTTCGGCATCGCAGCTACTACCTACGCTGTCCATAAATATAGAAACATAGTTGATTTACTAAACGCGCTTGGTGTCTGTTCATCTTATAGTGAGGTTCTCAGGTACATACACAACGCTGCAGCCAACAATTCAACAGAGCCATTGGTAAAACCAACAGATAATATGAATGTGTTATTTGTTGCTGGTAATGGAGACCACAATCTTCGTACAATAGACGGAAAGGGTACTTTCCACGGCCTCGGCATTATGGCATCGATCTCTCCACAAAATCAGAAAACCAGCGTTGTACCCCGGAAAAGTATAGCTGATATAAAAACACGTGTGTTAGAGACTAGAGTAGATTTTTTATATTAAATTCCTCGCTTAAAAAGTCTTACCTTTCGCGGCCTTTTATCGAGTTATGGCGCCATTTTCTATGACGTCGTGACGTTACAGTGACGTCATCGCCTTAACGTTACGTTAAGCGTCAAAAGAAATGGTGTCATTAAATTCGCCATGCCCAAAAACCCCAAGTTTGACACCAAGTTTGTCACGATACGACCATTATTAAAGAAGTTATGAGAAAGCAAAGTTTTTAGGCTAATTTTCACAGCCCATGACCTTTGACCCCTTGTAAAATCCTTATTCGAGGTCCGATTTTGGCCGATTTTCATTTTCACGACCTACGGGGCCTAAAAAGTTGGAAAATGCAAAAAAACAATTTCTTGCAATTTGTTCTCGGTAAAATGCTATTTTTACTCGACTATAGCTTATGTTTTGCGACGGTGTTTCCAGCCTCCTAGCCTGGGGCTGTGGGAACTTCCTTCTGAGAATACGACATTAATGCCTAAAGAAAGTTAAAAACCCGTACGTTCTTTATAAAGAGGAAATGGATCAGGTACACCGCGAGGTACACCTTTATCTGATTGGTCCGCTGCACAGACGCAGCCGGGGGGCCTGTTTCACGAAATTTTAACAAAGATAAAATTCAAATTTTGGTAATTTGATTGAATAATATTAGATTGGTTTTAGTGCTTAGCCAATCAAAATTGCATTATCTACTAAATTTGGATTTCATCTTTAGTTAAAATTTCGTGAAACAGGGCACCGAATTGCAACATCGTGTACTTATATGCGCACCCAGGAGGACGGATTACATGTCTAATAGTAAATGCAGGAGGACTGCACTACACGCAAAACAAAAAATAAAAAATTAACAAGATAAACCTGCGGACAAGACAGAAAATAGACATTGCAAAAACTAAACAATTATCAAATCAAGTGAATGGATCCGGGGGCCAGCCGTAAGCGTCCACTGCGCTGTACAGTCCCGGGCCTGTCTTGGTACAGGCTTCACTAAAATGATTTACATAAAAGACGTAACAAAAAAATGCGACCGATCTTGTTAGTGGTCGTCTCTTCAATGGCGATAGTCAGCCAATCGACGTCAGGTGTTAGAACGTCAAATAATTTAAACAATAAGGGCGATAATCCGGACAGAACCTCGGGAAACGCTAAAAAATAAATAAATGTAGTGAGCTAACAGGAGCAAAGCCCGACAACGAGAACATTCTGCAGTCTATGATGTCTTTGCCCGATTTTAATGGTACTAGATAACGACTTCAATACATACACTAACTAGAGCATCTCCCAGAGAACTTAAAATATCTCTACAGTATAAAGTATTACAGAAAGGGGCTACAATTATTAATAAGGTTCATAATGATTTGATTTTATAGGTTCGAATCAGGTGACCTGGTTGTGGGACAGATATTATTCAGAGTTCCCGTAGACTATAGCTTGTGATTTATATATGTCATATAATAACTGTTTACAGCTTTTGAATTAAAGATGTATTCAGCTATATAAACTTTATAACCACTGTTGAAGCGGAAGTTAAATACAGATATTTCACACATGCAGTTTTCCTGAGTTTTAGTATTAATAGTATACAACGTTTAGTTAAAATGTTTTTTTTCTGATAATCTACCCGCCGTACTTGAGCAAATCCAATTGGAGAGAGCTAAATGAAAACGCCTCAAATCCGTCCTAATATATATCCATCAAACAAAAACAAACGAAGCTCCATAACACCAATAACGATGGATGGCACTTCTCCGATAGCTACATGTATATCACGACACCCAACGTCTACCAGTGCCACTAAAGCACCCTTATCAAAAAGTCCTATAGAATACCAGTGTGGTTTCCTACATAATTCTATAGAAAATCTATAAGGGGGGGGGGGCATTTTTATAGGAAATATAATTCTATAGTATCCTACAGAATTGTGGGAGCCTGTACGAAATAAGGGCTCCAAATATTTTACAGTTTATGTAGCGCATTTTTCCTACAGATTTATGGCAAAATGACAAAAGGAAAATACTATAGTCTACATGTAATTGTAAAAGACGAGATGATTTGGAACCAAATAATCTTGAAGCTATTTGGGTTAAAACTATCTTACAGAAAACGGAAGGACACATTGAATTTATATTATTTAACCCAAATCATCTCCTCTCCTACTCGTATAACTAATTCTTCTTCAACTTTAATGTATCATGGTTATATAGTATCTTCTCGAAATCAAATCATAGAAAATGTAGTTCCACATTATTCAATCTCAGACCATTTCCCTACATGTCAAAGAAAAGTGTAGCCATATTATGTGTCTTATAGATCTTTCAGACATTTCAGTGACGACAATTATATTCGCCATATAAGTTGGTATAATCTTGTTACTCCAATAATTAATCAACACGCCCCCATAAGAACTAGACGGGTTAAAACAGCCGTAAAACCACAATAGCTAACAAATGAAATATTAAGGTTAATGAAAGAACGCGATTTCCACAAGAGAAACCAAAATGGAGCAGGATTTAAAAGATGTCGCAATAATTTAAAAGCCATGATTAGAATAACTGAATCGAAATATCTTCAGAATCTCGCTGGTGATGGTAAAAATCCCAAACGAGTATGGGATGCAATAAACTCAGGGATAAACAAAACTAAAAATACTTCAACTATTCCAATGGATAGAATACCCTTAACAACCTTTCTCTGAAATCCACGATACAATACTTCACGCAAACATTCAACATCTTACGACAATAATCGGTTAAAAGAGCACATAGATTCTAAAGTACCGACAGATGTATCTTTCCAAATTCCCTTTATTAAAGTATCTTTTGTGAAGGAGTGTCTTCAGTCACTTGACGTGTCAATAGGCCTGGATTCAGTAATTCCACTCTTTCTTCAACCTATCAATAAATGACAATATTTGCTAAAATATTTGTAAACTTTTAGCATATAAGCTCCTGCTAAACTAAATTGTATATGAATGGTTAAAATAAAGTTTAAAAAAAAAAATAAATTGCAATACCTATCCTTCATCATTTAAACAAGCTAAGGTTATTCCAATTCACTAAGCTGGAGCTAAGGATGACCCAAATAACTAAAGACCTATATCTATTCTTCCAAATGTATCTAAAATCCTCGAAAGACATATTCACGGGCATCTTAGTAACTACTTAAATAAATATCACCTCTTGTATATGAATCAGTCAGGTTCAGAACATCAAGCTCTTGACTTACAGCCCTAACTCACATTATCGACAATATATATGATGCTATAATAAATAATCTTCTTTGTGGTACAATATTTTTTTACTTCAAAAAGGCTTTTGGTCTGGTCAATTACGATATTTTATTGACGAAATGCAGATGTTTTAAATTTTCTCAAAATGCGTTCCAATTTTTAGGATCTTACTTAAAAACAGAACCCAGTGTACTTCCGTCAATGGTGAACTTCTTCTATGAAGCCTACTCACTATGGCGTACCTCGAGGATTGATTTTAGGACCCCTTTTATTTCACGTTTCCATTAATGGCTTGCCATTAAATTTCTGTTCCAAAAGTGACCTCTTCGCTTATGATACGACAGTCTACACCTCTCGCCCAACCGTTGAGGTTCTCCAAAAACAACTACAGCTTGATGCCGACAGATTACAAGCCTGGTGTAACCAAAACGGAATGAAACTTAATATAACAAAAACCAAAGCAATGCTCTTTATAACCCACCAAAAAAGAAATTTTCTCCCACTACTCTATAAAACTCGACAATGAATCAATTGAAGTTGTCTGATCCTTTAAACTTTTAGGCGTCGTTTTACATCATAACTTTTGGAAAGACCATATTCACTATATCTCTTAAAAATTCAATCAGAAACTTTTCCTTCTCCGTAAGATTAAACAATATCTCCCTTTCTCCTAATGCACTCTTTTTTATAATGCTCATATTCAGACATATTTTGATTACTGCTCGCCAATCTTGGACTCCTGTGACTTCAAATCTCTTGAATGTCTTTCTAGATGACAAATCATGGCTTTTAAACTAATGCTTAATGTCGATCAAACCGCTGAACTGTACCCAATGATAAATACCTTAAAAACTTTTAACAATAGAAAACCGTCATGCCTACAATTTATGTAACTTTATTTCCTACACCAACATTAGTAACAAACTAATCACTCCGGACCAAAGCTTAATATTATAAAATTAAAACAGCATACGTTTTAAAGGTTCAAACCTATGGAATTCTTTACTGTCTTATTTAAAACTGACCACTAACTTAAATTCTTTTAAGAAACAACTTTTTTAAATATCTTACTGTCAACGAATAATACTCGTCCAATCTATATTTAAAATAATATATAGGTATTTTTTCTTGTTTCACATTGTTATGCCTTTTGCTATCGTTAGGTATTATGTTTTATTAGGTGTAACTATATTGGTGGCTTGGTGCCGTCAACTTTTGTATATTAATGTCATTCTGATTATTGTATAAAGTTATCATTATTATTATAATGAGGTCCGTCCATACAACGTTAATTCAAGGGTTTTAATTTGTTGCTGTGACAACTACAAAATGAGTAAAACTCAGATTCTATTTGGTTTGGGGGATTTTATTGTTCAAAATTTCGCTTTACTTGTCTTTACTACACTAGGATCCGGAAGAGTTATATAACCAGCGTTTTGGTCGAAGGAAGGGGAGGGGGTGGGGGGGGGTAGCCTATAAAACGGCGAGTTCTTCGCCTTTTGATGCACGGAATCGGGTAAAACACTAGAAACGTCACCGCTGATTGATTAATTCATAGAAATAGATAAATATTTATATATTTTCTACGGATTAATCAATGTCTGACGTCATAGGGCCAAAAGACGCTCGTTTATCCCCTGACGTGAAATTCCAATTTAATTTGTCAGATTTTTATGTAGTGTATGCCATCGAAAGTATAAAAATACGAAACGAAATATAGATCTGTATTTTAATCAGATTGTGACGGCTATTGCTACTGGATTTTTGTGTATTAATCTTGACTTTGACATACTATGGTGTTACGTTTCTGTTTAATCTACATTGCGTATTCAAATCAATAGTATGTGTAATATAATCCAGTTCCAATTTAAATATAAGCGTTGTATATTTCTTGGTAAGCTTCGCATGGACCCATACTTGTGTAATCGCATGGGTTTGGGTCCACACTTGTGTAATTTTATAGGAGGTGTTGTATGCAGGAGCATCAGTGCACCGTCCCCAAAGCCCCTACACTTTTTAACCCGTCACTATTATTTTAACGATCTTTTTTTTATTTTACTTCCCTATTATGTCATACTCGTTCATTCATAAACCAAATAACACAAGGTTTGATATAACTACTGTTAACATATTAAAGTCAAGTTGATTATAAATGTAACTCAACTCATCCTATTTATACCTAAAACACGATTGTCAGTTCTTTTCTCTGAATGCTAAAGAGAGAGGGGGTAACGTCCACTCCATCCATTATAGATATAATACATTGTAATAGTATATATTGTGGATATGATAGATTGTAATAATAAAATAAAACCAAGTACGAACAATCCAAACCATTAGACAAAATTTGAAGTCCTAAAAAAACGGTATAGGCAAAATAGTGTAATTAGGCAAAATAGTGTAATCAGCAAATGGACTGCCCACCGTGTACAAAATACAAATATGATAGGTTGTAAATAGAATATATTGTACATTGTAAAATCGGCCAATCATTCACTGGCATAAATAGACGTTTTAATTGGCAAATGCCCACTCTAACTTTCTAGGACAATGTGAGCATAAACAATATAAAAATAAACATCAAAAGTTTTTACAGCCAATGTATCGTGAACATTTGTCATACAGAATTTGAACGTTTTTTATTTATGACACTTGAGACGTTAAAGTAGCGAAGTCTCTAAATCTAAAATCTTCGACATTGAAAACACGAATTCTTTGTCAATTTAAATCAAAATCGATGTTGTGATCTTACCGGTAAGAAGATGGACTTCTGAGATCTTATATTTAAGAAAAAAAAGTAAACATTTTACCATTGGTACACGAATCAGTGACATCGTATTCTTATCTGGAGAGGATAAATACTATCGGTGTAGATTGGAATAACCGGACGCTACAGATTGCCTTTTGATTGAAACTTCAGACGTATTTCGCTGAATATAACTGATTTGAAATTGCGGTAAAACGGAAACGATTGAATGTAAATCCGTTTATATAAATTCATATTACATTATCATATGCTTTGCAACCCATTTGGGTCCATTCTAGGTCCCAAATATAAGCGATTTAGCTCCTTTAAACTCAATTTCTACGCAGTGCGATTTAGTGTATTCGCCACTGTCTGTCTACGTGTCTGACATCTTGGAGCCACTCAAGTCTAAAGACAGAAGTTTTGAGAAGCAAAAATCTCGTAAATTTTTGAAGTATTATGTTATGGCATACATGTACATTAAAGTCGAATTGTCATGACTCCGGTCAAAAATAAAATTGAGCTTTTTTTTAAATTATATATATTATTTTGAGATGACATTAATTTGAAAAACTATCACGCCAAGAACATAAAGGGCGTTTGTCTCTATTCATTGGAACCTTAACATCGACGAAAATGGGTCTTAAAGCACACAATTATTAATGTAATGTGAATCTATTTTCAAATTATTTTTAATGTAAATATTAATCAATTATGTTTGATGAAATACGCGCGAACGGTACAACTTGTACTTAGTCGTTTATGCCTGCTTAATCTATTCTACATTATTTTTTGTTATTTTGTCTTTTGTGAATCAGCCATTACTATTTACACCTGCATTGTCTTTTGTAGAAGATATTTTTCTTTGTTCATTACAATGGCACCCGCTACTACAGAATACACGACTCGTATACTGATTTTAAAAATGTTCATTATGTCTTAAATAATGAATATTAGGATCCTATATAGTCAAGGCAAGATAACAACATCAGTATTGAATGACAAGGAATTTTAATTTTTAATTTGATTGAGTTACAGGTTTATCTACTTTAATATGGAGTAGGCCTATGTTATCGCACGTTCACGCCTGCAGGTAGGCCTACTTTCTAGTTACTGAACAAAATAAACCCCAAAACGTCATTCCACAATATTTCTGATTTACGTAAAATGTCAATTGTATCAATATGCGCAAAATATTAATAAATATGATGCGAAAGAAGATCCCCGAGGCGAGGATTTGTTGACGGTTATGTTAATATATTATTATCAAATAGAAACAGTAACATCATACGAGCTACACATAAGATGAACAACACAAACAGGGTTAAATAGAACAGTTACACCATAAGCAGAGTTACATAGAAGAGGAACAACACAGAGTTAAATAGAACAGTTACACCATAAGCAGGAGACATAGAAGATGAACAACACAAACAGGGTTAAATAGAACAGTTACACCATAAGCAGAGTTACATAGAAAAGGAACAACACAGGGTTAAATAGAACAGTTACATCATACGAGTTACACAGAAGATGAACAACACAAACAGGGTTAAATAGAACAGTTACACCATAAGCAGAGTTACATAGAAGAGGAACAACACAGAGTTAAATAGAACAGTTACACCATAAGCAGAGTTACATAGAAGAGGAACAACACAAACAGAGTTAAATAGAACAGTTACACCATAAGCAGAGTGACATAGAAGAGGAACAACACAGAGTTAAATAGAACAGTTACACCATAAGCAGAGTTACATAGAAGAGGAACAACACAAACAGAGTTAAATAGAACAGTTACACCATAAGCAGAGTTACATAGAAGAGGGACAACACAGAGTTAAATAAAACAGTTACACCATAAGCGGATCTAGAGTTAAGAAACAGTTTTAAACAAAACAACAGATATATGCAATCAGTATAAAATATATTTTGTTAACAATTTATTCAAAAAATTAACATATTTTTATGTTAAAATATGATAAGAAAGATGAACCCTAAGGCGAAGATTCATTGACGTCTATGAAACTGTCAGTCATATAACTATATGTAGGTTTAAAATACATATAGAAATATTAACAGCAGAAGCAGACATATATAGCGGTTAAGCAGCGGGTAAGCAATGTTTTATTAATTTGGTAACTAAGTCAGAACCGACCATTTAAAATTAATTAATTAATCGGAATTCTTCTCGAAAAGAACATCGGTGCTACAGAAAAGACATTTTATTGTTTAGGTCCTAACAAGGGGATAATTTGTTTTTTGTATTTGCGATAGATGATGGGTTTTTAACAGATTCTTTTCAATTTCGTGCTAAGCATTGTGGTCAGCAAAGCAAAAAACCCTAACGATGTTCCGCGTTCTGCGATTTTCCGTTTCACCCGTTGCCGAAAACTTTGTCTGTTCATGACATTTGCCCACAGGCAATATAAATATCTTTATTGTCGTTGAAAAACATTGAAGTTTTAACACCTATCTTGATTCTACGGGACAATACCCATTGTTATTTTTCTTATAGTTACCTGTTCTTAAGGCTCAGTTAGCGAAACCTGTAGTGGGGCACAGGTCGTGTGCTGTCTTGAATATCAGCATTGGATATTGGTAAGTATCGCCTTGTATTACAGTCATTTTTTAAACAATATTTTATTCAAATAAGTAAGATGCTATACATACACTTTCAAAAGTTAAGGATTCAAAGACAAGCCAAAGGCTTATATTTATTCGCACTCTTATTTAATAAATATAGTTAAAAAAAAGACATACAAAATACATTTAACTTTTGTTCACTATTAATCGTACATGCAAGTAATTTAATAGTCAATGTCACCGTTTTAAAGAGTTTGTGAATTAATAAAAAAAAGTTGGTAATATATTTGTAGTCTGAAATCCAACATTGGAAAACTTTGGACAATGTAACAAATAGTGGCCACAGGAACAAGTTGGGTTGTCCGTTAAGTGCATGGCGAATTTATGGTAGTTTAAGTTGCTCTTATTGTGGCGCAGTTGTGTGTGGATTATTTGAGAAGGTAATAATTTATCATCATTGGTTAACTCTGTGTTAAAGAGTTTTATACTAGGGCATGCTTTCGTATCCTCGGCTAAATTATTCCAGTCTTTTATTACGGACGGTAAAAGGGAGGGTAGTATGAGCAGGAATATTTCTATACAGTTGCTAAATTCCACGTTTTGTAAGGGTTTACGTCCGAGGATTTGGGAGGAACTAGGATAGGCAAGTAACCTGGGGTTATTTTATTCACCATTTTGTAAAACAGAATTGGTTTATGGTGATATCGTCTAATTTCAAGCGAAGTGAACCCGGGTTCTTTATACAATAGATTATAAGATGTACCTCTCACTAATCCAGATTGAAGTTTTCAAGTGTACAGTACTTCAGTGTTTAGTTCAGTTATTCCAAATTACGTCACCGTAGTCGAATAACAGTAGTATAATGCGCCATTTTGTAAAACAGAATTGGTTTATGGCGATATCGTCTAATTTCAAGCGAGTAAACCCAGGTTCTTTATACAATAGATTATGAGATGTACCTCTCACTAATCCAGATTTAAGTTTTCAAGTGTACAGTACTTTAGTGTCTAGTTCAGTTATTCCAAATTACGTCACCGTAGTCGAATAACAGTAGTATAATGCGCCATTTTGTTAAACAGAATTGGTTTATGGCGATATCGTCTAATTTTAAGCGAAGTGAACCCAGGTTCTTTATACAATAGATTATGAGATGTACCTCTCACTAATCCAGATTTAAGTTTTCAAGTGTACAGTACTTTAGTGTTTAGTACAGTTATTCCAAATTACGTCACCGTAGTCGAATAACAGTAGTATAAATGCTTTGTTTATTGTTTAAAGGAAGCTTCTGCTTAAACGATATTTAAAACTTCTGAAACAATCTATTAATTTACTAACTTTGATTACAGTATAATTAATATGAGCAGTCCAATAATAATTACTACTTAAATGGACTCCTAGATGCTTGTGGTTTTTGTTATCAGTTAGTGCTGTTCCATCAAAGTAAAGATTAATAACAGTAGGGTTTTTGTTTTCTCAAGAAAGTTTTCTCCATGGTCCTTGTTTTGTGTGGATTAAAGTTAATTTTCCAACTATTCAAAAAGTTACTAAGTTCATTTAAGTCTTTATTCAGAAGGAATTGGCATCCTATTTGATCATCGATTAAATGTGTAGGGTGTATTATCCGCAAATATATGGAAATTTGCAGTTATTCCACGCGTAATATTGTTTACATAAATCAGCAATAGAAGAGGCTCGAGAACTGAGCCTTGTGGTACTCCATAATTTATCTTGAGGATATAGGAGCTCTGACTACGGATTATTGCTGACTGTTGACGGTTTTGTACGTAATTTGCAATTAATCTTAGCAATTTTCCTCGGATTCCAATAGGGTTTAATTTACAGATGAGACCCTTGTGTCAAACAATGTCCAATTCCTTACTAACATCCCCGTGATCAAGCAAACGACAAAATTGGTCATAGAGGTCAACCATTTAGAATATTGTAGAGTCATTACTTCTGATACCAGATTGAAGCGGAGTCAATATATCATGACTAATAAGAAAATTGTTAATATATTTAAAAATACATTTCACCAAGATTTTACCTAGGGTTGATAACAGAGATATTGGTCTATAATTTTAAGGGTCATGCCTGTTCCCTTGCTAGTGGATCGGTACTACGCTGACTTATTTCCAACAGTTTGGAAAAGTGACGTTGTCGATAGAATTGAAAAGTTTTGTTAACGGCCTGCATAGGCTTTTTGCACACGATTTTAATATTGAATTATTGATGTTGTCAAACCCGGGGCTTTCAGTGCTTTGTGTTTCCCTTTCCGTGTCACGCTTTATTCTAAATATACCCCTGGCATATGTATAATTGTCAACGAGTATTTTATACCAATTTCTAATAAACTAGAATTCAAACATTTTTCTGACACGTTAATAGTTTCAGATTAGATCAAAGATATACATTATGTAAAAACTAAATAAGCCTTTAGCAGGCCTCTCTGTCTTTGGTTCATATGTTAAGTAAACTTATAATTAGACATTCGGTAACATGAAAAGCTCATCATCAACTCGCTAGTACATCGGATTGTCGTGACTTTGAATGGATTATGACATCTCCGCCATTTAATGATTTAACGTTAAAATCAGGTTCGAGCCAGCTACTGCTACTGTCACGGGAACTGTTGGAACACGGCAACGTCAGATCACCCTTACCATGGCCAAATTCTTTTGCATCGTCAGTGACTTGCCAGACAGCAATGGGCCGCAAATCAGGGGTGTCTGTACAACACAAATGTCATCTTCTCGGATGAATCCCGATTCAACCTTAGCTTTCCTCGTGAAAGTCACCGTATCTACCTACGTCGTCATGAACGCTTTGCTCGTAACTGTGTGCTGGAGAGGGATCGTTTCGGGAGAGGTGGCGTCATGGTTTGGGCCGCTATCAAGTCAACTCCCGGTCCCAGTTGATGATAGTCCAGGAGAATTTCAACGCACAACATTATCTTGACGCCATCCTTCGTCCGATGTTACTTCCATTGCCGGCTGAACATGGCGTCCGTCGAAAGATGGTTTTCCAGCATGCCAACTTCCGACTCCACACTGCCATGTTGACAAGACACTTTCTGAACAATCATAATGTCCGTGTTACGGCAATCTGTTTAACATATAGTTAAGACATCCGTCTTTTATTTCTGTCCAAGATGACTGACCCTTGAGAGGTCAGACCGATATATTTATATGGGTTACGTCACATATTTATGTTTATTAACAAATAAAGTTGGTGTTTATAACGCCAAAAGGGGCTTGGGACGGCCTAGTGGTCTAGAGTGTCGCGCTAAAACCTCTAGAAGGCCGACCACCTTTGGCTTGCGGCTGTGGTTTCGAGCCCTGGTGTGAGCATATGTGGCATGGAGATAGGGGCGCTATCTCAACCTCGTGGGTTTCCTCCGGGCACTCCGGTTTCGTTCCCAATGCTAAAGACCCCTACGCGTATGCGAATTATTGAAATAAAATTAAACCATATGTTAGTCCCGAAATGACCTAATTGTGTTGAGTGAACGTTAAATCTCTCTCTCTCTCTCTATCTCTCCCTCTCTCTATCTCTCGCTCTCTCTCTATCTCTCTCTCCCTCTCTCTATAACGTCAAAAAAGATTACCTCTGTACCTATTTACGCTAAATATGGAATATTGTTTTAACCAGATATACTTCAAACACCTTTATTTATTTTTCTTATATTTCAAAACAATGTTTTAGAATTTAGTTTGTCGGAGAAAAAAATTTAATATTTCGGGGTCATTAAATCTATATGCTACAAATAACAGAATTTCAGCATAGTGTATATAAGACCTTTATTTAGAGCATGAAATAGACATACATATCGAGAGAAGCTCTACTCAAAGACTGCTTTAGTCTCAGTGAACTCCTGCTTATTAAGCCTTCAACAATTAGCCTAGATGAATATTTCAGATGATAATCATATATGATATTGTTTATTATTAAATTATGGTGTTTGTAATTACACTGCATATTTCTCTGAAAGTCAATGTCGGGTCAACACATTATCTTTGAAGTTATATCTAGGGTTCATATGTAGCTTATTAATAATAATTGAATAATTAGAAGTTTATTAAAATCGTGTTCTCACAGGAGTTATAGAGAGGTTACACGTCGACATCACTTATTATCCTCTTGTCATATTCCTTCCTCACCATTAAAGGACCTAAGTCCGTAACTCAAAATTCTCCAAAATCTTCGACATCGAAAACACGAATTATTGGTCAATTTAAATCAACATTAATAATGTAAACTTACTGGAAAAGGATGAGCTTCTGATATCCGATATTTAATATAAAATATTTTTTTTAAAATTGGTCCACGACTCGTGTACCATAATGCGCTTCAGCTCCAGTTGTATCGAGGGACGAGGCTAGACACATTGCATTGTATCAAGTGGCGGAATGTAGACTGGAATAACCAGGCGCTAGAAATGTGCACTAGATTGAGACTGCACGGCTTATTTCGCTGGACATATCTGATTTGAAATTGGAGTAAAAACGGAAACCATTAAATGTAAATCGGTTCATATACATTCATATTACAGTATTATATGCGTTGCGACCCACTTTTGTGAATTTCTAGGTCCCAAATATAAGCGATTTAGCTCCTTTAAGTTATTTAATTGAAAATTAAAAATTGAAAATCAATAACAATTCAAAACAGTCAGGTCACTGGCTTCATCTGTATAACATGTACTTGATGGCATATTAATAAAGGTATATCACACACGAAATAAAAACACACGCGATAGAAGACATCTAACACGATATAAAAGAGTACACAGGAAACAATGAAAACACACACGATCATATATTTATACTAATACTGGAACAAAATATTGGTCCTAGACTTCTTGTAAAACGATACCATTTATTCGGTCTACACCTCTCGCTATACCATTAATTTCTGCCAGTCTTCTTGACTAACTGATAACAAAGTTAATGTCATTTGATTATGTCTTAATGTTGGTGTGGAATCATCTGTTCCATAGAGCATATTCTCGTCCTCGGTCTCAGTCGACACCAATCCTTTTGAGCAGAATACGTTGTTATCTAACATACATTACATACAATCGTCAATATAATTTCTATAATGTACAGCTCTAAATATGGCAATTACAATTCTAAAATATAAATACACGGGTGCACATGCTTCAATACGACATACAATATGAATATGTGGTTATACTATAAAACACATTAAAATAAATCTATAAAAAAAAACACTCTATCATATCAATAAGGTCACTGTTTCCAACACTTCATAATTATATGTGCTATTTACATGTCTGTAGTCACATGCACGGCTAATTTGATGATCTTAAACATTGTAACTGCAAACTTCGCTTCAGATTCATATTCTGTTACATTCTGTAATTCCCCTGTCTGGTTCGTTGTTGTTGTACGTTAAGATATGGTACAATTTTTACAATAATTGCATTACCCTTAATTTATCTTAATTTATATCATTGATTTTAAAATTAATTTGATAAGGTTATATCTTACTTAATCATATTTGTACCTTTAAGTTTACTTAAAATTAAAATTATGTATACTTCATTGGGAATACACCTGTATTAATCCTTAATTCGAGGTAATTTTAACTGAATTAACTATTACATAAAACAACTCAATCTTTCCCCTAATAACAATTATTAGCATTAATGAGTACATATCAGTAATCAGTAATTAATACCATTGAAACTCATTAGTATGCTCCCTACTTACTGACAGTGAACATTTTTATCTCATTATTAACAAATCATCTTCAATTAATTACCTTATAACACTATAAACCTCAGAATGCCTCGTTCGGCATTTTTGTCCAAACGAGGTAAAATAATGCCTCGTAGTCTGCAGTTCCAAAACGAGTTTTTTTTTTAAATTGCTCTGTTTTTGGAACGAGATATTTTGTTCAGAACGAGGCTGGGTAAAATGCCTCGTTTACTAAGATAGTTATTGGCGCTATTTGCTGTCAGCGAATTTGTAAAAATTCAAAGTTATTTTATTTAATACGAAAATAAAACCAGTTCAAACTATGATATTATAATTAGAAAATAGACAAGACAAGAATACACACCATACCATAAATTATTTTCGCATCATTTATACCCATCTGTCTTCATAATTAAACGTTTTAATTTGATTTTAATATATGGGGTGTGCTTTATTTCCCATTTAATTGACAATTGGTATAAAGCCGACAAATTTATCGCTGTTTATATGACTTTGCTCCAATAATATTGTCCAATGTTATGGGGTTTCAACAGAAACAGTCAATGCTATGGTCAAGTTATTTTTTTACAATAAATATAAAAAATAAACTGGCGTATTGGAAATATGTGATGAAATTTAATACTTTTTTAATTAATAAGAATGGATTATTTGCTGTATTTAGATCAGATAAAAACTAATTTGTTTGCGGTATCAGTTAGGTGGAGGTGTAAAACACACAGCTACCATGATTAATTTACAACCCCAATTTAGCTTTCTCAACACCTCAGTTGTAACTTAACACCTAAACTTGATTGGGCAATAAATTTATCAAGGCAAGGTAACTGTGTGTCTTCAATAGTTTTACACCTTCACCTTTGGCGTTTATTCTTGTCTTTTCTTTTTCTCTGATTATAATATCATAGTTTGTACTTGCTTATTTTCGTATTAAATAACATAAATTTTAATTTTTACAAATTCGCTGATAGCAAATAGCGCTAATAACTATCTTTAAAAAAAAACCACGTTAAGTAAACGAGTCACTTTTACCAAGCCTCGTTCTGAACAAAATACCTCGTTCCAAAAAAGTCCAATTTACAAAATCCTCGTTTCGGGACTGCAGACAACGAGGCATTTTTTTTACCTCGTTTGGACAGAAATGCCCAACGAGGCATTCTGAAGTTTATTAGCCCTATCGGGTTATTGTGTAAGACATTCAACCACACGCTGTGCCTCGTACGTAACTAACGTGACGAAATTTTTGGTAGCTAGCTTCTTTTCCCCACGTATCCAGTGAATGGCCATTTTGCTCAGTAATCCCAGACAGAATTTGGCTATTTTTTATAATTGCTTTAAAGTTTTAAATTTTTGTTCAGAACTGAAATAAACTAACTATTAGTCAACCCCCTCGCTAAAAACATTAGCAGAATTTTTTGGGTAAATGTGAAATTGACCCGTCCGAAGCACAAATAGTGCCAATAGTGCGGCACCCGCGTGTGTCAAATGTCCGTTTTAACTTGCTAATTCTGTTAAAATCCCATTTTCTTCCGGGAATTATTATTCAATCTCGAGTTGTGTCCGTGTTATTGCACATACAACCCTGATACGACACAGGTTTTCTGTTAGACGAAGTCATTGTACTTTCGTTTGTTTGTTTACAAACTGACCTCTGTGCGTTGACCTCGCGACCTGTGACGTTTTATAACGGCATGTGAATATCATGGCTGTTAATTGTGTCAGAGTCACTTCTCTGCAGGTAGGGTGAGTCTGTCGTTCAGATTGGCTGTGCCTGTAACCCCGCGATCAACCTTGTGTGTATAAGATAGCCTATAATTTCAACTATAGAACTGTTTCATTACCCCCCCCCCCTCCTCAAGCTTATAGCAGCATGCGTGCTAATTAACACACTGGTATCAGATTAGATGGACACACCCAGTCTTCAAATTTCATATTTAAACCTTTTCGTTAATTCATTCATTGCTTGCTGAATTAAAACCAAACAGCGTTTTGAAAAAGATGTGATCAGCATTTATTCTAAGACCCGATTGTATTATATTCCCTACGTTTAACACATAATTATAACAAACAACAATTTACAAAACATTAGTATGGTTTTACGTATACACTACGCATGATATATTATGAGGGAATTCAACATTTATTCGACAGCTAATCGCACATTCAAAAATCAAATTTAAATCACCCATTTTACCATGGTATATTTTCACGCCTTTAACACACACTTATAATTTAAAACAAAAAACAAAACGATACGAATAATCCACAAACAGTTATATTGCATAAGCTATTCGATATATATTGCAATGCACCCTATTTCAATTTAAACCATTATTTAAATCCGTATACCGACCCAAATGCTACTCGCGAATTTACAAAGGGTCGACCAGTCTTAAATTTTCCTTGGGGATATTCTTTAACCCAAAACATAAATAAACGCTACTCGCGATTTTACACAAATCTATAGCGGAACAGTACCCGGTTAAACACATATACATTACTTGTACATAACACAACATTACATTAATTACAACCTAGCTGTATAGATCGGAGACTTCATTTATTTCTTTTAGCTTAGTTTTCCCTTTTCAATTTTACATCTATTTATGCCTACGGTTATATAAAATTAGTATATGTTTAAACCTAACTCTTAAGCTACGTCTACACTAGCAGCATTCACCGTCTACACTATTCTTTAATATGCCGGTTTTTTCCTAAAACGCGGGTTTTTCAATTTCTCAATCGTAAAACCCGGCTTTTTAAAATCCGGCAATAATTGAGAGATTTTTCAGAATCAAAAACCCGGCTTTTTAAAAAATAAAAAACGTCAATTTTATGTGTGTAGACGGTAAAACCCGGGTTTTATCGGGTACCCGGATGTCATCCTTCCCGAACTTCCGTACATTCATAACATTGGCATTGCTTCCGGTTCTAAGATCATAGCCACGAAGGATGTTAGTCGAAAGTGTCTTCGGCGGATATACGATCGTTATCGTCTTGCACGTCATTTTCTCGCCCTCTTCCGTAAGTCTGTCAGCGATCTGCTATATTCCATAAGCTGGATATATAACTGAACCAAAGTAACTAAAGTAATCATTATTATTATATTATCTCTGCAAAATTGACTGAAGCCGATGGCGTAAAAAATAAACCGAAAGTTCGAGAAATAACGAAGGTCGGTGTTAATCGTCTTTTACCGTTACAAAACTTCAGTCAGTGTAGACGATACACTTGAAAAAGCCGCGTTTTTAAAAAGCCGGCTTTTACTAGCCTAGTGTAGACGAAGCTTTTGTTACTTAAAGGAGCTAAATCGCTAACATTTGGGACCTAGAAATTGACCCTAATGGGTCGCAACGCATATAATAATATAATCTGATTGTATATTAACTGTTTTACATTAAATTGTTTCCGTTTTGACTCTAATTTTAAATCAGTTATGTCCAGCGAAATACGGCATGAGTCTTAGTCAAAGAGGGAATTATAGTGTCTGGTTATTCCAGTCTACTGCGCATGCCCACCAGCTAAGATATGGCCTCAGCGTTTGACAGGAGTTGTTGAATATGTCTAGCCTCGTTCTGTCTGGTCACTTGTTACAAGTGACGCTGAAACGCACTATGGTACACGATTCGTGTACCAATGGTAAAATCTTTTTTTTGTTTTAAATATTGGATATCTGAGGCCTACCGTTTCAAGGTGAGATCACAACATCAATGTTGATTTAAATTGACCAATAATTCGTGTTTTCGATGTCGAAGATTTTGGAGGATTTTGAGTTACGGACTTAGGTCCTTTAAAGGAGCTAAATCGCTAATATATGGGACCTAGAAATTGACACAATTGGGTCACAGCGCATATAATAATGTATTATAAATGTATATAGACTGATTTACATTCAATCAGTGGCGGAGCCACGGGGGGGGTATGGGGGGGTAGTTACCCCCCCCACTTTTGAAAATCATGGCCATCCCAATTTTGCTAAAAATGACATAAAATTTATGGGGGGGGGGGTGGGTAGGATCCTTTTTTTGTGCATTATAGTATATTAAAGTACAACATCACATGTTGAATTTTCATAAAAGACCACTCCCCCCTCCCAAAAATTTTTTGGCTCGCTACGCTCGCCATACTTTTTATTACAACTACTCAGCAACTCCTGGCTACTTCCCTGGGCCAGTGGCAGAGCCACTTTTGAAAATCATGGCCATCCCAATTTTGCTAAAAATGACATAAAATTTATGGGGGGGGGGGGGTGTTAGGATCCTTTTTTTGTTCATTATATTATATTAAAGTGCAACATCACATGTTAGAAAGGGATTTTCTCGACCTAAAACGGTTGTATCCAATAGCTGGAGAAGGGCGTTTCCCTAAGCAAAAAGGGCGTGGCTTAAAAAAAACATGGGGGGCAAAGCCCCCAGACCCCCATAGCTTTTTACCCCCCCACTCAGCACCGGCTGGCGCCGCCGCTGCATTCAATCATTCCAGTCTTTAATAATATAATGTCAAACTAGCTTTGTTCGTCGAAATACGCTCGACGTCTCAACCGAAAGAAAATCTCAAGCGTCTGGTTATTCAAGTCTACATGCTCTGTCTACAGATAAGAAAATGCGTCTCCGTCTAGCCTCGTTCTTTAAGTCCCTCGTTAAAAAAGGACCCGAAACGCATTATGGTACACGATTCGTGTAACAATGGCTTTTTTTTTTATTTTGTCTTAAATATTGGATATCAGAAGCCCATTTATTCCCGGTAAGATAACAACATCAATGTTATTTTGAATTGACAAATAATTAGTGTTTTCATTGTCGAAGATTTTGAATGATATTGAGTTACGGACTTGGGTCCTTTAACTATGTATCGTATCTACTACGTAGCATTATGCAGTTCTTTGTGACACAGGCTAGATGTTGAAATCGCCCAAAACCCCACATCTAACGTGTGACACACGCCTCTTCATTGCTACATATTACGATAACCGTCCATTTTTTTTTTATAAACTTAACCTATTTCCGTAACATATTTCCTGAACTTATTTCCTGAACTTATTTCCTTAACTTATTTCCTTATCTTATTTATTTTACTAGTTTGACGTTCATTTTAAACCCTTATATTTAGCATATCCCTAAACTAAAAAATTTATTAAAATTATCCCTTGGTATTTTTGGCTTTCCGTGGTCAGTTTATTAGGAAATATGCACGAACCTTAAAACTAAAGGAAACTCAGTCTTTTTCCAAGGTTTTCATCCCATTCTGATGTTAGCGAAACCATTACTGCTGTCTTCAGTCAGTGACCCATGATCGTCTTGAAATCTAACTTCTGCTGGCGTCTAACAAGATTTCCTGCGGCTAGGATTGGCTCACGCTGTGTCAGATTCACGGTCACCCTTTCTTATACCTGTAACACTATATGTTACAAATAACAGAATTTCAGCACAGTGTATATAAGACCTTTATTTAGAGCATGAAATAGACATACATATCGGGAGAAGCTCTATTCCAAGACTGCTTTAGTCTCGGTGAACTCCTGCTTATAAAGCCTTCAACAATGAGCTGAGATGATAATCATATATGATTTTGTTTATTATTAAATTATGGTAATTGTGATTACACTGGATATTTTTCTGAAAGTCAATGTCGGGTCAACACATTCTCTTTGACGGTATATCTAGGGTTCATATGTAGCTTATGAATAATAATTGATTAATTAGAAGTTTATTTAAAATCGTGTTTTCACAGGAATTATAAAGAGGTTACACGTCGACATCACTTTGTCATAGATGTCATCTTTATCAGTGATACTGGCGGCCAAGCGAATATTCACTGCAGATCAGTGTGGTGTTACGGATTGGCCCGCTATGTCTTCGGACATGAACCCGATCGAACACAGTTGGGATGAACTTAAAGCCGTGACACCACGAACTGTTGCAGAGTTTGCACAAGCACTCCAAAATCAATGGCAAACAACCCCACTGCGTGTAGTGAGCCATCTGTGTCACAGCGTGTTGTGAGTGAGCCATCTGTGCCACAGCGTGTTGTGAGTGAGCCATCTGTGTCACAGCGTGTAGTGAGTGAGCCATCTGTGTCACAGCGTGTAGTGAGCCATCTGTGCCACAGCGTGTTGTGAGTGAGCCATCTGTGTCACAGCGTGTTGTGAGACATCTGTGTCACAGCGTGTTGTGAGCCATCTGTGCCACAGCGTGTAGTGAGACATCTGTGCCACAGCGTGTAGTGAGCCATCTGTGCCACAGCGTGTTGTGAGTGAGCCATCTGTGCCACAGCGTGTTGTGAGACATCTGTGCCAATCCACGCCAAGGCGACGTCGGGCATGTGTAAGAGCATGTGCTATTGTAGTGAATTATTTTATGAAATGATCCACATATGCTTGTTATCTGGATGACCTGGCGCCTGGTACGATCGGGCATTTTTATGCGCGATTTCTTAGTTTTCTTTTACTGGCACAGGTACTATGTCTTTTTCTTTTACAAGTCCCCAAATCTGGGATTTCGTGCGGAGGTAGTTCGGAGGTAACAGTCTGTGAAGTAGAACATGTTCCCCTGTACCTGTGTATCGCTAATTATAAACCGAATGTGTGCAGAAAGTTAGTACATATCACTGAAAAATTGTTCAGTACAAACTAAGTTGATTCACACTCGATTTGCTACTAAACAAACTCATGGGTTTATTTTCTCGCGGATTTATCGACCTTCTATGAACTTATCTATACCTATATCCTTACACCGGGAGAAATTATCTAGTCTCGGTGAAATGAACCATGGTCATCCGGTAGAAAATTACTTTTGTATTTTTTTGAAACGGAAAACAGTTTTTTTTTAAAGAAAACTAACCTGCCGCACACGAGGAAGTCATTATACTAATAATAAAAGGCGAGACCTCTTTTTGCGGCGCAGACTTATCACTGAGTAGTAAACCGTCATTAAAGGCTTGTATAGCTGACCTAGGTTTTAAGAACTTGTTTACGCAGACGGCAGAAATCTCGTCGACGTCTTATTGTGTTAAATCTTAAATGACACAATATATCCTCAAGTAATATACATGATTTGAAACAGATGAAGTTACTAATACTTCTAGAAATGACATTTAGTAATTGAACTGTAACACACTGTAAACACTGTTTGTGTTTGTGGGTGATTGGTGCTGCTCCAATGACGTGCGGCGTTTTGAGGCATTGCATATAGATGAATCTGTAGTTGTTATCCACAAATAGTGTTTAGTGTTTAACTAATTTTTGACTTTAAACTATGAATTAAAGTACTCGTATTGACTGATATTACCATTATATGTACATACTATGTACTCTTTGTGTAATTAATCTTAATTAAAGTTTAAAGTGGAATGACACCTTATTTTAATACATATTTTAATTAACATAAGATAGGTCCAATCACAATATCGTGCAATAGGTGTATTAATGTGATTTTTAGGTATAACCCCGAAAACAATGCCAAAATAGTGTTTTCACTGCTTACAGAAAAATGAATTTTATAAAAAAAAATTATGAGAGTGACTCTCCCACACTCTCCCTATCGAGCTGGCGCTCGGTCTGTGCAGCCTCATGACTGGCGCATACTGTCAACATTGTATATTTCTCCGTTTCCGCCCTTCCCCCCACAAATTATATTTCACGGCTATGTTGCAACGGTACCAGCGTACCCAGTTGTTGACACCCTTTACAACACTCCTGTCTAACAAATCATAAAGCTGTGGTGTTACGGTGGCGGCATAATATTTCACGGTCACACCACAGCCACTCTAACCATTCATAATACATCTAACTATCCCTTTACAGCACTTCACTCCTTACACATTTCCCCTCGTCCTACGTCAACAACACACCTCATACACCCAGTTCGCTGATTAACCCTTGTACCACGTCTACTGGATTTTATCAATTGCTATGTAAAAGTTGTTGCAGTAAATAAACTTTGAATTTGTCATTGAAATTTTAATGGCTTTTAGTTTTATTACAGTAAAATAAAAGGTCGCGTTGTTTTAGAGGTCAATATTTCATATTATTTTAGAATTCTTCACAAATTGACCATGTTGTTTTAGATGTAAATATTTTATATTATTTTACTATAGTTTACGAGTATTAAATCCAATAGACCATGTTGTTTTAGATGTAAATATTTTATATTATTTTACTATAGTTTACCAGTATTAAATCTAATAGACCGTGTTGTTTTTAAGTCAATAAGTCAATATTTTATATTATTTACTATTGTAAAACAAAAGGTCATGCTGTTAAAGATGTAAATGTTTTATATTATTTTACTATAGTTTACCAGTATTAAATCCAATAGACCATTTTGTTTTAGATGTAAATATTTTATATTATTTTACTACAGTGTACCAATATTAAATCCAAAGGTCATGTTGTTTTTGAAGTCACTATTTTATATTATTTACTATTGCAAAACAATGGGTATATTTTTTTTTACTATAGTTTACAAGAATAAAATCCACACAATCCATCAACATGCAGATGTTAGTATGTCTAGTATTTGTATCCATTGCTATGATAATGCCTACAGATGGTTACCGCTCTCATTTTCACCATTTCAACCATTTCAGAAGAACCGTAGCGTGTAAGTACAACAAATTAGTCATCCATCCTACGATACCTTGTACATTTTAGCAACAAAAATAAGCCCCAACACAGATCTGCCAAGATGATGTAAGCGCGATTTGGGCGTACCTTCTTAGCAGATAAAAACAAAATTTCATTATTTGTCCCATCTCTTGATAATTAGTACAACAGGGTCGGCTCATAGGATTCCCCCCACTGATAAAGACCCCTACACGCAAGCAAATTATTAAAATAAAAGTGAATGCTATGTTTGTCCCGAAATGACCTAGTTTGTATCGAATGAACGTTAATCCCATCTTCCCCTCTCTCTCTCTCTCCCCTCTCTCTCTCTCTCTCTCTGAATGAAGCGAAGTGGTTATCGGTAATGGTGTCCTATTTAAGATGTATCAGAGGTAATTAGGACAACACGATACACGTGAGGTCCAATTTGCACAGGTTTATGCATCTTCCACATACAAGGGTAAATTAAACCCTTGCGTGAATAAGCCAATATATTTGTTGTAACTGCTAACTGTCTGGAGATCCAATGGGGCATTGTCAAGGAGGTTACGATACAACAACTGTGGTAAATTCCTTGAATTGGTATTAAAGAAATCCTGGTAAAATGCAAATTACCTCATAAAACATGTTAATTGCACGGACTTTTTTCTGTTTTTCTTTCGTGTTCTCTTATCTAATGACATTCAATTACCTTATTGTATTGTCAGATATCCTCTTACAGTCCTATATAACAACTGTTGGTCTTCGAAGGAATTATAAGTGAGCAGAAATTTAGCCGTGCGTCTGTTATCACTCGTCGCTTCAGGCAGTTAAATAGAGCAGTCGCCCGTGTTTTCCTTTTCGTTACGTCACTGCTGATTCGGGTAGCGTGTAATACTCAGCTATCGCAGCAATGACGTCTGCGTTAAAAGTATATTTTGAATGTGTTTAACCAGCTCTATCACATATGTGATAATGACGGGCACCAATATTATCCTTTAAGTCAGTCAGCTAGCTTTAACCCTTGTGTCTAAAAACGGAGAACATGTAGTTTTTCCAACGCATCTGTGCAATTTAAGATCGTCGCACGTCGTTCAGAATCGATAACTCTCAAAATATTATGGAGTTGTACAACACAATCAAGGCAAATTGTATTTCTTACCCATTCATCTAATCCGTATCGTTTACAGCTCCAGCGGCTGCAATAAAACCAACAACTCGGGTTCCAGCTCCAGTTCCTGCATTCCCGGCTCCAAATAGAGCAACAAATTGGGCACCATCACCTACATTTCCACCCACAAATAAACCTGCACAATGGGCTCCAGCACCTACATTTCCACCCCCAAATAAACCTGCACAATGGGCTCCAGCACCTACATTTCCACCCCCAAATAAACCTGCACAATGGGCACCAGCACCTACATTTCCACCCCCCAAAAAACCAACACAATGGGAACCGGCTCCTGCACCCGCACATCAAAATCAAACACCAACTCGTGCACCAGCTCGTGTATTCCCGCATCGAAATAAACCAGCACAATGGGCACCTGTATTCCCGCCCCCAGTTGGACCGACACGCTGGGTCTCATCTCCAGCATTTCCGCCTCTACTGAAACCGTTACCTGTGGAAGTAGAAGAAAAACCAGAACCACCAGCCCCGAAACCAACAGGAGCAGAAGCAGCAATGATTTTAGCCAATTACTCTTCAATTGGAGATGAGATACTTAGCAGTCTTAGGGAGGAATTGAGCAGTCTAAGAAATCAGGCAATGACACAGGTAGGCATGCTGTTTCGTACCTGGTGTAAAATGTTTGCATAATATGTATTTTACCACTGATTCTAATTCTCGTTGGCAATGGTTATCATAACTAATATGCAACTGATAGTTATGATAACTGATATACACAACTATACTTATCATAACTAATGTATGATTAATAACTATCACAACGAAAATGCAACTAATGAGTACCATAACTAATATACAACTAATAATTACCATATATAACTAATATACAACTAATAGTTATCATATAACTGAAAGTTATCCTAATAATTAGCCTAACCAATATACAACTCATAATTAACGTAACTAATATTACCTAATAGTTAGCATAACTAATATACAACTAATAATTACCATAACTAATACACAACTGATAATTAACGTAACTAATATAAACTAAAAGTTTGCATAACTAATATACAACTAATAATTACCATAACTAATATACAACTAATAATTACCATCACTAATATACAACTAATAATTACCATAACTAATATACAACTAATAATTACCATAACTAATATACAACTAATAATTAACGTAACTAATATACAACTAATAGTTAGCATAACTAATATACAACTAATAGTTACCATAACTAATATACAACTAATAGTTACCATAACTAATATACAACTAATAATTACCATCACTAATATACAACTAATAGTTAGCATAACTAATATATAACTAATATACAACTAATAATTAACGTAACTAATATACAACTAAAAATTAACGTAACTAATATACAACTAATAGTTAGAATAACTAATATACATCTAATAAACAAATAATAATTTACTGATAATTATCAAGATTAAATGTAAATGTTTAATTAATGTTCCTCTTATTTCTCCGACCTTGAGCTTTATATCAGAATCAGTCCACCCGAGGCGCAGCCGTGAAATATATACTAGTATTTGAGGGTTAGCAAATGAAATTATATAAAATCTGTGACACCGGAGGCACGAGCTGCACAGCAGCCGATGTAGCGCGATAGGGAGGGTGTGGGAAGGTCGTCCTCTCGCGGGGGGGGGGGCACCCCCATAAACATTTTTTAAAGTTTCAGTCTTATGTAAACACTATTTTGTCATTTTTTACCGGGTTCAATTAAAACATCACACCAATACAATGTTTATCATGTTTAAGTCAGGGGATGCCGTATTCATATTTTGTTCATGACTTTTACTGAATGTTACGCATGAACAACTCGACAAAAAGATTTTAGTGGGGGAATTTTTATGAGGAGGATCAAAATGAAACAAAACTTGATGACATAAATTTAGTTTATGAGGATGCATATTTGACAATCACCTTGTTTACTACAATACTGTATATATTTTCTACATTTTGTTTTACTAAACAACATGAACAATCAAGAAACTGGCACAACGCTTATAAGCTACTCGGTATTGTTGGAAACCGTGTTTCACTTTGAACATTTTATTTGAAACCTTATACCGACCGACACGCTATCTCCCGCATTTACAAAGGACCAATCAGTTTTAAATGTACCTGTGGCAAACCTTTGCCAGAAACCTATACGCTACTAGCGATTTACAGGTTATACTTTCACCATACCCGGTTAAACACATATTACTTGAACGAGAACATTACACTACATTCATGTACAAACAAACATATATAGACTTTTTAAATAGTTACGATCTGTATTCCAGACAGAAGTTGTATTCCATGGATACCAAAAGCTCCATGACCGTTACTAAAGATGTAGCATCAGTCCAGACATTAATTTGGCCTCTTCATTTACAAGTTATACAACTGGTACTTTATTAATAATATCTCTATATTTTTTTTACCTTATTCAGATTAATCTACATCCTGTTGTGGACGTTCTGGAGGATTGTCTGCCGCTGGTTGAAGATTTTTTGATAGAATTAAACGACGCGATACTGAAATTTAGGAACATACTGCCACCTTCTGCTGTCACTCCCGACGTTATTAGTAATACTGTCAAAATATCCAAAGTATTTCGACGACTCTTGGGAACCGGTGTGAAACATCAACAACCGGTACAGTACAATTGGATCTGAATATTAGTGATGCTGTCACGTGTAACAACGCACTTTTTTTACATTACTGATGGGGGCCATCCATAAAGTACGTACGCTTAAAATGGGTAAAATTGAGACCCCCCCTCCCCCCTGTACGCTCCTGTACGTACGTTTTGCCAATGAATTTACGCACCTGTACGTTTTTGGCGTGACCCCCCCCCCCCTTCAAGCGTACGTACTTTATGGATGGCCCCATGGCGATTATTGAACATGATGCCATAATGTAATTAGTTACATTTATGATGATCTAAACATTGGGCAATTGTTAGGTAAAACATCTCTTTAAATATTGAAAATCTGTACGCATTTTCATGTAAAGTTTTTAAAAAATGTCAATCTTTGTTAATTTGGCTGTAGATTAATTATCAAGGCCCTATATACCAAATAATATACACAACCGTATTAGCAGTCAAATTTTGTGAAACCATTTTATTGTCAGTATTGTCATTAAAATCAAAAGTTACAACACACGAGCATAAAAAAGTATGTATTGATAATGCTTCGCTTTGTATAGAAATGGTTTCAAAGGTATTATTAATATACATAGACGATTACAGATATCGCTAGAACAAACTTTTTGTACGAACACGTTTGCTGTGTAAAAATAAAAGGCTACTTGTATACAATAAGATTGAAATATCGGAACATTATGATCAGGCATATAAGTCAGCCAAGTCAAAACCAGTACCTTGTTGTTATTGTAATAAAGTACCAGCGTCTAGTCGTTTGGATGGGACGACAACTCGAGGTTCCAAGGAAGAAGAATTCGCCCATCCAGTCCATTAGTCTATGTTAAAAATGTTCTGTCCAGTTACAGTTTAAAAGTTAAATGGTTATGGTTAAAATTAATTTTAAGGTAAATTTGTAGAGTTTAAAAGTGAAATGCTTGAGTGTACAGTGGTTTTGGTTTCTTTTATTATGTCTCTCCTCACCAGCCCAGTAATGTATTACAAATCAACAATTAAATCCAATAGAAATGGGGGAGGGTGGGGGATTCACTACATTTATATACCATTGTAAATATAATAAGCCTAGTACTATTTAAGGGAGCGACAGTGGCTTAGTCAGTACGGCGGTAGTTCTTTTACCAGGAGGTGTCCGTTTCACTTCCGGAGCTGACCTAGAAAAATCCTCTGGGTACTTAGTTGAAGTTCCCTCGTGTCAATGATGCAGGACTGAGGATCTCGCAAGGATGGTGTCTAATATTTCGGATGGGACAAAAAGGCCTGGTCCCACGTACACATTGTCGTGCACATAAAAGAACCCTTTACAGTTGGAATAATATATATAAGAGCAGGTCATAGCGCAACTGTCTGGGCCAAATTTCCCTTTTAGCACACTGCATGACGTATGCCGATCTTCATTAGCCCAATCGGAGCAGAAAAGTAGTCTGCTAAACCTCATTGCATTTATATTTATAGTACGAGTATACTTTGCATCAGTATATGTAATAATGTACAATATTTTTTTTATAATTTGGTAGTAAAGCAAGTTGTTATGGCACCAATGGATTATTGTTGGTGTTCTTGTGTCGGGTAATGTTAGCTAGGCAAAATACAGTTGAAATGCGATGGTTGGGCAAAATAGAGTTGAAATGCGATGGTTGGGCTTGATTGTATGCTGGACATTTACAAATCAACAGCAATTTAATCCAAGAGAAATGGGGCTTAACGGCCACTCAACACAAACTAATTCATTTTGGGACTAACATATTCGCGAAGCAGTGGGTGAAAACCGGTTATCCCAAAAGAAATCATGCGTTTACCTCTTGTCACATATAAGTCCACGGGTCATACCCACCCGTACCCCAACGCCGCACAGGAATGAGATAAACCTCTTGGTGGCTGCTTGTGAACTTATTTAGCGTCCTTCAGTGTTGATTTGGTACTGGAATAAAACCTTTCTTCGATAATCGCCAAGGGGGCAAAATAGCCCAAATAGAGTGTCAAATCCATATACTGAGCCGTTCAGGAATGTACGTTAGCTTTGCTTTACGGGATTACATAACCCATTTAAAGGAGAGAAAGAGAGAAATGGGGTTTCACATTCTCTCAACATATAGTCATTTCAGGACTAATATATGGTTCAAATTTATTTCAATAATTCGCTTGCGCGTAGTTATTATTACAATGGGTAAAAACCAGAGGGCCCGGAGAAAACCATCGAGCGTAGACAGGCGATCCCATTCCTACAACCGGGGAATTGAAGCAGGTCGGTTGACTCAGTGGTCCCATGTACACATTGGCATGCACGTAAAAGATACATTAACAGTTGGAATTCGATATAAGAGTAGGCTGTAGCGCTGCTGCCCGAGCAAAATTACCCTCATAGCACACTGTATGGCGTATGCCCGTCTTCTTTAGCCCAGGTTAGGAGCAGAACAGTAGGGCGTTAAAACCCATTTCATTTCTTAAACTTGAATTCGAATTAACTAGATTA
This sequence comes from Patella pellucida, assembly GCA_917208275.1. NCBI lineage: Eukaryota > Metazoa > Mollusca > Gastropoda > Patellidae > Patella > Patella pellucida. The sequence continues at coordinate 44,289,075 of OU795043.1, read as the reverse complement.
CATATGTCCGATTCCTTTCCCAGCAAACATGAGATGATGTTTATTCGACATTACACGAATGTCGAGACTAAATTTAGCCCCTGGTCATGTGGAGGCATTGTGGGAACAGTATAACGGTAAGTAAGATTAGGGTTCTTTTATAAATTTTAAAATAGCAAGTACTGGTAAAAAATAATATTGAGTACCATATACCATACACAATATTGAGTACCATAAATAAAATAAAACAAAGTACGATTAATCCAAACCATTAGACAAAATTCGAAGTCCTAAAAAAACATTATAGGCAAAATAGTGTAATCAGCATACTACGATAAACTTAAATATTGGATCAGAGGCTTCATTTGACAAAATATGGACAACGTAAATAACCATCTCCGAATTTTAGAGTCTTTGTTCATAGACATAAAATTTTTATCGAGACTATACTGTCTGGTATTGAAGCCCATAACTACCATTCATAATCTCTACTTTTGGCCCCTTCAAAACACGAAAGTCGAAAAGTAGAAAGTCGAAAGTCGTCAAGACAGAATACAAGCCAAAATCAACGCGAAAATAGGAAATTAATTTTTTTTTTCTTAATTTCCTATTTTCGCGTTGATTTTGGCTTATATACCGTCTTAGCGACTTTCTTCTTTTCTACTTTTCGACTTTTGACTTTCGTGTTTTGAAGCGGCGAAAAGTAGAAATTATGAATGGTAGGTTATAGGCTTTCATAGCCTGGTCAATCATATACTGACTTGATTTATATGTCACGTTTTCTTCATTAATGCCCTTGGCAGTTGGAATTCTAAATAAGAGAAGGTCGTTGCACCATTGTCCAGGTAAAATGTCACCCATAGCCCACTGTTGAGTATAATAGTTTTCATTAGCCCAGTCGTTGCAGAAACGTAGGACGTTAACCCCCATTTCATGCCATTATTTATGACGTTTTAGAGAGAGAGAGAGAGAGAGAGAGAGAGAGAGATGGGGTTTAATGTCCACTCGAAGCTCACTTAAACGTATTTTTAATTTCGTACACACTGACAGCAATCCAATTTTTATGGTACGTAGACAACCCAATACATTCATTCATGCGGAAAAAAATGTGCAACTTTTCAAACAATTTTGTCAGAAACAGAATTAATTGACTTATAAAATATGTCACATGTCACGTGTCACATTTGAAACTGACGAAATGTTACCTATTTTTATCACATCTCATAGTAAAGGAATGAATGAATGAATGAAATGGGGTTTAACGTCCTACACTTAAGCACCTAACCTGGGCCAATTGAAGACGGGCATACGCCAACAGTGTGCTATGAGGGAAATTTTGCCCGGGCAGCGGCGCTACGGCCTACTCTTATATCGAATTCCAACTGCCAAGGGATCTTTTACGTGCACTCCAATTTGTACACGGGACCTCGGTTTTTCGTCCCATCCGAACGACTAGGCAGCTGTCCTTGTCAGGCCCTCCTTCTGCATCACTGACAAGGGAAAATCACGCCGGAAAATCGAGATGAACTTTCTCGGCCAATGCAGGGATCGAACACTCAACCTCCAGGCTAGCGAACCAGCGCCTTATCCACTTAGCCACCGTGATCCCCTCGTAGTAAAGGAGCGAAACCTCTAACTCAATATTTTCCATAACATTAAATATTAAAAACAAGAATTAGAAATCAATGTTGTTCCATTTGAATCAATATTGATGTTCTTATCTCCAATTATAAGTCGTGTATCATAAACTTTCGGGTGTCATATGTAATGAATAAAGAAAAACATATCCTATAAAACAATGGGTGCAAAATATTGGTTTTATTACTATTTTTTTTATTATTATTATTATTTAATACATTTATATAGCGCATCATACATCGAAGTGTTCAGATGCGCTTAACAATAACAAAGTAAAAATACAATTAATAATAATAAAAAAAAAGAAGTTATTAAAAATACAATTTATAATAAAAAAAAGAAGTTCCTAAAACAAGTTCCTAAAATATAAAAAGTAAAAAGAGAGAAACAATATAAAATTGATATAATGTGTAAAATCGGTAAAAGGCGTGTTTCAATAAATGAGTTTTCAAGTGCGATTTGAATGTAATGATGGAAGGTGATTTCCAAATAAAATATATAATTTATTCCAAAGTAACAGTGCATAAAATGAAATGGTCCCCTCGCCATATGATGCTAGTCTGCTTCGATGTTGTACTAACCGTGTTTCTCACCGAAGTGAGGATTTGTGTCAATTCAGATAAGTATGGGGGTGCAACACCATTGAGACATTTGTATGTGATTAACAATATTTTGAAATCAATTCTGAATGACACAGGCAGCCAATGAAGGGTGTAAAGAATTGGAGTTATGTGCTGCGGAATTTTGCTGTTTTTGTAGTTTTGAAAGTAGCTTAACCGGTAGACCAGTTAAGAGGGAGTTCAAACCATCAAGACTTGAAATAACAAGAGATGGAATTAAAGTTCCAGTGGCATCAACAGATACATATTTACGTATATTACCGATATTGCACAGATTATAATAGCCATTCTTACAAACATTATTAACATGATTTTCCATTGTAAAATGTAAATCAAAGATGGCTCCTATGTTTCTTGCAGTTAGTGATGGGGATATAACAATTTTACACACAGGAATTGAAGGATCTGATTCAACTTTACTTAGCACATTTTTAGAACCAATTTGTAGATATTCAGTTTTGTCACCATCAAATTTTTAATGTCATCAATGCACTGTTCGAGTTTTGACTTTAAAAATAATGAGATCATTGTCAACAGAGGGTTTGCATGATAGATAAATCTGAGTATGGTCGGCGTATAATTGGAAACACAGCCTATGCTTACGTACCCAGTCTCCAAGGGGTAAAGTATAAAGACTAAACAAAATGGTCCCCGAACTGATCCTTGCGGAACACCACGATACAGAATGTTTTTGGGTGAAGCGTGATCACCAACTATAACTGTTTGATCTCGATATGTTAGATACGAAGTAATAAGTTCAAGAGCATTTTCTTTGATTCCAAACACATTCTGTAGTCAGTCGATTTAGAAGCATTAGATGGTCAACAGTGTCGTAAGCTGCCGATAAGTCCAGTAGTACAAGTAGAACACATTCACTCTTATCTACAGATACGTATGAGAGCTATGGTATTTTCTGTAGGCGCTTTGGGAAAGTTCCAATAAATCATGATCACTTATATGAGACATTAACTATTTTGAAATACAACGTTCTAAAAGCTTCGATATAAAACTTAAATTATACACTGGGCTGGGCTTTTTGATTAAAGGAAAAACAATGGCATGCTTAAATACACCAGGGACAAAATTTTCACTTACAGCAGAATTGATGATATCGGTAATACCCGGGGAATACACATTAAAGGACCTGAGTCCGTAACTCAAATTCCTCCAAAATCTTCGACATCGAAAACACAAATCATTGGTCAATTTAAATCAACATTGATGATGTAAACTTACCAGGAAAAGATGAGCTTCTGATATCCGATATGTAAGATAAAATATTTTTTCTAACATTGGTACACGAATTGTGTACAATAATGCGCTTCAGCCCTAGTTGTATTGAGAGACTCGAGGGACGAGGCTAGACACATTGCACTGTACCACACGGCATATGTAGACTGGAATAACCAGGCGCTAAAAGAAATACACTGGATTGGGACTGAATGGCTTGTTTCGCCGAACATAACTGATTTGAAATTGGAGTAAAAACGGAAACAATTTAATGTAAATCAGTTTATATACATGCATATTACAGTATTATATGAGTTACGACCCACTTTTGTCAATTTCTAGATCCCAAATGTTAGCGATTTAGATGGATTTGGATGGAATTGGGTCCAAGGAACAAGCGGTTTTTAAATTCAAGTGGCTATTGTTACGCCAAGATTGAGCACAGTTTAGAACCAATTTCGAAATGGCCGCCAATCTCCCCAAAACCAGCTTTGAAAAAGAAGCAGTATTTTCATCGTTTTCAGAACCGAAGGCAGCAATTAAGCGATGGGAAGGGTTAGGGTTAGGGTTGGGGCTATTTTTACGCCTTATAATGTTTTAACTTCGCCGACGGAGGGCTTTGAAAGCATCGTCGTAACAATAGCCTGGGGACTATTTTCACGACTTGTCGTAACAATAGCCACTGCCTTTAAAGATTCATTCACTACTTTTGAAACCTACACAAAGTCGATGGGATTTGAGAATCACAATTGTGGTATTCACAGTCTGCTGGTAGCCGTTGGTTTCAATTCTCAGCGGATTATTTGAATTTTCTCTGAAAAATAGTTTGAAAATTTACATGCAAATTGAAATTGATTATCAAATTCTGGTCGAATTGTTTGACCATGTGTATGCTTTTTTTTTTAACTATTTTCAATTCTATTAGAAAAAATATTATTTCTTGCACTCTTTTATTTTATAGTTGAGTTCATTCTTTTTGGTTTAAAGATTTCCTTATGAACATGAAGTTGGGTCTTATACCAAGTTTTCTCCGCTTTAATTTTCGACTTTTTAAATTCAAGTAACTCATTAGTAAACCAAGCATTATTTGGTCGGATATTAATAGTTTTGGACTTGAGTATTAGAATTTGATCAAGAGTATATACTCTTATACTATTATAAGCACTGACCTTTTCATTGATACCTTCTAGTTGGAAAATTGAGAAATAATTAACATTCGGAAGTTCAATAATAAAACACCTGTTATCAAGTTTCTTGAAATTTATTAAAGTGAGTGTTTTAGTTTGAAGTGTAGGCTTCTAAATACTCAGATTAAAATTAACTTGAAAATGATCAGAGATGAGATTATTCGAAACACTTACGTGTGGGAACTGAAACATGCTGACAGAGGGGATGTGCCCTAAGTAATTCATTAAATCGAACAGCATGTGTATCGGTAAGATCCTGCAGGTGAAAATTAAAATCTCCAAGAAGTAGAAGTATATTGCCCGATCAAGTAGGTTTGTCTAACCTACTGGAAAATTCACTTTAAAAGAGACAGTTTCAGCATTTCTGCTAGCTGGACGATAAAAGACAATAACAGATAATCTTTCGTTCTTAACAGATATTGTGTGAAAATATTCAAAAGTTGTAAACTTAATCGCCTTCTTAACTGTATCACCAAGACTGGACTTGAAAATCAGACCGACCCTTGGCTGATGAAAAATGGAATATCCATTTTGGGACAAAATCAGTGATTGAAGCAGTGTCTGCATTTGCTGATAACCATTTTTCCGTTATAGCAAAAATGTCTAAATTGTTGTCACAGACATATTGGTTAATTTCCTGCGATGTATTCCTAACTGACCTTGCATTAAATAGACATACTTAAAAGTTATTTTCACATTTTAATATTTTATTTGTCTTCTGCCTTTCAACATAAATCAGGTTTTTCGTGTTTATATTGTCGCATTAAACATTTTGAGATGATTTAGTTTCACTAGTGTCAAAATGGTCAGGTTAACTCCTCAATTGTTTCTCTGTCTTCCAGTTTTATAGGAGATTCTTACTCTTGGTTGTGAGATGTAAACTTTGGCTGGGTTTTAACTCTGGGAACTCACTAAACAATCCAGTCTTACTGAGGCTTTGATTAGAGTTCAGGGATAAAAGTTAGTGTTCACTTAAAATGACATTTAAAACTAAAAGAGAGCAAGCTGGGGCACTGGATAGATATCAGGCAATATCGAAAGTGATTTTTCCTACAATCAAAGGCCATAATTCATTAAGTCACAATTTGATATGCGCAGATATCGAAAAGAATCAAGATCTTTCGGTCATAAACATGCATTTCAAGTTTCATCAAAATCGAATTAAAATTGTGACCTCTACAGGATCCACAACTTTGATATACCATATTTTCACACAATTCGCGTACAAACGGCGGCTATTTTGTCTGGCAATTATGGTCCGATTTTCTAGAAATTCGAACTCAACCTTCCGTAGAGACTAACTTTTTCCTTTAAATCGGGTAATAATCGTGACAATCAGGGGCCATAATTCAGGAAGTTATGTTTCGATATGCGAAAATATCAAAGGGAACTAAGACCATTGGGATATAAACCATGCATTTCGAGTTTCAACAAAATCAAATTAAAATTGTAATCTCTACAGGGTCCACAACCCTGATATACCATTTTTAAACAGTATTCGCGTTCAAGCGGCGGCAATTTTGTATGGCAATTTTGGTCCGATTTTCCCGAAATTCGAACTCAACCTTCCTTACAGTGTAACAGTAATATAATCGCACGTTTTTTTTTTTAAATCGGATAATAATTGTGACCTCCAGAAGGACCACAATCTAGATAAAAGACAATTTTGCGTATAATCGGGGGCCATAATTCAGGAAGTTACAATCGGATATGTGCAAATATCGACAGAAACCCAGATCTGTGGGTTATAACTATGAATTTCAAGTTTCATCAAAATCGAATTAAAATTGTGACCTCTACAGGGTCCACAACCTTGATATACCATTTTTGGAAAGTATTCGCGTACAAACGGCGGCCATCTTGTATGGCAATTTTGGTCCGATTTTCCTGAAATTCGAACTTAACCTTCCTAGGGTGTAACGAACGGTAGTATAATCAAACGGGCTTTTTTAAATTGGATAATAATTGTGACCTCCAAAGGGACAACAAGCTAAATAAGGTGATTTTTCGAACAATCAGGGGCCATAATTCAGGCAATTACGTTCCGAAAGGCGCAAATATCGAAAGGAACCAAGATCTTTCGGTTATAAACATGCATGTCAAGTTTCATTAAAATCGGTTCAAAATTGAGACCTCTATAGGGTCCACAAGCTAAAAACGTGATTTTTCGTACAATCAGGGGCAATAATCCATGAAGTTTCGATCCTATAATTACATGCCAATATCGAAAGCAACAGAGATCTTTTGGGGAAAAAGCTATATTTCAAGTTTCGTCAAAATCGGGTTAGAACTGTGAATTGTATAGAGTCACAGACAATAGTGGACGGACGGACGAGGGGAAATGTGTAGGGGTGAAGTGCTGTAAAGGGATAGTTAGATGTATTATGAATGGTTAGAGTTGCTGTGGTGTTACGGTGAAATACAATGCCGCCACCGTAACACCCCAGCTTTATGATTTGTTAGACAGGAGTGATGTAATGGGTGTCAACAACTGGGTATGTTGGTACTGTCGCAACGTAGCCGTGAAATATATATTGTGGGGGGGGGGGGGGGCGGAAACGGAAAAATATACAATGTTGACAGTATGTGCCAGGCATGAGGCTGCGCAGACCGAGCGCAAGCTCGATAGGGAAATTGTGGGAGAGTAACCCTCATAAAAAAAAAATTTAAATTTCAGTTTTCTGTAAGCAGTCATAACACTTTTTTGGCATTGTTTGCGGGGTTAAACCTAAAAATCATATTAATACAGCTCTTGCACAATATTGTGATTGGACGTGTGAAAGGTTATTCGGGGTTAACGACGTATTCAATAACCAATGAAGTCGTGTTGAATCAACCGTGTTTTTGATTTATAGACGCTTCGATTAGTGTTTTTATCATCTATCCCCGATTAACCTTTGACATGCCATGAACGTGCAATAGGTCTATACAATGTGTATCATGTTTAAGTCAGGGGGTGCCTGACTGTTACATATGTTAATATAAAAATTGTACACTACACTCGTCCATACATATTATTGTTTGTGGACGGTTTACTACTCAGTGATAATCCTGCGCCGCAAAAAGAGGTCTCGTCTTTTATTATTAGTATAATGGCTTCCTTATGTGCGGCAGGTTAGTTTGCTTCTAAAAACACTGTTTTCCGTTCCAAAAAATACAAAAGTAATTTTCTACCAGATGACCATGGTTCATTTCACCGAGACTAGATAATTTCTCTCGGTGTAAGGATATAGCTATGGATAAGTTCATACAAGGTCAATAAATCCGCGGTCACTTCGGGTCACACTGTTGAGAAAATAAACCGATGGGTTTGTTTAGTAGCAAATCGAGCGTGAATCAACTCAGTTTGTACTGAACAATTTTTCAGTGATATGTATGAACTGTCTTCACACATTCAGTTGATAATTAGCGATACACAGGTACAGTGGCAAATGTTCTACTTCACAGACTGTTACCTCCTAACTACCTCCGCACGAATCCCCCATTTGGGTACTTGTAAAAGAAAAAGAAATAGTACCTGTGCGCACGCCAGTAAAAAAAACTAAGAGTTCGCGCATAAAAATGCCCAAAGGTACCAGGCGCCAGGTCATCCAGTTCTTAAGGCACAATGTTAGAAAATCAACATATAAGTCACCACCAAGACACAGTAAAACTCTCAGGAAGCCACAGAGGCGGATCCGGGGGGGGGGGCTAGGTGCCCCCCCCCCCAATATCTCTAAATAGCAGTATAAAAAATAGATATGCGCCACAAATCACCACTGACACTCCGATTTTTCAAATATTTCCTCAGGTGACCCCCAGGCCCTCCCCCCCCCTAACTGGAGTTCCTGGATCCGCCTATGGGAAGCCATCTGATACTATGCATCTCTAAATATGAAATAGGAAAAATGGCGTTATTGTTTCGGTATAGAAACCCGTCGAAAAGTGTGGCAATTGTGTGCCACACATTTCTATAGACTTTTAAAAACTATAGGAAAGCGTAGTAAATATGGGCCACACCTAGAAACCTATTGAATTCTTTGTAAAACTACAGAAGAGTGCGGCCACATGCTTCTATAGAAAAACATATAGAATTTATTGTAGGCCATACATTTCTATGGAAATCTATAGAATTCTTTTAAAAACAATAGGAATGTTTGGTAAATGTGGGCCACTCATTTCTGCAGAATGGGAAACTACATAATCAAGGGTGTGGGTTTTTTTTAATTGGTTATATTATACTGAAATAAACTATGTTTTTGTTGTGCACAGGCATTCTTGTGGTTCTGATTGGCAGGACTGGGAAATTTGCTAGTTTCAAATTGTTTTCGTTATTTTCTCTAGTTTGTTACACGGCCGTTTGATAAGTCTTTTCATCGTTTCGAGGGTGCAGATTTTAAATCTGGCGTAGGCGTAATCGGTAGTTTCGAAAAAGATTTCACAAATGCTGTTACGAGGGAGTTTAATCGTGCTGAGAATGATTGATCAAAATTTTGAATTTTATTCGCGGGGCTCTATGTTAATAGCAATTGTAAAAGTTTTAAGGACTGTGTATGTAAAGGCTTTGATATTCTTGTGATGATTCTGGATTATTTGTAGGCGATTTAGTATATATATCGAAAGATTCACCAGTCCAATCTAGAAAAAGCTAGAGACAACACGTCCACGCTAACACTGTGGCTTTCCAACCAAATCGTCGTACTGAAAGCGGCGACATACTTCGAATTTCGAAGAATAAAACGGGTGCATTGACGATTTGACATTTATGTCTTTTGACCTCGCCCTCTTATTGGTTTTGATGGATCGATATACCTTTATCTTTCACCACTAACCTTTTAACATAAATTTCAGACTGTACTCAGTGTCGTAACTAGGGATAAATTTCTGGGGGGGGGGGTATCCAAATGCCGATTTTACCGACGGGTCGATCAATAGAAAAATGTGCTATTTTACATAGCTTTTTAAAAGCGGGTTAGATATAATGACTTCACTTTCCAGGGGCGGATCCAGGAAATTACGAAATGGGGGCGTACTTTGAGGGCGAAGCTCGAATTATGAGCGCCGCAGGTGCGAAGCAGCTGAGTGGGGTCTCGGGGGCCTCCCCCAGAATTTTTGTTAAGATAAGACTCCATATATGCGATTTCCTGGCATCTGATCTTCAAATATTAAACACAACTCCCACCCTATTTTCAGTGTTTTTTGTCGATACAATTTTATTTTAAATTTTACAGCTTGCCCCCCCCCCCCCGTGAATCCGCGGCTGCTTTCAAGGATTCTAGTTCATATAAGATTTATTTAGAATTCAGAGCAGTTCCATACAGGGGTGTTTTGGTGAATTTAGACATTCGAAAGTTCGGTAATGAAAGAAACAGTGTAATACCGAAAAATCTGGTCGGTAAATCATGATTAAAATATTTGCTATATAACTCTTGAAATTTACCGACTGATGGTTTCAAAATTTCTGTAACGAAACAGTGTAATACCGAAGAATCTGGTCGGTAAATCATGATACAAATATTTTCTATATAACTCTTGAAATTTTCCGACTGACGGTTTCGAAATTCCTGTAACATAATTATAGAACACTGTAATACCGAAGAATCTGGTCGGTAAATCATAATACAAATATTTGCTATATAACTCTTGAAATTTACCGACTGACGGTTTCGAAATTTCTGTAACGAAACAGTGTAATACCGTAGAATCTGGTCGGTAAATCATGATACAAATATTTTCTATATAACTCTTGAAATTTTCCGACTGACGGTTTCGAAATTCCTGTAATATAATTATAGAACACTGTAATACCGAAGAATCTGGTCGGTAAATCATGATACAAATATTTGCTATATAACTCTTGAAATTTACCGACTGACGGTTTCGAAATTTCTGTAACGAAACAGTGTAATACCGAAGAATCTGGTCGGTAAATCATGATACAAATATTTTCTATATAACTCTTGAAATTTTCCGACTGACGGTTTCGAAATTTCTGTAATATAATTATAGAACACTGTAATACCGAAGAATCTGGTCGGTGAATCATGATACAAATATTTGCTACATAACTCTTGAAATTTACCGACTGACGGTTTCGAAATTTCTGTAACGAAACAGTGTAATACCGAAGAATCTGGTCGGTAAATCATGATAAAAACATTTGCTATATAACTTTTTAAATTTAGTAGTAGTACTACCTTTACAGCGAAGATACAAAGTGTGACCATGTACTGGATGTAGTGAGTCTTTTCTCCGCCGATGATCGCATACAACCGGCAGCCGATTATTCTCAAATTACAAGATATTATTAACAAAATTCAAAAAGCGACTGTTATATTTACACAAACATATTTATAACAAATAAAACCGCCGATTCCTTTCAATTGACCACCGACGACCGTCTTAAAATACAGCATATTAACACAATTCAGAGTAGGAAAATTACATTTGCACAAACATAAAATCTTCGACATATTAACACAATTCAGAGTAGGAAAATTACATTTGCACAAACATAAAATCTTCGACATATTAACACAATTCAGAGTAGGAAAATTACATTTGCACAAACATAAAATCTTCGACATATTAACACAATTCAGAGTAGGGAATATTACATTTGCACAAACATAAAATCTTCGACATATTAACACAATTCAGAGTAGGGAATATTACATTTGCACAAACATAAAATCTTCGACATATTATAATTTCCATTTAATATAAGACAGCCGACAACCACCATGAAATAAACTGGAGAAAGGAATGATAGATCTTGAGAATCAGATGGATGAGATGGAGCAGAACTCTCGTCGCACATGATCAAAGATCTATGTAAACGAGTCTCTGACAAGAAGAAAAGACGAGCAAGTCTCTTTCAGCAGACAAGACACTTATTCAGAGAAAAACTGATTATAAATTGATGAACTCACGATGGACGCATCTGCGTTCGAAACTTGAATGATGATAGAGGCACACATATTATGACAGAGGCTGATCGTCTGCAGTTCATACACACAGATAAAACAGCCCACCCAAAATTCATAAGTGTTGGCGCTACCCAGGTGTTTGACAGATTGGCTGCTAAAAACCTTCCTAAAAGTCAAATGAAACAAAGCTCTATTTAAGGCTTTGGAGTGGTTACATCAACGCGAAAACAACACAAAGAGCAATTGGCGATTTAACAACACAGAGAATACAAAACCAAGTGAGTACTCATGAAACACAGGCACCACTATCAGAAATGAGACTAAATTCCATGTTAGATTTTGGAGATATGTCAGCAACACCAAATCATCTAAGAGAACCTTCAGATGTATTACCACATGGAACTCAATAAGGAAAGACATAGGTATTTAAATAGTAAATCTAACAAAATATAGTTTTTAAATACACAATGGCGGTATATTCTTTTGGTCACTAAGTCAAATTTTAATAAATCCAATTAGTTTATATTTGTTTTGGACAAAATGAGAGCCACATGAACAACTAAATTTGTGCTTTTTTGAATTATACAACCTATCTTTATATACCACACAGTGATAAGCATGAAATATCAAGGTAATAAAACACTTATATAAAATAAAATAGTCTATACAGTCTTTGTTAAATGATTTAAATCGCACGATTATCCTTTGTGTATCATAAATATTTAAAACTAGTAATAGGTAATTTAAATTTGATCTAAAGATTGACATTTTGCTACTTACTTCTATCTAACTAAAATCAAAATGTTAATATTTGCTATTAAACTTCAATGATTGAAATCATAAAATATCTCTTTAAATATTATACTATAATCAGTATATTGAACTCTGTTCATGTGACTTAATGTAAACAAGTTACCTTTAAATATCACACAGTGTTCATAATATTTCTTCATCATATTGAACTTCGCCTAAATGATTTATTTTATAAAGCTTGTCTTAAATGATTTATCTTACACAGTCTATCTTTAAATATCATATAGTATTCATATTTAGTTCTATAAACTTCAATGTTTTGAAACCATACAATATCCCATTAAATAGCATGCCCTGTTTATGAAAATCAGTATATAGAACTTTGTTCATATGACTCATTATATACAAGTTACATTTAAATATCATACATTGTTCATAATATTTCTTCATCATATTGACCCTTGCTTAAATGATTTATTTTATAAAGCTTGTCTTAAATGAGTTATGTTATAGAATTTGTTTTAAAAGAAATTATTATGTTATAAAGCCTGTCTCAAGTGAGTTATTCTACATAGCCTGTCTTAAATGAGTTATTTAATAAAGCTTGTCTTCAATGATTTATTTTATACAATTTATCATATAGTATACATCTTTGGTTCTATAATATTATCGAGTTTATTTCAACTAACCTTTAAATATTTGTAATGTATCAAAAAGGTCTATATCATATTGAACATCGTCTTAAATTATTAAATTTATACATCTTCCTTTAAATATTTACATACTGTACGTGGTTCAAATTATTAAGCTTACATCCAAATACTTATAGCTCTATATCTTGTTGAACATTGTACACGAGGGCATTGTTCTGTGATATTAGCAAGGCCTTTAACGGGTTCTGGTACGCAGGACTCTGTTAAAAGCTTGGGGCGGAGGGGATAAGAGGGGGTCTACTAGACGGGTTCAGAAGTTATTGAACTAATAGAAGTCAATCTGTGATTGTCAGTGGTACCTCTTCCTCTCCCTTGACTGTCCCTGTTGGTATCCCACAGGGCTCTATCCTCGGACCGCTCCTCTTCATTATATATATAAATGATATTGTTCAAAACCTTAATTCAAATGCTAGATTATTTGCAGATGATACCAGCTTGTACTTGAGAATTTATGACTCAACTGCATGCGCGGCTGTCGCTGCCCTAAGTGAAGACCTAGATAAGATGAATACATGGGCGAGGACATGGCTGGTCTCTTTCAACCCACTGAAAACTGAAACTGAAACACTTCAGTATCTACTAAAAAAAGACCAAATATTGCCAACACTATTATTATTATTATTAGACCACACTGCAATAAAGGAAGTATTCGAGCACAATGAATGAATGAATGAAATGGGGTTTAACGTCACGCTTAAGCACCTAACCTGGGCTAATTGAAGACGGGCATACGCCATACAGGGTGCTATGAGGGAAATTTTGCCCGGGCAGCAACTGAGTTCCAACTGCCAAGGGTTCTTTTACGTTCACGCCAATGTGTACACTGGACCTCGGTTTTTCGTCCCATCCGAACGACTAGGCAGCTGTTCTTGTCAGGCCTTCCTTCTGCATTATTCGAGCACAAACATTTAAGGCTAACTTATGACTGGTAATTTGATAGATATATCGACAATATCTTAACGAAAACTTCTTGGCTTGTGAACGTTCTCCGCTATCTGAAGTTAAAACTAAATAGAAATTATTTGAAAATATTGTACATATTCTTTATTCTTCCGCATTTCGACTATTGTGATGTCTTATGAGATGGATGCACCGACGAACTTACTAACAGACTAGAATCATTGCAACTTGACGCACTCAGGACTATTATGTGGAGCTTTTAGGGGGGCCAGCCATAGGCTTTTATACGAGGAAGCGGGTTTTATCACACTACAGCGAAGGCGTCGTAAGTTTATACTCACAAAATTATGAATCATCTTACACCTCCATATCTTCGCGAATTGATATTATTCCCGGAAAAACCTTATAACCTTCGTAATAAATCTAATTTATCAGAGAACAACTTTATTTTCGAAATCATAATTACCATCTACGATTAAGGAATGGAACCGACTAATGCTGATAGAGATGGTTTTATAAAGTCAGACAGTCGGTTCCATTCCTCAATCGTGGATGGTATATATGATTTCGAAAATAAAGATGCTCTGCAAAAGAACTCTGATAAATTAGATTTATTTTATACAAATTGAAACAAGTTGACAAACAAGCGCCATCGTACTTTAGTTCAGGAAAAAGAAAAAAAATCAGATTTTTGATTGTCAACTTCGCTTTTTCTGTACTGACTTAAATGGTCATAACTTCTTGAGGCACATCTCAGACAGCCCTGTGTGCGCTTGCGGTCATGAATTTAAGGATGCCGAACATTATCTTTTCACCTGTCCTCTACATTCCGATGCACGTAAACATTTAATTTTTAACTTACTCCAAAACGTGATTTAAATACAGCCATTATTAAAAGGTACTATAGCGATATTATTATTTCAAGTATCATCTTTCAACAAGTCCACAGATTTCTAGACATCTCCGGAAGATTCAATTAAAATAAGTATCCAGTAGCTTAACATGTGAATATGGCAAACCTGAAATTTGTAAATATGTACATGCCCCCCCCCCCTTTTTTTTGTTTTTGCCTATTTTATTCTTATACTATTTAGATTGATTCTAACATAATGTGGTTATGTGGTCTTTTTATTTATATTTTCTGTTATATAGGAGAGAGGTAATATAGGCCTAGCCTGTTCCTCAATCCTTTTCTGTGAACAAAATTTTGTTTATACAAAAAAAAAACGTCTGGAGCCACGGTGGCTAAGTGGGTAAGACACTGGCTCGCGAGCCTGGGGTCGGGTGACAGCTATCTAGTCGTTTGGATTAAACGACGTATGTTCGTCTTCATCAGCCCAGTTGGGGCAGAACAGTAGGACATTTATCCTCATTTCATTTCATTTCATTTTTGACGATGGCCTTTCCCTGCGTTACTTATTGGCTACCGGCAACTACCGATTTTCGTGAATCAAAACGAAGACATTTTAACATGTACACAAGGGACTATTTTATTTTGCACAAACATAAAATTTGATATATTTATGACTATAATTTCCACCACGGGCTTCTAATATTGTAGGATATGTATGCGTTAATAACATTATCAAGACAACATCGCAGTAATAACTTCTTTTAAAAAGTTATATTTACAGACGGCTTACGGCCTCTGGCTAAACCACAGACACTTGAAAGGATTAAAAAAAAAACTTCCTACAATTTTAATCCCTTCAAGTGCCTGTGGGCTAAACCTGTTAACGAATAAAGCGTGCTATAAATGACTTTATACAACTGGTGGTAGTTTTTTCTTTGATGCCCATAGCAGTTATATCTCATAACAACCTGTCATGACGTCATCATAGGTTGATATTCGTTAATAAAACAATAAAAGATAGTAAGCTGGCACTGCCAGGCAGGATACGCCCACATTTTCGAGAGGTGGATAGAGAACAAACAATATTAAAAGTGATTTTTCCTACAATCAAAGGCCGTAATTCATTAAGTTACAATTTGATATGCGCAAATATCGCAATGAATCAAGATCTTTGGGTTATAAACATGCATGTCAAGTTTCATCAAAATCTTTTCAAAATTGTGACCTCTATAAAAGGGTCCACAACCTAAAAACGTGATTTTTCGTACAATCAGGGGCCATAATCCATTGAGTTTTGATCCGATACATGCCAATATCAAAGGCAGTCGAGATCATTTCAGGATAAACCTATATTTCAAGTTTCGTCAAAATTGGATAAGAAATGTGACATGTAGAGAGTCCACCCACAACCGTGATAAACAATATTTTTACACTTTTCGCGTTCAAACGGCGGCCATTTTGTCTGTCAATTGTAGTCCGATTTTCCCGAAATTCGAACTCGACTTTCATTTCGGTGTAACGGTGATATAATCAGACGGTTTATCAAATCGGATAATAATTGTGACTTCCAGAGGGACCACAAGCTAAATAATGTGATTTTTCGGACAATTAGGGGCCATAATTCAAAAAATTACGTTCTGATGGGCGCAATTGTGGAAAGGAACCAAGATCTTTGGGTTATAAACATGCATGTTAAGTTTTATCAAAATTGTTTCAAAATTGTGACCTCTATAGGGTCCACAAGCTAAAAACGTGATTTTTCGTACAATCAGGGGCCATAATCCATGAAGTTTCAAAACCGATACACGCCAATAACGAAAGCAGCCGCTATCGATATGGGATAAACCTATATTTAAAGTTTCGTCAAAATATGATAAACCTTGATAAACCATAATTTTACACTATTCGTATTCAAACGGCGGCGATTTTGTCCGTCAAATTTGGTCCGATTTTCACGACATTTGAACTCAACCTTTCTTACAGTGTAACGGTGATATAATCAGACGGTTTTTCAAATAAGATAATAATTGTGACCTGCAGAGTGACCACAAGCTAAAAAACGTGATTTTTTTAGACAATCAGGGGCCATAATTCAGGAAGTTACTTTACGATGGGTGCAAATGTCTACAGGAATCAAGATCTTTGGGTTATAAACATGCATGTCAAGTTTCATCAAAATCGGTTCACAAGTGTGACCTCTATAGGGTCCACAAGCCTAAAAACGCAATTTTTTGTACAATCAGGGGCCATAATCCATGAAGTTACAGTCTGATACATGCCAATATCAAAAGGAACCGAGAACTTGGAGAGATAAAGCTATATTTCAAGTTTCGGTGAAATCGGATAAAAATTGTGACCTGTAGAGAGGGTCCATAAACAAATTGTGGATGGACAGACAGACAGACAAACGGACAGACAGACAGACGGACGGACAAACAGGGGCGACGGCATAATGAAAATGTGGGCGTATAAAAATTTAATTTGATATTCAAGGTGGTCGGATGGGGGGGGGGCGAGTGGTTAGCACGTGTGCGCTGTAGTTTCGAATCACCGGTTGTACGTCGTACGTGACAAGGAGTAGGGTCGCCTTTCACACCTCGTGGGTTTTCTTCGGGTTCTCCGGTTTCCTCCCTCTAAAGACCCCTACGTGCCGCAAGCGAATTATTGAAATATAATTTAACCATATTTTAGTCCCGGTGGAGTAGTTTCTCTCTCTCTCTTTCTCTCTCTCTCTCTTTCTCTCTCTCTTTCTCTCTCTCGCTCTATCCGAGCTAGCCCTTCCCATGGAACCAGGCCCTAAGACTAGTGTAAACCAGCAAATGTGTGCAATAACATTGAACAAGTCTATACAACTGACGATTTCTTGATAGCCAATTTTTGACTCCATAATTCAACTGATGATTTTATAGCACAGTCTGAGTGACAGTAGCCTGTTCATGCACAATAAATTACACTTGTTTTTGTTTTCTTTTTTACGTAGATACCTTTCAATAATTGACCGCCGACGGCCGCCGATTGTTCTCAAAATACATCTATCAAACCACGTGTAAATGTTAGGGTGCTCGAGGGCCTTTTGCATTGACATTGTTGGGTTTTTTGCCACTTGTCTTGTTACTGACTATTTATTTCCCATTTTATGACACACGAAGTCGCATTCTCGTTATTTTTACTTTTTATGCCATTCAAAAAAATTCAGAAAAGGCAGGGGTTTATTTTCTGGTTAGGAGTTAGACATCGCCATTTCTAGTCGCAAACTGAATGTTGTATGAATAAAAATTATATTAATAACTCACAGCCTACAATATTATAATAGTAAGTGCAGGGGGGCTGCGCCACATATGATTTACATAAAGGACAAATATAACGACAAGACATCATACTCCGAAACAACAAACAAACAAATAAATTTTTTAAAAAAGAGTGAATGGATCCGGAGGCTAGCCGTAAGCGTCCAATGCGCTGTACAGAATTATAATCATAAATATTTAATGCTTTTATGCTTGTTCAAATAAAATAGTCCCTTTTTTGAAATGTGTTAATGTGTTTTATTTTAGAAAATCGGTGATCCTCGTTTAGTTCCTTTAGGAACGGTCTATGACCGGGCGCTTGTCCGCTGACCGTTCCTATCCGTCCCTTTAATTTCTATTCTCTCAAATTAGAATAAGACGAGACTGGTTTGGGAATTATAAGACTTTAATTTAAAAATAAGCAAGTAAAAATGATCGATTACCCCTCGCGGATAGAATCCTCTCAATTTTTTAAGACATAAAATCAAGTGTTGAAAGGGGGGTAATCTTACAATGTTCCCCAAAACGCCCAAACCATTATTAATTATCTTTTCCTTTTTGTTTCTTTTTTTAAAGCGTTGCTTATTGTAGTGTCGTTTTTTGTCAAAGGAGGGATCCAAATAGCGTTTGTATGCGTTACTCATCCAGTAGCCCTGCATTTTTATGGAATCTACCGAAATTATACGTTCTTTCCGGGACCGAAATTTCTAACTATAACTGGTAGCAGGTTGTGTAAGTGTTTGTTGCATAAAACACATCCAAAATTGACCCGCATTTAATAGTCTTATACAGTGAAAAAAAAGAAAATTCCTATCTGCCAAATTTAAAAAGTAAACTAGTTTTCAAGGTTACTAATTGCTCAAACCAATGAATGAACATTTGTTTCACACTGTCCCTTGTATTTACCATCGCCCTTGTTTCAAATTGTTACCAAGTTCACTTGTTTGTGTCCAGAATAGACCTGTCCCAAGAAAGTATAGAATTCAATATAGCCAACGTGGACACTCTCCTTGAACATGGTTTTCAGTCGCGTTCTTGTCTGGCCTGTCTTACTATCATTCAGCTGGCTGCATCAAACCTGGACCTAGCGATGATCTTATTTAACTATCTACCCATGTGGTACATGTGAACAGCCCGTTACATGGAAGAACAGAGCAGTGCTGTGTGGCAACTGTGACCGATGCTACCATACACACTGCCAGGATATCCACAGCAAAACTTACAGCAACTTAAACGATGACAGCAACATTCGATGATGTGACCAACCCAACTACAGCGTTGTTTGATATGACCTTTTCAACTCGGAGGCTTCAAACCACTTTAGTGTTCTATCTGACACACCTTTTGACAGTCCTGGTCCCTCAAGAAGACTGGAACCAATCCATTCATCAACTTAAAACAGAACAACAAAAACCATCACCAGAAAAAGACCAAACCCTTTCGTATCCTAAATATTAACTGCCAAATCGATCAAAAAGAAACAGTATCGCCTGGTGAATGTTCTGGAAAGCTTAAAACCTGATGCTGTCATCGCTACAGAGACAGAGTTATGCCCTTCAATCACTGACAACCAAGCCTTCTCAGCAAATTATAAAATATGGAGGGTGGTGGAGTACTCATAGCTATCAAAGATGACTACATTACTAATGAAGTACCAGAACTCCAAACAGATTGAGAAATAATATGGACCAGGATCAATCTTGTAGCAAGAAAAGAAGACCTTTATGTCTGCTCTTACTACAACCCGAAGACATCTGAAAAACAGCCTGTCACAGCTCAAAGAATCATTGGACAGTGCTAGTTATATATAGAACTCGTTCCTGGTTGTAGATGGTGATTTCAACCTTCCGGGTTGGGATTGGAAGAGGAAGATTCTTAAACCAAATACACAGCACCCGAACCTACACTATAAGTTTTCCGACATTTTAGACGACCATGGCTTGGTTCAACCAGTGAAAGAACCAACAAGAAACAACAATATTCTAGGCCTAATGCTGATTAATCTCCCCAGCAAAGTACAGAGAGTGAAGGTGATCACAGGCATAGCAGATCATGACATTGTCTTCATTGAAATAATATACGTAATTCCAGTAATTCAGATACCATTATGTCAGAAAACTAAATGGGATAACATGAGGAAGGACATTAAGGAGATACAAAACACTATTGAGGAGATGACTTCAAGTCACATTAGCATCAATGAAATCTAGGACACCTTTCAGGTGGCCTCGGAAAAGAGCTCACCCTTAAACATCCCCTCTAAGACTGCAAAGAGGAAAGATGGTTCTCCCTGAATTACAGATGAAATCAAAAAAACAGATAGAAGGCTATATAAAAAGAAAAAAAATCAGCTGAGAAAGGCTATATAGAAAATTCAAAAGATTCAAACATCTCATACAAAAGAAAGAACGACATGCCTACCAGAACTACATTGAAGATATTATAAATGGAAGAAGAAGAAAGCGAACGTCGCCCCACCACGTCTAAAACTATGACCTTAATACTCCCTGGCTGCAATGGACAACGCTGTTTTGAACCGCTTGATAAATTTGGAATAATTAATAGGTGTGAAAGTTCCCATGTGTGGGTATGAACAGACGGGAGCGTTATGTGGAACATTATTCACTTCGAATGCCAGTTGGCGGGCTCTTAGGGACAGAGGGGGTGGGGAGATTATGAATGCACGATATTAGTCCCAGTATCTTTAGGACCCTTTGGTCGGGAACCAAGATATTTTTTTAGGAATAATGCTAGCCGCCCAGAAGGCAAGATCAAACGGAGAAGTAAGACACAAATTTATAATAATTCAACACATTTTCAAGAATAATTTTGCGATTAAAAAAAACATACACAAAACACGTTTGAACTGGTCAGCCATTAAGAGACACGAACATGCACAGATCGCATTTTTTAAAATCGCAAATATGTCTGTGTAAATACAACAGTCCCTTATCTGAATTGTATTAATAGGCCTAATATCTTGTATTTACATGTATATAACAATATATTTGCGGGTGGTCAATTAAAAGGAATCGGGGGTGAAATATGAGGCTAGGTAGAGACAATCCCTTATACTTGAATATGCATCTGAAGTTTGGGATTCATGTACAAATTTCAATATTTATAAAATAGAATTATTTCAACTTAAGGCAGGATGCACAATTTACACACCGAGGTCAACTTTATATTTAGAAACTGGGTGGCCAAAACTATCAGATCGTCTTAACAAACAATCCTTTTTTCCTAAATCTATTTCTGAATATAATAAACTATTAACTGATAAATAGAATGCAAATTCATATCCCAAATTCAAAAAGTCCATTTCAACTATATTTCCTACACCACATTATATAAATACCGGCATACGTAAACTAACAATTCTTCATAACCAACTCCGTCATTCATCCAGGAGCCTTAACAATGACCTCTTTTAATCTAACATTATTGACACTCCTCTGTGTTCTTGTAAAATGTCAGTGGAAAATATATACCATTACTTTTTTAAAAGTCCTATTCATACCGTTCAAAGAGATATTCTCATGTCCGATATTAATTATCTCAACAGTCTTCCCTCGGACGAATTATTAAATATTTTACTAAATGGGAGCCCTGTTTTACCCAACATATATTTCCAACGGTATATTTCCAGCACAAAACGTTATAATACTTAATTATAAACTTGGTTTTAATTTTTATTGATTAATGTACATCCTCAAATTCACACACTCATATTTATAATATTGTCTAGATATAGTTTATATTAGATGCTTAATTTAGTAAAATGACAATAAATAGATGATAGATAATTATAGATACGTGTACATACCCAGTTAACATGGATCGTTAGATTTACGTTACTTTTACGTCATTATGGTTAGATTTAGGTTAGCGTCCAATAATGGTAAAATTGTATGGTTAAATTTACGTTACTTTTACGTCAGAATGGTTATGGTTACTTTTACGTCAGAAAATGACGTAAATCTAACGTAAATTTTATGACGGTTATATAACCAATTTTTTTCGCTTCAATACTTCTGGATTAAATAACCATACCAGTGCGTGCACATTATAACAATTGATAAATAGAGGGAATTCAGTCATAATAATTAAATATGTATTATTGGTGATAATTCTAACGTTAATCTAACGTAAATTTTACGTCAGGTTTCTAACCGTTAGTTTATGGTTAGTTTTCTAACGTAAATCTAACGTTAGTTTTCTAACGTAAATCTAACGTTAGTTTTCTAACGTAAATCTAACGTTAGTTTATTAACGTAAATCTAACGTTAGTTTTCTAACGTAAATCTAACGCTAGTTTTCTAACGTAAATATAACATTAGTAAATATAACGTAAAACAAGATGATCCATGGTGATAGTTCTAACGTTAATCTAACGTAGATTTTATGTCTGGTTTCTAACCGTTAGTTTATGGTTAGTTTTCTAACGTAAATCTAACGTTAGTTTTCTAACGTAAATCTAACGTTAGTTTTCTAACGTAAATCTAACGTTAGTTTTATAACGTAAATCTAACGTTAGTTTTTTAACGTAAATCTAACGTTAGTTTTCTAACGTAAATATAACATTAGTAAATATAACGTAAAACAAGATGATCCATTCAGATTTGCAGTCTGCAGATTAGAGACAAAAAATTGGACATGGCCCACTTCTTTGTGGGATTGGACATAGACCAATATAAATAGGTACAACCTTGGCGGACCATGTCGAAATGGAACAAAATCTGTTAATACAGACAAGATTTTAACAAAAAAGTGGGTGTGGTATCGTCCAAGGGGGGCGAATCATGCATCAAAATCAATAGTTGCTTAAGCAATAAGTTTACCAAGTTCCGAGACAATCAATTCAGACGCTAAACCTGGAGTTCGGATGTTTGATCCCTGCATTGTCCGAGAAAGTTCATGTTGATTTTCCGGCGTGGTTTCTCTTGTCAGTGATACAGACAGCTGCCTAGTCATTCGGTTGGGATGAAAAACCGATGTCCTGTGTACACATTGGCGTGCACGTAAAAGATCCCTTGGCAGTTGGAATTTAGTTGCTGCCCAGGCAAAAATTTCCCTTATACAACACTGTATGGTGTATGCCCGTCTTCAATTAGCCCGGGTTAGGTGCAGAAGAGAGGGGCACATACACACAAAGAAGAAATGGGTTTGTAGACATCAAATTGGGTGTGGTTGCAGGAAAGATTTTGTGTGTCCTTTGTAATGAAGCGACTCAATGAACAAGCCTAAACATAACCCACAGGAGAATACTATTGTTGTAGGCTGGAATAATCAGACGCCTATTCAATTTTGACGTTTCGCATACATGTATTTCGCCGAACATAACTGATTAGAAGTTACTGTAAAAACGTAAATGATTGAATGTAATTCAGTTTATATACATTCATGTTATATTTTTACATGCCTTGCTACCCATTTGTATGCATTTCCAAGTGCCCAAGAATAGAGATTTAGCTCCTTAAAGAATCGTGGTCTGTAGGTGACACACAAAGAGAAAAATGAATAAATGAATGACATATTCTCATTTCGAATTCCAACTCTCAAGGGTTCTTTTACGTGTACATGCAATGTGAGCACAAGATATTGGTTTTTTGTCCTATTCGAATGACTAGACACTGGTTTTGCCAGATCCTACGACACTAACAAGGGGAACTTTCTCGACCAACAGCGAGATTGAACCCCTCATTTGCTAGCCATTTTGTTACTGAGTCACCGAAACAAAATGGCTAGCAAATGAGGGGTTCAATCCCGGTGTTGGTCGAGAAAGTTCCCCTTGTTAGTGGTGTAGGATCTGGCAAAACCAGCTCCTTCAGAAAATGAGGTTAAATCCGAAACCGTACATAGTCGTTCGGATTGTGTACCTATTGGCATGCATGTAAAACATTCCTTTTGCCTGTAAGTACAGTCACTGTCCAGACAATATTCCTGTCAAATGAACATCTTCATTAGCTAAGTCGGAACAGAACGGTAGGACATTAAACCCCATTTCATTTTGTACATCACATGGAGCACAAATTCACCTGTCCAACCTCATGGGTTTTCTCTAATGCTGTGGCTATTCCAAACGATGAGGCGTAAGAATTATTGATGGACAAGTCCAAATTTGGTAACTTATGTATGCGCTACTGGAACATTTACCATGTCGTAAAAATAGTCTATCAATAATTCTTATGTCTCGTTGTAAGAATAGCCACGTTGTTTCTCTAACTCCTCTGATTCCCTCTTACTACTAAAGAACCCTAGCACAAGTGAATTATTTAAAAAATATTGAATCATATGTAAATTCAAGTTTCGGTCGAGCGGAGGTTAAACCCCATTATTATATAATTTCAATTCCCTCCAAATTGATGAAAACAATATGGATTATTGCATGAAAAAAAAAATCCCCCCCCCAAATTATGTAACAGTACTTTAATAATGTAATAATTTTTTTTTTTGCACTGCACAATAAATCTTACATCCCAAATATTTTTGAGTAGCGTCTGAAACGTTGGCAGTCTGAGTCTGAAAAGACGCCAGACTGGGTCCGAAATAACGCGGGACCGAAATGACATGTAATCCTTACATCTATGCCAATTATGAATTATATTTTATTATTAAATTGTTCACTTTGCTAATTTCACCATTTCAAACAAAAATCATCATACATTGTTTTGGTATTTGTAATTTGTATCGCGGTCAAAAATAAAAAATGAGTTGATTAAAAGCTTGCTTTAAATCTTTACATATATATATGAAAATATAATTTGTTCTTAAAATGAAACTTATCGGAAACATTAGTTTAATTTAAAGATTTAGATATCTTGCAATTTGTATCTGATTTTAAAATTGTTAAACTTGTCTTTCTTATAAGTTGTAATAACAAAGCTTATCAAATTTTTTGGAGATGGGTCTTGTATAATAATATGGGTGCAGTGTAATTTGCAATCAAATTCAATCCAAAACACATTTTGACTATATTTTTTTGCATGTCAAGTTAAAGAACCGAATCGAATTTGAGCCAGTTATTTCTCGATTTATCAGTCGAGAAGTTGTAAAACCATGCCATATTACTATTAGAATAAAGCTTATGAAAATATTGACGGTAGGGCAAACGTCTCGATCAAAGACCTCTCTCTAAAAATTAAAATTCCCCGATCTCATAATCCTTTTAACAAATTTACACCAGTCAATTATTCGTGTGGGGCAAGGTCAAGGTCGTGACTTTTATTTACACTGTAGATCGGTATATATTATATTATTTCTATCGATATTACATTTTTTTTATATTTTAAAGTTATGTTTAGTGTTGTTATTTATCTACATCGCTTTAATTATTTATTAAATATATTTTTTGTGTGATGATTTAACCGGTTCTGTCTGGTATTAACCGGAACCTATGGAATTATGG
Organism: Patella pellucida; assembly: GCA_917208275.1. Classification (NCBI taxonomy): domain Eukaryota; kingdom Metazoa; phylum Mollusca; class Gastropoda; family Patellidae; genus Patella; species Patella pellucida. The sequence continues at coordinate 44,263,599 of OU795043.1, read as the reverse complement.
GAATTAAAAATGGCGGCTTCGTTCATAATTATGAAAAATATATCCTGTTATGTTATGTTTTATAAGTTTAAAAAAGTTATTTCATACACGATTTGAAGTTCAGCATAGTAAAATTGAAGGTAAGTGCCCTTTTTTGTACGAACATCCGCCGAAAGCATACAGACAGATCTACTGTTGACAAAAACTATTCGGAAAAAAATCCTCGCAGCGGGCCATGGAAAATTTTGTTACGTAAAATTCGTATTTTAAATTGGCTTAACCAGTATTTTTGTTTGCACATTATGCAGTATACATTGTCCGTAAACCGTACGATTTATGAACAATTAAGACTGCTTTATTCGAAAGTAATACTGGTTCAAAAATTCTGTAAAAAAATCGCGATTTTAAAGTCACTAATTTTAAAATGGCAAAATTATCAAACAAATATTTAATAGTCAGAGCAGGTATAAGTTCTATCACACATTTAGGCCCTACTGCTAAATTACAGGCTATGCTAATTATAGTATAGCAAGTATTTTCTAAACATTTGTAGGGGTATTTCATTTGGTATACTATCAGGCGTATTTAACACCAGGCAAATCAACACCAGTAAAATTGGCGTATTCAAGACCAGTATATTATAAGACAAAAGCAGGATTAAAGGACCTAAGTCCGTAACTCAAAATCCTCGAAAATCTTTGACATCGAAAACACAAACTATTGGTCAATTTAAATCGACATTGATGATGTAAACTTACGGGAAAAGATGAGCTCCTGATATCCGATATTTAAGATAAAATAATTTTTCTAACATAATGCGCTTCAGCCCTGGTTGTATTGAGAGACTCGAGGGACAAGGCTAGACACATTGCACTGTATCACACGGCATATGTAGACTGGAATAACCAGGCGCTAAATATTTGCACTGGATTGAGGCTGAATGGCTTATTTCGCCGAACATAACTGATTTGAAATTGGAGTAAAAACTGAAACCATTTAATGTAAATCAGTTTTTATACATTCATATTACAGTATTATATGCGGTGAGGCCCACTTTTGTCAGTTTCTAGATCCCAAATGTTAGCGATTTAGCTCCTTTACCTTAAATAGTCATAATACAAACAACGGTTGAAATATTTCATATTCGAAGACAATATTTACATAATATAAAACAAGTAATAAATAAAATGGAACCGGTCACTTAGTGTTCAGTCGAGAGTTGATTCCGTTATGCCAACCCTCAACGTCTTTTTTTGGCGAACAGGGCGCATAAACACGGACCAACTCTTCGCACTAAACATTCGGTTTGATATCCATTGGTTCTTGACGTACTCAAGGACATCGGATTTGATTTGACGTTTAAAATACAAAATAACAATATATACATGTACTGGTCTTGAATACGCCGATTTTTCTGGTGTTGAATTAGCCTGGTGTTGAATACGTCAAGATTCTTTCATTTTGGGGGGGGTGTTTTTTGTTTAACTTTCTACTTATATTTTTGCCAATTAATGATGCATAATATTGAGTTCCATGACATTTCGGTAGGACAACTTTTCGGATTCAGTTTGGCAACGATACAAACTATGATGAATAATTAAAAGACTGTTGAAAGTGTATGAGATATATATAGTAACAGCTGTTTGTTTTATGTGAAACGGATAGTTGTCTTTAGATTTATTAAATTGATCAGCGAATGGTTGAGACTGTGATTAACATTGCCTGTCAGTGCCTGTTGTCCTTTGTTTTATTTGACAATAAAATATGGTTGAAAACTTGTGTATAATTAGTAATACATCATTGTTTTCTTTTATCGAAAAGTATAACGAGCTTGATTGACCGATCAATGCTAATGTTTTTTCGTGAAATGGAATATTAATTTTGTCAAGACTCGACTATTGCAATAGCCTTCAGTTTGGCATTAACAACAGCCTGATCCATAAACTACAGCTTGTACAAAATACCGCGGCTAGAATTGTGTGCCAATCTAATTGAAATTGCCACATCACACCACTGCTAATGTTTTTACATTGGCTTCCAGTGGAAAGCAGAATTAAATTCAAACTTCTGTGCATAGCCTACAAATGCCAGAGAGGTGAAGCACCAGACTACTTGTCTTCGATGCTAATTGACTATGTCCCTCAAAGAAATCTTCGGTCCCAACATGAACTACGTCTGGTGATACCCAACTATAGGCTTAAGACATTTGGTCAAAGATGCTTCTCACACACTGTACCAAAACTATGGAATTCATTACCCTTGACCTTCAAGAATTCACAATCGCTTAGCTGTTTTAAGAAGCAATTAAAGACTCATCTTTTTTGGCTGCTTATTAGTTGTTAACATTTTTATAACTTGTGATAAGTGGAGAGCTAAATGCGCCTTGAGCATTAATTTTGATGGATATGTGCGCTATATAAAAACTCACTATTATTATTATTATTATTATTAATTGCAACCAGCACATGGTCCGTGTTTCGTCATCTGGCTGTTTCATTCTTAGTTCATTTGTACCTCACTTCGTTCCTTAGACTGGTGGCCAGTCTCCTCCACACACCAAAAATTGGCCAGTCCTCTCCAAAAAAAACCCGCAAAAAAACGTAATCTCTAGAGACTGGGCAAATAGAGCTTCATTCTCATCTAGTAGGTCAACCTGCATTATGTAGGTCGTGTGACGTCGTGCACGTGATCACGACATATCTAACAACAACGTGACGTCAACCCTCAGACGGTCTAAGCATGACTGCTTTGCACGCCAGTCGAGACGCATGATTCATGTCACGTGACTCGGGGTTTGCTTGATAACTGTCAATCATTCCAAATAAGGAACAACGTAAAACATGACAGGAACGCCCATTTTATTGTGAAGCTCGCAAATTGTCCAGTCTCTGGTGCTAGTTACAGATTTACTCAAAAAAATTTTTTATACAAATGGAAACGAAAGTGTTGGTTTACTAAAAATTAATACTTTTATATAAATTGAAATATAAAATAAATAGAAGAGACTGGGCCAGTCTATTCGTTCCTCAAATTGATTCGTATCTTTTCCTATGTTGTTAAAGGGCCCTGCATGGAGGTGGGGTGGATGGATGAATGGTTATCACATGCACGCTGTATCATAAAGCCTGTCATTGAGTCAACTGGATTACCTATCTGCCAAATAAAGCAATAGCTTGATAAATTCATAAATTTGTTTGTCCCATATGGCAGTAAGGGAACAATGTACATGTACATGTAGTACGCATTAAAAATCAAGAGCCAAGGTGTCTGAGTAAGATGTTGGCTCGCTAATATGGAGATCCCATGTTCGATCCCTGCGGTGGCCAAAAATGTTCGGATGGGACAAAAACTGAGATCTATACTATTGTTCAAATTGGCATGCATGTTGGAAATCAGTATAAGTGTAGACAGTAGCACAACGGCCTGGGCAAAATTTCTGTCATAGCACACTTTATGACATTTGTCTGTCTTCATTAGCCCAGTCGGGGCAGAACAGTATGATGTTGAACCCAATTTCATAAAGATCCGCAGTAGGTTGGCTATAAAAGGCCATTATCTAAATCTACCTTTGATGGAATATTTCTTTGCTGGGTATAGTATAGTCATTCGGGGGGGGGGGGCAATAAATAATGTCCTGTGTAAACATTTACATGCAATAAAAGACCCCATGGCCATTTGACATCAATCTTGCTCATAGCACACTGTATGGTGTATTTTTATTTTTATTAGCTTAGTCAGAGCTAAACAATAGGACGTTAAACCCAAATTCATTTGTTTTTTTTAGTATAAAGTTACTTTTCACTTTTTTTTTACAGATCCTATATTTGAGCACCATTCGTGGCAGTAATGTCAAAGAAGTTATAAAAAAGTTTTATAAGGGCTTTGTATATGGAAGCCAGACAACACTATTACTTGTCACAAACAGACTTCGGATCAAAACCATTCCATTAAATTCAGTGACAGACCTCATGATCAAAAGCACATGTATCAGAAATAGACTTCTTAAAAATGTATTGATATAAATATATATGTATCTATGGTAGCACAAAAATTCATCAGTAGCATGGCTAAAATAGTTTATGTGTGATCTTATGACAGTCAATTATTCTTATTTAAACAGTTTTGTTTCAATGAGATATCCTGATATTGCTCTCTACTGCAACCAGTTAACAATAACCCTTTGGGTCCCTTACAAATACCTGTACTTCAAATTTTTGTGATGGATCAACCATAGCAAAGTTCTGTGTTAAAATTAGATTGGTTATGTAATATTGGTGTAGCTTTCTTGAATAGCGGTTTCCTAAATTGTCACCAAGTTAATGCTGTGAATAAACTGTTACAAATGTCTGCTTTGTATTCTATTCTATTACATTATATATTTATCTTTTAAAATAAAGTATAGATACATGTACTTGTAGTATATTTTGTTGTAATTATGTAAATTGTGCTGTTTTGTGACATTTGGTTGCAATAACATTTAAAATTCTGAATGGTTATTGGTAAATAGAGAAATGAGGTTTAACTTCAATTCGACTCACGCTAGGTTATTTTGTTACTAACATGTGGATTAAATTATCGAAACCACAATGTATCACAATGCGTTAACCAATCGACGGATCACATGAGTAAGACGCTTGCCAGTCTGGAGGTCGAGTGTTCGATCAATGCATTGGCTGTGAAAGTTTATCCGTATTTTCCGGCATGGTTTCCCCTTGTCAGTTATGCAGGATGGAGGGTCTGACAGCTGTCTAGTCGGTCAGATGGAATGAAAAAAACTGTGGTCTTGTGTACACATTGGCGTGCACGTAAAAGATCCCTTGGCAGTTGGAATTCGATATAAGAGTAGGGCGTATGGCTGCTGCCCGGGAAATATCTCTCAAAGCACAGTGCATGGCGTAAAAGATCCCTTAGCAGTGCAAAATTTCCTGCATATCACACTGTATATGCCTGTCTTCATTAGCCCAGGATGTTAAACCCTATTTCATTTCGATCACAGTTCTTGTATATATATATGTTGTCTTTTCTATTTTCATAATGTAAAAAAAATAAATATTTCTTTTTAATAGTGCTATATAGACTTTTTTGTAACCATTTTTTCAATTACCACCATTTTATGTATATGTATGCGTACTGTTATATTTTAAAATATATTTTTTATATCTATTTTCTAAATAAAATTTAGATCGTTTATTAACTAGTGTTTGTTGTAATTGAGTTTGAAATAGGAATACCCACATTTTTAGCATGTGTGAGTTACATCATAAGGGTGGCATTGAGTCAACTGGCATGGTTTCAATTCCCTGGTTCTACCTGACAAGGAGTAGGGTCGTCTGTTTTTTTCCAGGTCCTTCTGAATTAAAATTGAATGAATGAATGAATGAAATGGGGTTTAACGTCCTACTGTTATGCACTTAGCCTGAGCTAATTGAAGACGGGCATACGCCATACAGTGTGCTATGAGGGAAATTTTGCCCGGGCAGCGGTGCTACGGCCTACTCTTATATCGAATTCCAACTGCCAAGGGATCTTTCAAGTGCACTTCAATGTGTGCACGGGACCTCGGTTTTTCGTCCCATCCGAACGACTAGACAGCTGTCAGGCCCTCCTTCTGCATCACTGACAAGGGGAAATCACGTCTGAAAATCGAGTTGAACTTTCTCGGCCAATGCAGGGATCGAACACTCGACCTCCAGGCTAGCGAACCAGCGCCTTATCCACTTAGCCACCGTGATCCCCGAATTAAAATTGATCCATGTGTTAAGTGCCAAAGTTTGTTGAGTGGGAAGGGATTTGAAAACACTATTGAGTGTATATCTTTTAGCTATTGGATTATTGTATAACATTTAAATGGTTATATTTCCATCAAAATGGTTATGTTATTGGGTTTTCGTACCATCTGAATGACAGAGTCACGTAAATTGGTTCCGATGAACGTCAAAAGATAAAGTTATATTTGTCAGATTCACGTTAATATGGTCAGTCAGTTTACAATCATTTCTAACGTTAAGTTTACGTCAGGAAATGACGTTAATCTAACATAAAGTTTACGCCATTTTCTGATGTAAATCTAACATAAGTGACGTAAACTTTACGCAAAATTTACGTTAGATTTACGTCAGAAAATGACGTAAACTTTACGTTAGATTTACGTCAGAAAATGACGTAAATGTAATGTAAAAATGATGTAAACTTTACGTTAGTTTAACGTCATTTCCTGACGTAAAATTATCGTTAAAATAACGAGCAAAATGATGGTAAACTGACTGACCATTTTTACGTAAATCTAACGTAAAGTTTACGTCAATTTCTGACGTAAATCTAACGTAAATGACGTAAACTTTACGCAAAATTTACGTTAGATTTACGTCAGAAAATGACGTAAACTTTACGTTAGATTTACGTCAGAAAATGACGTAAACTTTACGTAAAAATGACGTAAACTTTACGTTAGTTTAACGTCATTTCATGACGTAAACTTTACGTTAAGATAACGAGCAAAATGATGGTAAACTGACTGACCATTTTTACGTAAACTTTACGTAAAGTTTACGTCACTTCGTTTACTGGGTATTGTATATAGCTATATCTTATGTATGTTAATTGTTTGTTTTGCCATCCCATATTATATAATATTATATTTTTTCATTCCCTGGGAGAAGGTTCATAATTTTTTATAAATTGTCCTAATCCCTTTGTAAATTATTTGCAATAAAATATGTTTAAACCACTTGTCTGTTTCGCTGCGGTCTGTTTCACAGGGCTCCACGTTCAATTACTTATTCAAAATGACACTGTATTGTTCGATGGAAAGTTATCTGTTTTTGACGTGTGTATGCTCTTCTTGCTTAATGGGAGCAATATTTGGGTAATACCATAATTATGCAAATAAAAGTAAAAAATTTAGTGGTCTGTTACCCTGCGAACTTCCGGTTGGGTTCCAAACATTAAACGGTTGTTGTTTCACTTGTCTGCGATTACAGAAGATTGTCTTTAAAATGTTAAATGGAAAACAGTTCTTTACCGCGATGTCGTTAATGGGTTCCGCGTGTTGTTTAATGTATATATTTATGCTCCAGAGTCGTATGTACCCTCAAGAGTGGGGTATGTTATAATTTCTTTCACTTTTCTTCTTACTTCGCTGTTATCTTACGAAAAGATATAGTTATCTCCCTTGAATTGATGATCATTTCTATAGTCTATAATATAATCATTATTAATTTTAATTTAAAGTTCATACTCCTAGTAAAGATTAATTTATAAAACACAGAATAAAAATTTAACTACTAAATACTTAGCCAGTAATCCATAATACTTTTATTTTGGGGGAGCATGATTTAATTAACCATTGCCTCAGGAATATGGTGCTGTGCCGCTGTGGTGGCATAGTGATTAAAGCGCTCACTGGCTGGCTGGCTAACCAGGAGTCCATGACACATCGGCCAATATCTTGGTCCCCCCCCCCTTGTCAATGCTGCAGGACGGAACGGCTAGAAAGGATAGTGTCTAGTAATTGGGCAGGGAAAAAAACTGAGGTCCTGTTTCCACGATGGTGTGCACGTAAAATAAACCTTGCTTGATAGTTGAAATTCGATACAAGAGTAGGATGTACGTCAGGGCTCTATAAAAGTTGAGTGTGTCTGCGCACACACTTGAAAATGTGCCTGCAGGGTCATACTAAAAAGGAGAATATTCAATTGCCACGTATATAGTATGATTGTGCTGCTTCAAACAAGTTCATTAAATCCCTTTTTTTTACATGATTGACGTGACAGTAATAATTTATTAAAAAAATGTGCCTGCAAATTTTTTTTCAAAGCAATTGTGCCTGCGCACGATGCCTGTTGTACGTAGCGACCTTCCCTTAGGGTACACTGAAACGTGTATACATGCCCAGCTTCATGAGCCAAGTCAGTGCAAAAAAGTAAAAGCTTAAACTTACTCTCCGTAAATGATAACCTATTTGTTTATTTCTTCAATATTTGTTACAGAGCAAATGCTTAAAAAAGGGGAATTTGCAGCAGATTATAACAAAGATAAAGTACAACCTGAAGGTGAGTTTTATAGAAGTTATTCTTCCATCTTCAGGCCTAGTTATATCCGAAAACATGGCAGGAAAAAATGTCAAGCACTAATGACGAAGTACTTGAATTCTTGAACTTGGCCCTCGATTACTTTGAAAAATCTTGTGGATGCTCTACAGGCTTAAATTAATATCCGATTGACTTTAACTTTATACACATTGTTTACGAGGAGGAAGACTATTTCTTTTCAACAAATTCCAATAATTACTACTAAAGTTGTGGCCCTTGATCACTTGAGCAATGTAATGGACGTGCCAGATATTAAAGTTAAAATAAATTTTTACACAGTGTTTAAGGTCATAAAATTTCTGATAATTACTTGATTGGTTGTTACATGTAATCAGATTTAGTGTGTTGTAAATGTTTTAATTACTGACAATTTAAGACAAATTATGCGTTAAAGGGACAGTCCCGAATTAAACAGAGTTTCAAAAGTAAAAGTATGAGTACGTATGAAATTTAAACGTCAAAATATAGAAGAATGGTGTATATACCCTGACTCAAAATTTCAGCTCAAAGTATTGAGTCGTTTGGACGTGAGCGTTAAAACAGCTTATCAGGACACGTAACCCTTTTAAGATTTCGGGTCAATTCTTTCGTTGGGTGACTCGATAATCGATTCCCGTTCCTTTAGAGGTCTACACGGTGAATGGTACATGTGCTGTACTTGATAACAAAAAGTAAATTTCACCGACACGTTATATTTATATAAAAAAGTCTGGTTTTATCCAATCACCGCATAATAGTTTGGGACACCGGACTCTATTACCAGATAAAGGACTGGCGGGTTAAAATTGTTGAAAACGTATCACATATATTATGATATATTGTGTTAGTTGCTTGGTCCTAAGGTAGAGGATTTTAAGGGATTTTAACACAAAAGTAAGCAGTTTTATTCTCAAAAACATTATCGGAATTGACCCTTTAACCCTTGTTGACTGGCCAGACATCTTATCTCCAGTGGTCGCATGTTTCGTTTCTTGGTAACCATCTTTATAAATGTATTTTTTTATTTACACAGGTAAAAAGGAATAAAATAAATGAGGGTAATGAAGTACAGATTATTTTTTGATGCCTACACGTAATAAAGCAACATCTGATAAATAAAATGTGAACAGGTTAAGAACTACTACTATGACATAATTATTTGATGAATTAAACAGAACATGATTCATCTAAATTATATTGGTGTGTGTTTATATGTGGTGTACTCTGTACCATCTGCGGTGCTTCTGTTGAAAGTCTGATGCGTCAATTAACGTTACAGGAATGTCTAAATTGAAATATCAATCGATCTATGCTGCTCGAACATTACAAGATACGCCCCCTGGATCCTCGCCTATAAGGACGTAGAATGGAAGCGCCCCCAATCAAGAATTGCTTCTGCAGGCCCTGCAATATATTGCAGTGTAGTTATTTAGTTATTATTATATGTTGCTTCTGTCAACCTAAAAATGGTACCATATTGATTGATAAAAATAAAATAAAATGTTTTCTTCTGAACTAAAATCATATTTTATTTTTTTTAAGACAAATTTGGTTGAAAATTCATTTTAGTTCACTTTCTTTCATTGTCAAATAATTTAACTTGTACAATCTGGGGACCCTGCTAAACTTGAAGTGCCTCCCCACCCCCTTCCTCCTTCACCCTGACCTAGACTTTATGGCTTCCAGCTGGTTGTGTTTGTCAGACTTTTGAAAGTACTTTTATACTGAGTGAGAGTGACTTATTAAGAGGTATTTAAATTCATATAAGAAACATATTTTTGATCAAATCAGGGATAGATTGTAATGTAAACATTTTAATGCTGTGTAAATGATTAAATTAATAACAGAATATTCAAGAAAGTATAATTATGTATAAAACAACAGTCTTTATAGAATATAGTCTTGTGACTGAGATATGAAATATCTAATATTATTTTATTTAGTGTTTGGAATATGGTTTATTTATGTGTAAATAAAGAGTTGAGCAAATATTGAAATGGAAATTTAATTTTATTCTGTTAGTGACATTTAGTAACTAGGCAGATAAATAAACTATATACATACTTATGGAAAACAAGCTGAGAGGATACTCTTCGAAAAGTCACCTAAATAAATCAGTAGCTGTTTCCATAAGTATGAGTATAGTTTATTTGAAAATAGTTTATTTGAAAATTTAATTTGTTATTTTATAAATTTTGTTGATTTGTGGTAGCGTTAATGACAATAGTGCCTAGGGTGGGGATGACATTAGTGCCTAGGGTGGGCATGACATTAGTGCATGGCGTGGTGATGACATTACTGGCAACTAGTGCATGGGGTGGTGATGACATTACTGGCAACTAGTGGATGGGTTGGTGATGACATTAGTGGCAACTAGTGCATGGGGTGGTTATGACATTAGCGGCAACTAGTGCATGGGGTGGTTATGACATTAGTGGCAACTAGTGCATGGGGTGGTTATGACATTACTGGCAACTAGTGCATGGGGTGGTAATGACATTACTGGCAACTAGTGCATGGGGTGGTGATGACATTAGTGGCAACTAGTGCATGGGGTGGTTATGACATTAGCGGCAACTAGTGCATGGGGTGGTTATGACATTAGTGGCAACTAGTGCATGGGGTGGTTATGACATTAGCAGCAACTAGTGCATGGGGTGGTGATGACATTAGTGGCAACTAGTGCATGGGGTGGTTATGACATTAGCAGCAACTAGTGCATGGGGTGGTTATGACATTAGTGGCAACTAGTGCATGGGGTGGTTATGACATTAGTAGCAGCACATCAGGTGGTGATGACATTAGTGGTAGTAGCAGTACATTGGGTGTTGATGACATTAGCAGCAACTAGTGTTTGGGGTGGTGATGACAATAGTGGCAGTAGATGTACATTTGGTGGTGTAGATGACATTAGTGCACCCCAGAAACTAATGTGACAAAGTGATCTATACCTAAAGTTAACGTTTAAACTCTCTATAACTTCTGTTAAGGAAAGGATCTTATTAATTAAACACCTAGTTTATTCAATGTTCTTTACAATAGAAAAAAAACAAGTACGAACAATCCAAACCATTATACAAAATGGATTTAAAAATATTTTTTTCAAACCCTCTGGAGAAGTAAAATATGATGTAATGGATAATTTACACAAGAACACTTAAACATCTAGTACAGTTAGAATAAGGCTATTATTTATTATCTGGAGCTGTAAATTTTAAGTCAGCAAGAGTGTTATTCTATTGTCCCTTTAAATTTTAAAGTTTTAATTCATTTCAATTAGTCACATCATAGTGTTTTATCTTAATTTAATTTTTTTTTACATTTTATTTCATAATCATATAGTAAATGCAGGAGGACTGCACTACACGCAAAACAAACTTGAATTTTTTTTTTAATTTTTGGACAGACGCAATCATTTAATGCCAAGTAATTATTTTCATTCAAACTAAATTACACTCTTAATTAAATAGATTAAGCCCATAGAGGTGTATATATTGCCACCTCTATGATTAAGCCTGACACACGCCAAAGCCATCAATCAAATCAAGGTCATCGTGACACAGAGCTTATCACACCCAAAGTCTCGATTATGTAGTGACCACCATTGAATTGAATGGAATATAATAAAACTTGATAATCTCGTCTATAAGGAGTTATTTCCCTTCTTATAAACACAGGAAGTGACCGATTCTTACGATTTTTGTTACAAAAATTATCAGATCTTTTTCAATATAATCAAATTGTATGCATAAAGGTGCCACCAAATGGCACATCTTTTGAAGGATAATGCATAAAGCAACAAGTTGTGGTGGAATTTGAAATAAAAGGTTTGTTTGTGTGTTCGAACTACGTATCGAAATGTTTATGGCCGACTGTCATTTCATTAATTTCAAGAATAAATAATTTCAATTTGGCAAGCATAATATTGATAATCTCTCAATGTCTGGCCAGTTTTATCCGATATTTGATGGTTTCGTTTCAATGTGATTTTTATTACAATTTTTGAACAGTGCTTTGGGGGTCTTTTAGAACTAGGGGGCTTTTAGTCTTTATAAACATTTTTGTCGTTGTGATTACAATAATAATACTTATAACTTATACACCTGTAACTAAAAGTGTATCTTCTAAAATGGTTCCACTAGCTAGCCTAGACCCTACTCCTAGACTAATTACTGACATCTTTCGTCTTCAAGTTCTTGCTTCCAGGTACTAAAGGTAGTGGATGGTTCTAACTACAGTAGTAAGGCTAAGGACTTCCTTGAAACAAGTATTGTTTACAAAAATGTTAAAGTTAAGGCCCTTAATTTTCATTTAAACTGTCATCAAATGTGTACTGCACATTTTAATAAACCAATTCCCATTGAAATAATGTTGAAACCGTATTGCATAATTATCCAATATTTCTTTCCTTTTCTTATTTTGAATTACAGGCAGGTCAGAATTAGTGTATTATGACAGCAAAAATTTCACTTTGACTACTTTGAGTCCATCCCATATTTAATGTATTACAACAATGACTTGCACATCATGGGCGGAAAAAATGTCCAAATCCCCCAAAAACAATAGACAGCATTAGTGTCATTAGTAAGATAGGGCTGCCGTAAGATAGTCTTTCTCACTCAATCCTTAACAAAAGTTGATAATTATTAATGTAGTTCAAAGATGGGAGTACATGTATTACCAAATGGATTTGGTAAATCTACGACCATAAAGAAAATCTTTTCACTATTTATGATAGAATTACATGTACTTATTTTGATACAAACTAATATTATATGCCACATGTATGTGTGCTGTCAGTTTGAAACTATTTTCACTCCGGCATACTGGTAGCCTTGAAGAATGTATCAATTGTAGCATGGATGGACAAGACACAACGCAGTTAACTGACTGAGTGACTCTGTGTAAACGCAGGGTCTTTTTATACATATATATAGCTTCAAAACTGGCGTGCAAACTTGCGTTGTTTGCATTCTCTTACTGTCGATCATTCACTGGCATTGTTTGGACATATTGATACAGACTGAATGGCGAATGCATCCTCTTGGATGTTCAAGTTTAAGCTTATTAGGCTGTACATGTATGTGTGTTTAATAATGATTAGTTTGATGATCATGGTAGGTCTGGCTAAGGAAAGGCGTTCAGATGAGAGGAAAGACAAATCCCATATATATACAACTGGCAAATGTTAATTTTGTCGCTAGACAATTATTATATAATACATGTAGTTGTAGATCAAAGTAGGAATATGCCATTGCCAGAGTGCTACTTCAGGTGCAAAATTGTCATCATAACACACTGTATGGCATATATTGGTCTTTGTTAGCAGATTTGATGTAGAAAAGTAAGACATTAAGCCCCATTTTATTTCATCCTATATTTCAGTTTAATTTGTTTAGTTAGTTGAGTTAAAAAGAGGCGAAGCAAAACAAAATGGCTGCTGGAGAGAAGATTACACTGACTGATGCATTACAGAATGTGGATGTATTAGATGAATTAACATTACCAGATCGACAACCATGTATAGAAGCACTGAATAAATCAATACACTACCAGGCCAACTTTGATACAAATTTTGAGGATAGAAATGCATGTGTTACTGGTGTGGCAAAGTATATTGAACAAGCTACTATCCATGCTGATATGGTAAGTTATTTAATATGACTAAAGTATTGGGATGTAATATCACTAAAGGAAAGTAAATACACTCGCTGGACTGATATAAATTGGTCTAAATAGTGAAGCAGATTTGTCCTGTAGACTCCATTAATAAAGGCTTATTTTAGCAAAGTAGTGACAAAATAAAAACAAGAAAATAATAATTCCTCTCCCTTGTCAGTCAGATTATTTGAAAACCAGAATATGGCCATGCTGACCAAAAATAATAACTCCTCTCCCACATCAGATTATTTAAAAATATTTTCTAAAACCAGAATTTTTATATTTATGGCCTAAGCTGACCAATTGTAAATATTTGTTAATTTTGTTGATATTTTAGAACAAGTTACTAGAGGAAGGTAAAGAATATGCTGTTATGTTATTTACATGGAGATGTTGTTCAAGAGCTTTACCACAGGTAAATTTATAAAATAATTCCAACAATTTAAATAGTACAACAGTAAATCAAAAACCTGACACACATAAGACTAATAAGAGTTTGACATGTCTCAATGACGTCTGTATGTTCAAAGCTTGCGAGCAGCCAGACAGGACATACATAATATGTGTTTAACTAGGAATAGAAGAACCTATCATCAATAAATGCTCATACAATGTATGCAATCCCCTTCCCTAAATACTGAGGTACATGTCGTGCCAGTTTGAAAACAATGTGATCTTTAATGATTTTGTGACTTGTGGGAAATAATTCAGCCAAATATACCTGTACAGAAGAAATTTGGCAAGTACATGTCTACAGTGTTTGACACTGGTGTTCAAATGCCATGGGCCTTGGGCCATAATGAGAAATAATGACCGTGACAAACTTAATGAGTCAGTTTATTTCCTGTAAACCGGCACCATTTCAGACACTCTGTGTACAATTACCGTAATAGAGCAAGGCCATGTTAATATCTGTTGCTATCCTATAAAGATACGGTGACGGGTTATTCCCTGTATTTTCATTTAGAGCTCTTTTCATGCTGTATTGTCTGTAACTCTACATATAGATTTGTATGTTATGTAGGTAAAAAGTAACGACCAGCCCAATAGAACCCAGATTTATCAGAAGATTGTTGAAGTTTTAGAACCACAAGTCAGTAAACTAGTCAGATTCATGCACTTCCAGGTAAGTACCATACTTAATAACCAATATATCTTACCAATATATGTTATTAAGCATATCAGTGTTTTGGTCATATCAGATCAGAGTTTGGCAAACGTTGGCTGGAGAATCAAAAATGTACATTGGTTAAGATTTGTACTTTATAACAAATATATCTTATTTAGCATATATCAGAGTTTTGGTCATATCAGAGTTTGGCAAACATTGGCTGGAGAATCAAAAATGTACTTTGGGATTCGAGGTATTGTACAAAAAACTTCACATCAAATGGTGTGTGCAAAATGTCGATCAAGATTTTCTCAATTATTCTATAAACCTGCTTAAACAACATGTTACTTTCCTCACCTATCACTATCATCTACCGGTATATATTACTGTTTAATGATGAGGTGCTGGATGATCAAGTTGGCTGACCCATCATTGACATGGAGTAGGGTTGCTTACCCATCTTCTCTATGCATAAACGAATTAGTGAAATGAAGTTGTACCATATATAAGTTCCAAAATGGCATTGTGGATGTTTAACTTTCTCTATGAAATATACAACCATCAACTGTTATTTATTTTGTAGAATCGTGCCATAAAGAGATTTGTAGAAGAAGTCAAGCGTTTATGTCATAAAGAAAAGAAAAATGATTTTGTGTCCGAAGCATACTTGCTGACTTTAGGAAAGTTTATGAATATGTTTGCTGAGTTGGATGAATTAAAGAATATGAAATCTAGTGTACGAAATGACTACGCTGCTTATCGAAGGTATGTACAGTAATTATGTACATAGATATTGTATCATATTGTGGTAGAACACTAAAGAAATGAAATGAAATGAAATGGGTTTAATGTCCTATTGTTATGCACCTAACCATGGCTAATCGAAGACAGGCATACGCCATACAGTGTGCTATGGCCTACTCTTATATCGAATTCCAACTGCCAAGGGATCTTTTACGTGCATGCCAATTTGTACTTAGGAACTAGTTTTTTTGTCCCATCTGAATGACTAGACAGCTGTCCTTGTCAGGTCCTCCATCCTGCATCACTAAGAAGGGAAAACATGCCGAAAAATCGAGATTAACTTTCTCGGCCAATGCAGGGATCGAACAATTGACCTCCAGACTAGCAACCAGCGTCTTACCGCCTTTACCACATGATCCCCAGAACACTAAAGAATACGAGTGCTAGTGTTATCTAAATGATTATACTGGTATATCTTCGTATTGTTTAACACATGCGTTGTAGATCATAAGTTCTGTCATTGAATCGAGTGGCATGGTTTCGATACCCAGGTTGTGCGTGACACAAGCAGTAGGGTCGCTTGACCAACCTCATAGGTTTTTCTAAGAGTTACTCATATGTTTCTATTTTCAGAGCTGCTCAATTCCTGAAAGTAATGTCTGATCCAGTAGCGTTACAAGAGTCTCAGACATTGTCTATAAATATGGCCACCCAGAACAAAATAAGAGATACATTGAAAGAGGAATTGGTGAAACTTCCCGGTTATGAAGAATTGTTAGCTGATATTGTAAATATATGTTTAAGTATGTATGAAACAAGAATGTATCTTGAACCAGAGGAGAAATACATGTTAGTTAAGGTAAGAACTTATTTATGTGCTTTTTTGTTAAAATTCTTATTGATGAGTCGATAGCCAGTTGTATACTGCACAAGGCGGAAGCTGTCACCCTGGGCACAAGCTGTAACAGATGTTGTCAGACACAAATTTTTACCACACAACGTTTTTATTATAATATATATATACATAATATGTTGTGTGATAATTTGTGCCTAACAAAGTCTGTGACCAGGGCCTTATATCTAGGCTTGAATATACAGATTGTGTTATAATTTGTACAAAGCTGTGACAGGTGCCTTATGTTGGCTTGTATTGCCTATTGGCCTTGATAACGTTGAGAGAATACTCTTCGAAACGTCGCTCAAATAAATAAGTAGCTGTTTTTCCATAAGTATGTGTTAGTTTTATTGATCTGATAACTGGTTGATATGCATTGAATCTTTGTAGTAGAATCCTGCTCAGACAAAACTTTAAAGCTTAAACTGCAAACCTGGCCTTGAATTCACAAAGCATTTTAAGACTTAAGTTAAGAATTTACACAACTTTTATGAGAAATATCTTTGATCTAGAAACGCAAAACTTTTCACATAGTTTCTTATTGATGTATTTGATACATTAAAACAACAAACGTTTTATAAAGGGCTTTATTTTAGTTAAAATAAGACAAACAATTTTGAATAAATTCTTAACTGAAGTCTGAGAATGCTTAGTGAACTCGAGGCCTGATCTTAGGTCTCTTTTTCCATAAATATGACTTAATGTATATCAAAGAACTTTTTTTCTTATATTGCATAAAGACTTCTCTAAAAGTTCTCAATTTCTATTGAAACAAATGTAAATCTATATATTCTATGTGTTGTTTAACTCAATATTTTCTGTATGCCCAGATGAGTCTCTGTAAGTTCCTGTATCATATCCCTGATTTATGTATACCATGATTAAACATAGAAAATAGGAGAGGTTATTTAAAGTTTGTTTCTCCATACTGATTATATGTTATTTGTACAGGTGATGGCATTTGGTTTAAACTTGATGGATTCCACTGTGTGTAATGTTTACAGAATGGATGCCAAGAAAAGAATTAATATCACTAAAATTGATAAAATATTGAAGGTAGGTTCGAATTCATTAAGAATTGATACCACTAATATTATCTAAATTATTGAAGGTAGGTTCATCAGGAATTGATGTCACTCAAATTACACAAAATATTGAAGGTAAGTTTATATCACTAAAATTGATAAGATATTGACAGTAGATTTGAATTCATTAAGAATTGATATCACCAAAATTATATTAAATATTGAAGGTAGGTTTATTGGGAAGTGATATCACTAAAATTGATAAGATATTGACAGTAGATTTATTTGAATTCATTAAGAATTGATATCACCAAAATTATATTAAATATTGAAGGCAGGATTATTAATTGGGAAGTGATATCACTAAAATTGATAAGAAATATTAATGGTATTATTAAGAATTAGTGCCGATTAATATTGAATTGATAAAAAAAAATTAACCTTTGATGATACCTTGAGACATCTTGTAATAAATGTATTATTGTGTTAAATTAATTTGCTATCAGGATTAAATTACAATTCCTTCATATTTCAGACATTAGAGATTGTTCCCTTATATGGTGACATGCAGATAGCTCCATACCATTATATTAAATATTCACCCAACTATGATCCATCAAAATGGCCATTATGTGAATCCAGTCAGCCAAGTCCCCAGTCAAATCTATTGGCTAATTTAGAAGCAATACGTGAAGACCACATGGAATACATCAGTCAACTCTCACGACACAGCAATGAGGTAAAATTCTAAACCTGTTGGGGAATTACCATTTTTAAGACATCCCAGGAATCTGATTAAAACTATAAATATGCTGAAATAATTAGATAAATACTTAGAATTAACATGATTATAGCATACTGGTAGTAAATAGGGACAATTTTTAAAATATTAGTTATTTAATTTTTTGTGGTCTTAATTTAGCATACACTTCACATATATGATTTAATTAACAAGTATTTGTGGGCCCAAAACAACCAAATTTTAGGTAGCCTCTATATAACTTATGTCAGCACTATAAAAAACAAAGTCTTGATTATCCATTTTTACGTTTTAATTATTTTTCTTAAAAAATGTATTTAATCCACTAAATATCGCAGGCTAGCGATGGCATTGTGAGTTGATTATGGTTTTGATAAGTTGATTATTGTCTAATTAATAATTTAGATAACATTTCAGGTCTTTCTTTAATAATTTAGATAACATTTCAGGCCTAAAGAAAGACCTGCAATAGACAGATTTAGCTCTTGCATAATGTATATTTAACCCTGTATTTGTATATTTGTAGGCTATAACATCTATGAGAGATCAACCAAGAACAGATAAAGAAAATAAAGAATTGAGTGATTTAGCTCTACGTGGTTTACAACTTCTTTCAGCTTGGACACAACAAGTTATGGAACTAGTGAGTATAACTAATTTCTATATAAACATTGTTTTCTGTATTTGGCAGATGGGCTGAAAAGAGCTCTCCTTAATTTACTAATGTCAAAAATCGCTATCCTAAAAAAGTTCCCACAGTTTGAAAAAGGAAGGAAATTTGATAGATCTTAATTAGGAGAGAAATAAAAGTCATTCACAAGACAGAGGTACTTGAAGTACAAGATTTAGAGTCTGTATTTCATTCAAAGTAGCACAGTTGAACAATTACGCAGTCAGTTTTGACCATTTGTTAATGATAAGATAAGGTCCAGACATTTCAGGTTAATTAAGAGTAATTGATCCTGTCCAGACATAATTTTTATAGGCCCACATTTTCATGTGGACGTATATTGTCGTCACTCCTGTCCGTCCGAACGTTTTTATTCAATGTTGACGAAATTTGAAATATAGGTTTATATCCCAAAGATCTTGCTCCTTTCGATATTGGCATGTCTCAGACTGAAACATCATGGCCCCTGTCTTATTGTACGAAAAATCACTTTTTTAGTTTGAAACTCGAAAGGTATTTGTATAACTCAAAGATCTTGGTTCTTATGATATTTCATATAGAACTGTAATTTCTAAATTGTGGCCCTGCTTGTAAGAAAAATCATGTTTCATTGTAGCTCGTTCTCTGTCCATCTCTTGCAAAATATGGCCGTATGTTGCATGGCAACCGCTTGTTTCTCTCCCAGTATTGCACATGTAACCATAGAAGATGAGAACTAAATCTTAGTGTCAAATTGAGTGAAGTATTATGTTGATAGTAAGACACCATTTCTTCCTGTTCCATGTTCACAAATTATTTAAGATGGATGAGATGGCTAGATTAGGATTTTGTTTTTTAGTTCGGTTCTGTACTGTAAGGTTAAACTAAAGTATATTGTGCTTGTTTGTAGTATTCCTGGAAATTGTTGAATCCTACTGATCCACACCAGAATCCAGATTGTCCACAAGAAGCTGAGGAGTATGAAAGGGTACGTATCATATTTGATATAACAGAAAGGTCACAGAGAAGATATTATTCTTAAATCTTTATAATCAATAAAATGACATGAAGTTCTACTTTACTGCTCCAACCAGGTTAATGAAGACGGGCATACGCCATAAATTGTGCTACGAGGGAAATTTTGCTCAGCCGGACGAACGCCTAGACATTTTTTCTTTGCGAGATTCTGCATAACTGACGAGGGGTAACCAAGCTGGAAAATCCTGGGGAACTCTCTTGAACAAAACTGGGGTTAAATCCCAAACCCTTGATATGTGAGCCAGCTTTAATTGTACTGAATATTAAAATATTATAAACTTTGATTTTTATAGGCTACTCGATATAATTATAGTAGTAATGAGAAGTTTGCGCTGATAGAAGTTATTGCTATGATTAAAGGGCTACAACTCCTAATGGCAAGGATGGAATCAGTATTCATGGATGCCATTAGAAAACACATTTATCAAGAGTTACAGGACTTTGTACAGCTGTATTTACGTGATCCCTTACGTAAAGCTATTAAAAAGAAAAGTGATGTTATTAAAGGGTAGGTATTAATTATCTGTTATCTGGATTATCTGCTGGACTGTAGCTTTGAGGGTAGGTGTGGTTTAGTGGCCTAAGGCTTGTAAAAGGCTATTAAAAAGAAAAAAGATGTCATTAAAGGGAAGGTATTTTAATTAAAATTATCCATTTTCTGGAGGCCTGCTGAACTGTAGCTTGGTGGGGGTGAAGGGTGCTGGTGAGTAATCTAAGGCGTTAGTGTTAGATCATAAAGTCTGTCATTGAGTCAGGTGGCTTGGTTTTGATCCCCAACTTGTAGGGTCGCTTGCTTAAACCGATGGCTTTTCTTTGGGTCCTCCATTCTTGTAATACATTTGAACCATATTATGTTAGTCCAACAATGGCCAGGTTTATTTTAAGTGGATGTTAAACCACATTTCTCTCTCTCTGTAATTCTTTTGAACAAAAAAAGGAAAAACTGATTGGCTTGAGGGTTGTACAAGCGTGAGAGAATTTAAACTTTTTATCTCATATGTTATAGTATTATCATGGCTGTAAGAGACACGTGTGTTGATTGGTTGAGAGGTGTTGAACCTCATGATGACCCAGCTTTACGCGGTAAAAAAGATCCTGATGATGGATTCCTAATTAAAGTTCCAAGACGTAATGTTGGTCCATCAAGCACCCAGGTAATTAAACATAGCTTCAGAATTTTAAGGAATAAATATTCACATAAGAAGATAAATTAAGACTTTCAGACATTACGCACAAAAAAAAATTAGTTTTGCCAGAAAGCATGGGAGTGAGACATTATTGAAATTGATCAATTCGAATGTAAATTCTTGACAGTTAGGGTTCATTTTTTTACTTTTTACTGATTTCATGCCATTATATTCTAATGTAAATTCTGGACAATTGGAGTTTAATTTACTTTCTACTGATTTCCCGCCACCTTCGTTATTATCTAAGAATTTTCAGAAAGATAAATCATTTTTATTCGTGAACATTGAGGTCAAGATGGTTGTCTCAGGTTTTCTGTTTTAATTGTCTGAATTAATTATTATTATTATTATTATTATTATTATGATGTATTTATATAGCGCATCTTTCACCTATATAGTGCCCAGATGCTCTTTACAAGGTCTTCTTTGTGATTATTAATTGTCTGAATTAATATCACAAAGAAGACCATATTTTTGTTGAATTTGGATAATGAAAATGTTAATTCGCATTCTGATACATTGTGTGAGTTAAGACATTTCTTAATGTCATTTATTTCTTGAACGAAAGTATGATAGTGCTATATTAACTGGAACCGAACACGTAATGAACGCCACCAAATTGTGATGTATCAAAAATGAAATTCTGTTATGAATGTTCAATAGTCTAAAGAAAAGGCATGCATGTCCTAGGTTTCTCCTAAAGAGCATCTCCCCCAAGACAAACAAGAAGATGAGTAGCAGTTGGTGACCACGGGTCGGTTGCTCAAAACTAAGTTATTTTAACAACCCGTTAAACTCTAACGGACATATCTTGGTAACGTGTTGTTTGTTAACTTTCCGTAAAATTTATTACAGAAAACACTATAGAATACTTTATTTTTTATATTAGCATAAATCTGTAGTAAAAATTTGCACCACAGAACTTTCGGGGCCTTATTTCGAGCAACAATCTTTCTCTCCGTTAAAGTTAACGGATCGTTAAAAGATAACGGAGCTTTGAGCAACTGGCCCCAGGTCCTGGTGCTATAAAACATTAAGCTTATTATTGTGTTATTTTTTTTGTAGCTGTATATGGTTCGTACGATGTTAGAATCGTTGACAGCGGAAAAGAGTGGTGGAAAGAAAACGTTACGTAAAGATATGGACATACATCATATCTCCAGCATCGAAGCTTTTCATAAAACATCCTTCTTCTGGAATTATCTGATTAATTTTAACGGTGAGTTCGTCTCTTTGAAATACAGATCTTAATTTTGGTATTTAATACTTTCAATGACCTTTATAGGTCTGACAAGGTCAAGGGTCATATAGGTGAACTTGAATGAATGACATTTCTATTTACATTTAGCTTTTGCTCTCTTGCGGTTTAAACAATATTTTATTCAATATAATTACATGATAATAATACGAGTATACAGTCCAAAGGATATGCAAAACAAGCGAAATTTTTGTGTTACGTGTAGATGTATCCAAAATCCATTGCGAACCTTGCCTAAAACTAACTAAACAGATCATTTCATTGGCTAATCTCTTATATCAAAGGGAACACAGTTTACTTTTAAAAAGGTCTAGATACTATTGTTGTAAAGACTAATAACTCGAAATTAGAACAAGTACTATTACATCAACAACGGCATAATAACTTATTTTGTCCCTATATAGAAGCAGTGTTTATTGACTCCTGGCATGCATGTCACCTTATATTAAAATATGTATTTGTGTCTGTTCTGTTCTACACACAAGCAAATTATTGAAATAAAATTAAACCATATGATAGTCCCGAAATGACCTAGTTTGTGTCAAGTGGACATTAAACCCCATTTCTCTATCTCTCTCTCTTAACAATTTATATGCTGCTACATGATCTATGCTTGAGATCTACACTATCATGTTGATGTTGTTTATTTTATATTGTAGAAACTTTATTTAACTGCTGTGATCTGTCGCAGCTGTGGTATCGGGAATTTTATCTAGAATTAACCATGGGCAAAAGAATTCAGGTAATTGACTATTTTTGTCGCAAGTAAAAGTAGAACATTCTATATGATATCTTAGTTTGTTTAAAGGTACATTATGCTAGAGCCAAATTTGTCTACTGCAGGTCTTTTTTCTGGTTTCAAATATTATATCAATAATTATTTATGCATTTTTTACAGGATAAGTCAATAATCAACTCTCTAGACTTTTGGATTGCTTACATATTTGGTTGATTAAAAAGTGCTTACAAAATCCTGAATAATGTCACTTATTGTGGAGACCAATTTTTTAGGGAGTCTGAGTCAATTGTGCCGTTGGCTCCATAGTAATCAGAAACTGTAAAAAAAACTATGTATTGCCTTCTACCCTTAATGCCCTAGGCACATACTTATTTTTCTTAATGGTTAATCTGAGGCTTGTTTTAAATTACTTTTATAAATATTTCTGGGAATATGTTTTTTTACAATTTATCACGAGTGTGTTAAAAATGAATTAGTGACACTTGTATATTACATTTTCAAATAAATGGAATTTTTTTTTACTTTATTGTCAAACAAATATTGTTATATACATATCATTATTTTAGTATCTTATTTTATATTCTAGTTCCCAATTGAGATGTCGATGCCATGGGTTTTAACAGATCATATTCTAGAAACTAAGGAACCTTCCATGATGGAGTAAGTATATTCTAAATACAGTTAGAAAATCTTATGTCATTTCAGAAACCGAAAGATAAATAGATAAATCTAGATATATTTTTTGAGTTGATGATTATGTATACAAAAATCTCCTGACAATTGTTGGGGGGGGGGGGGGTCACAACATTTTGATATTACATAGGCGTATTTTGATTGTAATATCTTGTCCTTGTGTATAAATATGACTTTTTTGCATAGATGCACCACATGTACACAATTACCATGTGTGATATTTCAGGAGGTAATTTTGTAATTATTTTTTTCTAGGAAGGCCTATATTTTGTGAGAGGTAACATTGTATTTTTTTTTCGGTATATTTTGAGAGATAACTTTGTATATTTTTTTTTCAGGTATATTTTGTACCCATTAGATCTGTATAATGATAGTGCTCATTACGCTTTAACTAAATTCTGTCAACAATTTCTATATGATGAAGTTGAAGCTGAGGTAAGTCATAAATATTTAGAATAATCTGTACAACATTTTTCTTTAAGCCTAATTTGTAGTTGATATTGACGATTAGTGCTCAGCCAAATAAGAATTTAATATTATTTTGGTTTTGTTTATTCTGATCCATTTTCATAATGATGTTTCTAAGAAAAATGGATCTGTGCAGTTGACCTTGATTAGACAGCAAACCAAAATCTCTCAATAATCAAAGCTTTTCAAAGGATTTCCTGAAATTGTTTGTATCATGGGTTTTGATTGGTAATTTAATCTGCACCAACAGTTTGTATCATGGGTTTTGATTGTTGTGTTTTTGATCCTAGACTTGTATGTGTCAAGGAGTATTTAAAGACTATAATTATTTATTTATGATTTCAGGTGAATCTATGTTTTGATCAGTTTGTTTATAAACTTAGTGATCAGATCTTCGCCTACTATAAACATTTATCTGGCAGGTAATATATACTTTATTAATATACTCACATGTTTACAACCTGTTAGGATGCTATTCAGAGTCGCAATGCGTTGGCTCAGTAATCAGAAAATAAGGGATTTGCTGGTGTAGGGTCGCCTATGCAACTCGGGTCCTCCGGTTTCTTCCCACTGCTAAAGACCCCTACACGCAAGTGAATTATTGAAATAAAATTCAAAACCATATGTTAGTCCAGAAATGGCCCTTCTCTCTCTGGACTTTGCTACAGCTCTTGACTGAGAAAGTTCCTTGAGCTTTTGCCAGTGTTGTTTCACATTTGCCAGTAGTGCATGGCAAAAAACAATTTTGGTTTCTTGTCAAGAAGAGGGATGTTGTTTGGTCAAGTACATCATTGAGTCAAGTGGCATGGTTTTCATCGTAAGAGTAGGATCACCTTCCCTTTCCTGGTCCTCCTGTTTCCTCCCACTGTAAAAGCAACTTATTGAAATAATATTGTACCATGTAATAGTCAGGAAGTGACCTAGTTTGTTTCAAGTGCATTTTAAACCCATTTATCTCTCGTTCATGTCAAGAAGAGAAAATTCCAGAAATGGCTTACACTGTAACCATGAAGATGACTTTAGTCATCATGGCAACTAAGAGAAAAAATGTTTTACCGACATGCCTTGAAATAATGCTCTTTCACATTCATTGTCAGACACGAATTCAGGCGTTTTTATTTTTTCGGACATGATTTTTTCCAGGGTTTTATTGATATTCATGATCGTTTAAAAAGAATGCTAGGACTAGTTGAATTGTCGGCTACATCTTAAGTCATTATTTCCAGCCCGTATCAATATATTAACTAATGTAATCTCTGAGATATGACAAAAACAAAAACCAGCTGCAATGGATACATCAGGGTTTTTTTTTTCAATTTTAAATAATTTTTCGTGAATATAGTAGTTATGATCTATATTATGACTGATGGATTATTTACAGCATTATGTTAGATAAACGATTCCGTGCTGAATGTGCTAGTCAAGGTGCTAAAATAAATTATCCTGTAGCTAACAGATATCAAACACTGCTTAAACAAAGACATGTTTCAGTAAGTAGTTATTTATACTTGTAGCACTATCGATTAAAATTGACGTTAATTTTTTCCATTTGTAACAGTGGAATTGATCATTTTATAAGTCGACTTTATTAATAATAGTTTCATCTCATGTATTTAAATTCCTGACCATTCTTCAAAATTAATCATTATACATATCAATAATCAATGGGGGTGTTTTTTTCTTAACAGTGAGTGATCTCTTGTAAATTGGACACATATTATCAAAATTGATTGGTCAGCTTTAAACTAGACACAAGTACAAATTAGATAATTTTTGGTGATTTTAAATGATTTTTACGAATTTTTTAAACAAAGATTAGATATTGAATGTATGTGATAGAAATTAATGTTAAATGCACCTGAGTTACAGTGTCATATCAAATAGAGTCTAAGCACATGCTGTCATATATCACTTAAGATGATTAGCCTTTTGCATGCAAGATGAGTTGGTTTCACTTTTCAGAAAGTAACCAACATTTGAGAATGTTCTTTATGACAATTGTATTAGAAGTCTTTGTGTTAATCTGTTTTCAGATTTTGGGTCGATATATAGATTTAAATCGTTTAATTGGACAACGAATAAACGCAGCTCTACAGAAAGCTCTTGATGTTTCTATATCACGGTTTGAGGCTGGTGACATAACAGGAATAGTGGTGAGTTATTGCCCTTGTTGATATATTGATGTTAAATATTAAAGATAAATTATGTAAGATTAAGATAAATAGCTCGCTGTTCTTTTTAGAATAGTTCCAAAAAAGATAATGAAAATGAATATATTGAAAATTTCAGTCATGTTGCTTTATTCTGACAAAATGTAGCATGTATTGTTTGTTTTCCTTGGTAATAAGGAAGAACTTTTCCAATCACAAATTTTGAAGATATCCTTCCTTTTTACATTAAAAGTCTTGTGAATAGATTTCTCAAGAAAAAACCTTCTTCAATTTTGAAATTTTTTAACCTGAAAGCTCTCCAATTTCCATTCATAATTTGATATTAAAGCTAGGGACAATTTCATCATGGATTTGTTTAAAAACTCGCTTAGCAAGATTTTAGAGCTAGAACAGACGACTTTGCTTCTGGTGACCGTATTAGATGATTTGATAAGCCCATGACTTTGTTTATTTGAATGGACTATCACTTTGGATCACAAGGTCTGCCATTGAGTCAAGTGGTGTTTTTTCAATGCCACACATGTAAATAACATGAAGTAGGATTGCTTTGCTAATCTCATGGGTTACTCTGGATCCTCAGTTTCTACTCTTTCCTCGTAATGAAAAAGATCCCTTCAAGCAAGCAGTTAATTAAAATTATTTCTTATGTTAGTCCCGAAATGACCTGGTTTGAAATGAGTGGGCATTCAAATGTCTCTATCTTTCTCCTTTTTTTTTAACAGGAGTTAGAAGGTTTGGTAGAAGTTAATAGATTAACACATAAACTACTTAGTAAATATTTATCACTCAATGATTTTGATGCCATGATGCGTGAAGCTAACCATAATGTATCAGCACCATATGGAAGGATAACTCTGCATGTTTTCTGGGAGCTAAATTATGATTTCTTGCCAAATTATTGTTATAATGCTGCCACTAATAGGTAAGTTTTTTAAAGAGTTTTAAACATTTGACAAATATTTATTTTTGTGCTCCAATTAGGCTAATGAATGTAGGCATACACCATGCAGTGTGCAATGAGTGAATTCTGCTTTGCCAGGCCTACTCTTTTTTCAAATTCCAACTGTCAAGTGTTCTTTTATGTACACATCAACATAATTCAAAGAAGAGTCATTTATTTTCTATACTACTTCATGGTTTTTCTTGAAATCAGATAAATATGGACCCTATATTGTTGGATTTCTCCAGTGTCCTCCCATTGCTGAAACATCCACAGATCAAGTAAAATTATGATTGTTATGATTATTTTAGGTTTGTAAAGACGAAGTTACCATTTGTAACTGATGCTAAAAGAGATAAAGCTCCAAATCCTTCACCACATTATATCTGGGGTACAAAGGTAAACAAATTATTATCTAGTTATTATTAATTGTCAGATTAAAGTGTCATGGAAAACAGTTAAATCTCCTTTAAACATACATTTTATTCCAGAATTCTAATTGATTTAACATGGATGTTCATATATTTTTCATGAGAATAAAAGATATATCTTTAAATCTGTTTCAGAATTTAACAACAGCATACAGTACTATTTATAGCTTATACACACAGTTTGTTGGTCCGCCTCATTTTCATTCTATTGTACGTCTGCTGGGTTACCAGGGTATCGCCGTGGTAATAGAAGAACTCCTTAAAACTATTGAAGGATTTGTAAGTTTATTAATTAACTGATTTGATTGCCCAGTCCATGTCTATATCTACCCCGAGAAGTGGTTTTGCCTGTAAATGCCTCTCCCTGAGTTATTGTTAACTGTTACGGCCCTAAAGAATAAATTATTAATACCAGATTAACACAGATTTGATTGAATCGGCTAATAAAATTAAAATGAGAATATTAAGTCAAATTTATTAAACAATAAAGGAAGTGAATTGTATAAATGATTTTATTGCAGTTAAAGGGTACAACTCAGGAATATGTAAAGATGTTGATGAAAGTTATGCCACCAACATGTAAATTACTCAGATTTGATTATGGATCACCAGGTAAACACTTAATGTAATTGGGGCGCCTTCTCAACCTCGACGGTTTCCTCTGGGCACTCTGGTTTCCTCCAACTGCTAAAGACCCCTATACGCAAGTGAATTATTGAAATAAAATTAAACCATATGTTAGCCCTGAAATGACCTAGTTGTGTTGAGTGGAAGTTAAACCCCATTTCTCTCTCTCTCTCTTAAATGAATGTTAAAAATAAACTGAAACTAATAGAAGGCAGCTCTCAATATAAGGGAAATGAAATGAAATTAAATGGGGTTTAATGTTCTAGTGTTTTGCACAGACTGGGCTAATGAAACCAGGCATATGCCATACACTGTGCTATGAGGGAAATTTTGCCTGGAAAGCGTCACTATGGCTTACTCTTATATCAAATATCAACTGCCAAGGGATCATTTACGTGGGACCCAGGTTTTCGTCCCATCCGAACAAATAGACAGCTGTCCGTGTCAGCCTCTCTGTCCTGCACCACTGACAAGAGGAAACCATGTCAGAAAATCCTGATGAACTTTCTGGGCCAAGTATTTATTGGGCTATATATATTTGGATGTCTATATCAAATTCACTGAGTATTTCTATTAATGATGTTTTATTCTAGGTGTGATGGCATATTATAACGCCCAGTTAGTAGATCTAATACAGTATCCTGATCTGAGAACTGAAGTCTTCCAGAGTTTCAGAGAAATAGGAAATGCCATTCTATTTACAGTTTTATTGGAACAAGCCATGGTAAGT
The DNA here is from genome assembly GCA_917208275.1 of Patella pellucida. NCBI lineage: Eukaryota > Metazoa > Mollusca > Gastropoda > Patellidae > Patella > Patella pellucida. Next base: position 44,234,424 of record OU795043.1, on the reverse strand, counting down.
TTCATTATCAATATTTCTATATTTCATTTAGATCCATATTTACAAAAAAAAATCCTGAAATTTCTAATATTGCTCATGAATTGGGAAAATGTGAATTTATAATGTTGTACATTGTAATTACATGCGATAGATCTGATTGCTGCCCCTGTAGTTACAGCTGACAAGTATACCAGTTATAGGGGTAATCTTAACAATGATTTATAATGACCTGTACCATGTTGCGCAAATGATATAAACACAAAATGCCATACTTAAAAATATATTCTGGATTGCAGATATTCCTGTGTCACTTAAAACGGCACATGAACTGTTTTTATTATTTTTTTAAACAAAAAACAATCGCTTTAATTACTGATGTAAATATTTTCCCTCATTTACAGAAAGCAAACACTTGACATGTACCTGTACCGGTACACAACCTTGATAAATGTTACTGGCAATCATGAATGAAACTATTTAATCAACATACATTCTTATAAACAACATGATGAGATAAATACAGTGTCTTTAAATGTGATGTTTGGAATAAGTCATTTAACCCAGTAGTGACTTGATCCTTTGACAAAGTAAAAACACAAAAAAAATAAAAACTCCCTCCAGCATCACACTCTTTTGAAGTCTTGTCTGAGAACGAGAATATTTATTTTTTTGTATAGTCCAGTGACATGGATTCGATCCGATACTTGTACTGACAGGAAGTTGCTTATTGTTGAAATAAACATTAATATCTCTCCCCCTTCTCCCGTAGAGATAAACAAAAACAGTTCAGACACAATAATTACTTCCCTAGCTAATGTCCGTATCTTAACATACAGTATCTATAAATTACAAAATGATTTAAATCACACAACATGTTACACGTTTAAACAGTTGTCTGATTGACTACAATTCTATTAAAGTGACAACAAAATCAAAATACTAGATAATCACAGCTTGGATTCAATCAGTTTTAAAAGCAGCATAGATGGATAGAATTTTCAACTTGTCATATCATATTAAATAATGAGTTGAATCAAAACATTTTTGGACTGTTGTTGCTATGAGAGATTCATCTTTAACAATATTGTAAATTGAAAGGGATTCTACACTGCTAAAATCATGCTCAGGGCCTTTAATTGAAATTTCTCCTGAATTTAAGTAATTTAACCCCAGCTTGACGTACTTCAGTCTGTCTGAAACCATAAATTAAAGGATTAAATAGGGAATTAAACTGAGTTATTACTGCAAGATAATAAACATAGTCATGATTGTAATGTCCATGATATGCCACAAGATAGGTTAGAAACGGCATCCAGCAAATATAGAAAGATCCCAGTATTATTCCAGCTGTTTTAATCGCTTTAAAAGATGGATGATTGGCCTGGAAACTTTTCTTGATTGATTTGGGTTTTTTTTGTCCTGTGTTAGATTTTATTACACCTGAAGATGATGGTTTGTTGGTGGAGGTAATTTTGAAGCAAGTTTCTGTATCCTGTCCTGTTTGAAACAATTTCTCCACATGGTCTGGTTGTTCTTCAAAAGCTGGGGGCATGTTCACACTAGCAGAAGTTTGAGTCGAACTTTGACTGAATATTTGCGATCTGTTATCATCAACATCTGGTAGACTTGAAGTTTCCTCTGCTGTAAATGACATTGCAGTGCTTTCTGACTTGATTTTCTCTTGTTTGTTATCCAGAAATGTTGGGTTAATGATGGAACTAAGAGATGCTTGAACTGTTTTTCTAGAGCTTCGACTCGATTTTTGCGATCTGTTATTATCAACAACTGGTAGATTGCATTTACTTGAAGTTTCTGTCACTGTAAACAGCATTTCGCTACTGTCTGACTTGATTTCCTCTGCTGGGTTAATGCTGGTACTAAGAGATGCTGGAACTGACTTTATAGAACTGTCAATGGTTTCCAAAGTTATTTTGTCATTGCCCCGAATCTGTTTTGTAGCATTTTGTTGAATATTAATTCGTCTGTTGTGATGATAAGCCACGCGTAAAATTCTTAAGTACATGTATAATATTCCAGCAGCCGTGATAAAACAAGAGCTACTCCAAAATAACGTGTAATCGTAATCTATTAGATGGGTCAACTGACAGACACCTTTATACGTATTACGAAAAATCGGTAGAATTCCAGCAAGAAACGCAACAATCCATGTAATGATCACGCCAATGACAGCTTTCTTCTCGTTGAGGATAGTATGGTATCTGTACGTATGCACAACAGCGATAAAACGATCGAAAGCAATGAGAGTGAGGCTCAATAAGCTAGACATCAGACTACAAAACATCAACACGGGTCCGTCAAATATTACACACAGATAAAAGTTGGAGCGTATTATAGAGTAGAATGAATAATTCGTCACATCCAGCTTAAATTTCGAACGAAGCAGAATATGATTCCATATGGATATATATAGAAATATTATGCCGATCAAAATGTCGGAAAATGCTAAACTCAACATTAAGATATTGGTGATGGTCAATAGATGTTTGTTTTTAAGAAATATGATAATAATAAACATATTACTTATTATGATACATATACTGGTGATAATTGATATCCAGTAGACGACGTGAATCAATTCATGTTTATTAAAACAATCATGTTCTTTGGCATGATTTAATAACTTTTCATAATAATCTGGTGACCAACCAAATCTGGTCAGGTTGATTTGATTAACGTGAAGCTCTTTACAAAACATCATCCATTTTGTGATGCGCTGGTGGGAATCATTAGTGGAAAGAAAGTCGATATCAAGTCTCGAGATGTTGTCCACAGTTGCCATTTTGGTCGTAAAGCCAATTGGAGTGCACTTTGTTTTTTTTAGATTATTCTTTCTGATAGTTGAGCAGCTGTATGTAGTCCATTTATAATAAATCGCATTAAGGAATAGTTAAATAATAGAGACACAGATTTCTTGCTGTATGTGAATGAAACAACTTTGAAATACAAACTGTGAAATAATATGATTTTATCAATAGTCCATTTGTATTAAATCACATTAAGGAATATTCATTGAATCTACAAGAAATAGACGCACCCTCGTGCTAAATAGATGTGAACAGAACAAGTTTTAAAAAATAGGATATTATCAATAGTCCGTTATATAAAATCACGGGAGGAATGGTCATCAACGAGAAATAAACACAGTCCTCGCACTAAATAGAGTCTTGCAGCATGTGAACGGAACAAGTTTAAAATACAAACTGTGGAATAACAAGATATTATCAATATTTTTGTTATCAATGTTAATTGTTATGGTGTTTAAAGAGGAAATGTCACATACAGTAGTTAGCGTAATCTCACATCACAACATAGTGAAAAGTTGTAGATTTATTATACCTAGATGTACGCATGTCTTACAATTGGTTGGAACAAAGATTAACCATCTAAAGAATGCAGAATGCTTTGTTGTTTGCTAATCGATTGGATCTACCACACCCGGAAAGCTAGTTTGTAGTTTTCAATATTTTGGGATAAGTTCGGTCAGAGCAAAGAAGACAATCTAAGATTTAATAAATCAAACCCAGTAAGTTAGTTAGTCAATATCTGGGGATAAATTGAGTCAGAGCGAAGAAGACGATCTAAGATTGAATATATCAAACACAGACATGATGTCTTATATTAAAAAGCGCAGGGCCAGACAGATCATGAAAAAGTATTTTTAAAATAACTAGCACAGTTTGATTTCTCATTGCTATGAAACACAAAAACTTTGATTCTTTTTAAGTCAGAGTGATAAAACTTGATGTAGATGTTCATTGACTTAGACAGATGGGGAGCATTTTCTGCTTAGGCTAAGCAAAGATAAGCAATTTCTATTGGTCCTAATCAGTAAACCAAAAAACTACTTTTTCAAGATACTGCAGTTCACTGACTACACTGTGTTTCATACCTTGATCACATCAGAGTCTGTCATCGCGTCAAGTGGCATGCTTTCTATTTTCCACTCATAAGTGACAACAAGTATGGTCGCCTGCTCAACCACGTGTCTATTTCTTGGTTTCCTCCCACTGCTAATGACCTGTACCACTAGTGAATTATTGAAAGGAAATTGAAGCATATCTTTGTATCCATTGGAGGTTACCTCCCCCCTCCCTCTTTCCCTCTCTCTCTCTCTCGCTCGCTCTAAATCAAATCAGTGAATATATCTATTCCTCCCACACAGTTCATATTATACAATTTGCCTCATGACAACCATGTCAAGAGTACAAGGTGGGGAGCATGTCTTCAAGGGATCTGCCATGTTTATTCATTTGGTTCATTGAAAATGTTTATGAATAGATAAAGACGGCCAAAGGTTAAATTAAGATTTGTAAAGAGACAAACTTCTGCTTGATGGTTTCAAACAAAAAATTAATTGCATAGAGCTAGCTCCCAATACACATCAGATCACCCAATTCTATACTTTAATTTGGCTTTATCTTTGGCGGGGGGCAAGTGGTATCACATGTGCGCTTTAGATCATAGAATATATTATAATTGAGTCATGATGTCGATAGCAAGCTTAAACATAGCAAAGAGTAGAATCACTTGCCCAACCTTTTGGCTTTTATACTTGGGTTTTATACTTTTGTAAGAGAGTTGGCGCCTTTAAGTTTAATGAGCACATTTGTTGCTACTTATAGATAAGCATTGTGTTTTAATGGTGGTCTGTATATACATTCTCTGGTAGTTAATCTGATAATACAATCTTGTTCACACATTGTATAATAGATGATTAGGTCAGTTATACTCATAGGTTGTGTAAATAGTTAGCTAATTCTACCATCGATTATTCAATCTCTATAGCCATTATTCAATCAAAAATGAATGGAAACGATAAAATCATTTGTAACTAAGGATGTGTTGTTACGTTGTTAGAAATCAGGTGATTTTATTTTATATCAAGGATGGATTTTCTCTTGAGTTTTATGCACATATTTGAACCGATCTGTTTCTATGTTCTAATAAAAGATAATGATTGTATCTACACTGAGGGTTCCACCATTGGCTAAAAGGATTGGAGCAACAAGAACTGTCAACTCTTTATCTAATCTACCATAATGACTATATGTTTATCTCAAAATATCCAATCCCCTTGTCAGTGATGCAGAAGGAGGGCCTGACAAGGACAGCTGCCTAGTCGTTGGGATGGGACAAAAAAACGAGGTCCCATGTACTCATTGGAGTGCACTAAAAAGATCCCTTGGCAGTTGAAATTTGATATAAGAGTAGGCCGTAGCGCCGCTGCCCGGGCAAAATTTCCCTCATAGCACACTGTATGGCGTATGCCCGTCTTCAATTAGCTCAGGTTAAGTGCATAACAGGAGGACGTTAAATCCCATTTCATTCATTCATTCATTCAAAATATCCAAAGTATTGTATTCCATTGATATTTGGAGGGCCTGACAAGGACAGCTGCCTAGTTGATGGATGGGATGAAAAACCGAGGTCCCGTGTACACATTGGAGTGCACGTAAAAGACACCTTGGCAGTTGGAATTCGATATAAGAGTAGGCGGTAGCGCCGCTGCCCTGGCAAAAAATTTCCCTCATAGCACACTGTATGGCGTATGCCCGACTTCAATTAGCCCAGGTAGGTGCTTAAGCGTAGGACGTTAAACCCCATTTCATTCATTCATTCCATTGATGTTTTCAGAGAAAAGAAAATGTACAGTTTAAAGAAATAAGAAAACTATTTATAAATAATGAAATGATCTGTAATTTAAGATGGCTGTTCGATTACCTATCCATTACTAAATACTACTCCATCGATCGGCATAAGACAAATATTAACTAAAACCCATTCATATGCAGGGGGACTTCACCACACATAATTTACACAAAAACAATACAAACTGACAAACAATTCAAGTAAAGTGAATGGACCCGTAAGCGTCCACTGCACTGTACAGGGGCCTGTAGTGACACAGACTTCACTCAAATTTGAAAACAATCAGGAATATAACCCATAGAAACTATTGTGTAATGCCAGCATGAGTCATGATCTGCTATATGTTACACGACATATGGATGTGAGCATATTGAAGTAAAATTTAGCTATACAAGTAACCACATCGGTGAAATGTTTTAAAACAAACAATTAAGAAACGTTTTAGTATTTAATAGAATCGAGGCATATTGAATACAGCTAAGGACACATGTTCAACCTATCATAAAAAAAAACAGAACAAAAAACAAACAATTCTGAATACAAAGAAGCAAATGAGAAAATGTAGACCGTCTCGTTGCAAATGACGTCAAAATTTAGAAGGTGAAAAAACACCACAATTAAAAGGGCGATTATCAAGATAAAAAACTCCAAAAGATTAATAAACGATCTACTTAGCAACTACATATTATTTCGTCAAGATCACAAGACATAAACAGGCTTAGAGCATGTGATTGTTGCCAATGATTGTAGGTTAGGGTTAGCACTATCCCTGTTTGTATCTCATGACCTTGACAAAATCTGCAGGTAACCTTAATATTTAGATCACACCATCTATTACAGGTACACAAAAAAGCATCATTATAACGATTCATAAAATACAAATAATGACTTATCATATGATGTTAATTCAGAAATCTAGAGTTTTGTTCAGTTTTGAAATGCTATTTTTTATATCTTTCAGACTCAAGCTGAAGTTTGTGATTTAAAACATGCTGCACCTTTTCAAAATATTATCCCTAAACCGCACATTCCTGTAAAAGGTTGGTATACATTACAGCATTAAATACTATTTAAATAGTGGAAGACTACAATACAAGTTGAAATGTACACAGATGACAGGTCTCAATTCTATGGAATACGATTACTGCTATTACTGAGCAACCTGATGACTAGTCTTCTCTTGTGTTTATCATGGGTTTATAATGTGTAATTAAAAGGGGGAGGGGCTTGCCTGCCCAACTTATGAGTTTTGTCGTTATGACCTCTGGTTACCGTGCACTGCGAAAAGAACCATATACGTAGGCGAATTATTAAAAAAGGAAATTGTACCTTCTGTAGGTCCTGAAATGGCCTTTTTATGTTGAGTTGATGTTAAACCCCATTTCTCTGTCTCTTTAAACATTTTTATGCATTTCTTTACAGATGGAGATAATCGTAAAGATAAAGAATCTGAATTAAAATTATTTATGAAACAGTTAGAGAAGAAATATGCTGCTTTACAAGTTGTTTCAGTAATAAAGAAACTAGGCAACCAAACAGTAAGTAAAACTTGGATTTTTTAACACAGAAATCTTGAACAGGTATTGTTTAAAGGGAGTATGGCTCTATTTTTGAAACGTTAAAACAGACAGAAATGAGTCTAAAAGCACATTAATGTAATATGAATGTGATTCATATTTAGGTTTTCAAAAGAATATTCTTATTGTCCCCCGGCCCCGCCTTTCGACGAAAGCAGGGGTCTATTAAAATGGGTTTGTCCGTCCGTCACACTTTTTGGGACACAATATATACCCTTCATAATTGAGCTAGAATGATTAAACTCGGTGTAGGTGTTTATTAGGTCAATGCCTTGATGGAGTTTGAAGATGAACATTTTCAGCTTAGGGTAAGCAGAGATAAGCAATTTGATTGGTTGATGCCTTGGGACACGATAACTTTTGTTCTAATTATGCTAGAGTGTTTAAACTTGGTGTATAGTTTCATTACATCAATACCTTGACTAAGTTCGATAATGAGCATTTTCTGCTAAGGGTTAGTAAAGCGATAAGCAATTTGATTGGTAGAGACTTTGGAACACAATAACTGTTATTCTAATTGAGTTTATATTTTATATTTACAGCAAGCTGATATTGCAGCCGAAGGTGATTTATTAACAAGAGAAAGACTATGTTGTGGTCTGTCTATGTTTGAGATTGTATTGACTAGGATGAAATCATTTCTACAAGATTCACTATGGCATGGTGAACCACCAGCTAATGGTGTCATAAACATCGACAAGTCGACAGAATTTCATAGACTTTGGAGTGCTGTACAGTTTGTATTTTGTATGCCGATTGGTGAAAATGAGTTCACTATTGAGTATGTACTGAATTTTTGTGATATTTCCATCAATGAGCAATCCAAATTTCCTGAAAGAGGGGATTTTGGCATGGTTGAACATTTGGTTCGCATGTGCGTCTGTATTGAGTCAGTTGGTTGGTGTGGTTTCCTTGGGTCCTCTGGATCCTCCCACTGCTAAAGACCCCTACGCGCACGAGAATTATTGACATAAAAATAAACTTTATATTAGTTCCGAAAGGGCCTTGTTTGTGTCCAGTGAATGTTAAACCCCATTTTTCTCTTTCTCTCTCGAATTTCCCGAAGCTAAAAGAGCTGTTATCCTCTATGATTTAGTTCAAAATATAGTCTAGAGAAGTGGGTTGATTAGATGTGTTATTCTTTATGGGGCAAGCTGTATTTGATACAATTTTTGTTTCAACAAATCAAGTAGTAGTTAATTTGTTGTTTGTGTTCAATAGTGGAATACAATATCAGTTTTATCTCATAATTGACTCTTTCCATGGACACAGAATTTATATGTAGTTACAACGCATCAGATTGACTCTACCTATGGACATGGAATTTATATGAAATTGAACCACATAAAATTGACTTTAACCAGGGACATAGACTTTGTATGTAACTAAAACACATCAACAGGAAATAAATCAACACTTTTATATTTTAGCCAATTCAAAACTATTTACACATATATTTTGTATTTTACAGAGAATTATTTGGTGAAGGTTTAAACTGGGCTGGTTGTTCTATTATTATGTTACTAGGACAACAGAGAAGATTTGAAGCTCTAGATTTCTGTTATCATATATTAAAAGTAAACAGAGTTGATATGAAAGATGAAAATGTTAAAGGAATTGTAAGTTGTTTATTTAGGAACAATCCCCAAATATGACTGGTTGTCATTTATGTACAAATGTTCAGTATTAATGCTCCAAAGTTTTCTCTTAGCCACCTGTCCAACCTCATGGTTTTTCTCAGGGACCTTCAGTTTCATCCCACTGCTAAAGACCCCTACACGCAAAGCAAATTATTAAGATCAAATTTTACCATGTTTTAGTCCTTAAATGACCTAGTTTGTGTCGAGTAGACATTAAACCCCCCTTTGCTCTCTCTTTCTCTTTTTTCTCTTAGCCATGTTGGCTCATTGAGAATATGAAGTGGACTCACTAATCAGGATGTCCTGATTTTGGTGCTGATGTGGTCCAAGACAGTTCCACAAGACTTTCTAGTCCAGTCATTTAGATTTGACAAAAATCTGAGGTCCTGTGTACAACTTTTGCAGTTCAGATGGGATGGAAACAGGTCCACTCATATACTTGTTGGCTACCGTGTAAAAAAAAATAAGGAGGAGTCGGAAAGGATGGTATGGGTAAAATATCCCTTATAGATTTAGTGTTAGAGTGGTCTAGCACATCTGCATTATATGATTATATCATAATGTCTATCAACAAGTCAAGTGGTGTGGTTTCGATCCTAAGCTTATACGTGACGAGGAGAAGGGTTGTCTGTCCAACCTCATGTTAACCATATGTTAGTCCTGAAATGACCTAGTTTGTGCCAAGTGAACATTAAACTTCACCTTGTATTGCCTCATCAGGAATCTGAAACTTAGTACTTAATATATCGAACAGTTTTAGCCAGATTGAATTGTATGGAATTGATACTTAAATAGCTTTTATTTGATACATGGATTTTATTCTATTTTTTACAGCAACTCAAGAAAATGGTTGACAGAATACGTAAATTTCAAATTTTGAATAATCAGATATTTTCTGTTTTGAATAAGTATATGAAGACAACAGATGCTGAGAGTATGCCTGTAGAACATGTCCGCTGTTTTCCTCCACCCATACATCAGTCATTAGCTACAACTATATAGACCCTATCACTCTTTACGCCCAACACCAGATGAAAATGATACTGTTATTAAACTCAAATAACATTCTGTTTACACTTAGTAGATCAAATGCTTTTATCTTTAATTAATTATGTTTATGTAAATTCTATTATATTTTACATATGTAACGTCCAAATTATTGTAATGTTATGGATAACTAGCCATTAATTACCAGTAGTTATATACAAATTATATTATATTAATTACCTGTAGGTGTATTTCTTATTTTCCAATATTTAGGAAAGATTTCATACAAATTATATTATATTAATTACCTGTAGGTATATTTCTTATTTCCCGCATTTAAGAAAAATTTCATACAAATTATATTATATTACCTGTTGGTGTATTTCTTATTTCCCATATTTAAGAAAAAATTCATACAAATTATGTTATATTCATAAAACCATCTAATGTTTTCAGTATAAAGAATTATTTATTGTTATTTTTTGTACTATATTGCATGTAGATATTTATTAATTGGTAAAAGATCAATCAGTCTATGTTGATGTAATGGAAATTTAACTGCTTCCAATGCTATTTTTGGTCTAATCCCCTGATGTAATGGAATTTTATCCTCTTCCAATGTTATTTTTGATCTAATATTAACTGTGTAAATGACCAAATCTTGAATGTAAAAATGATCATTCAGATTTGGATTCCACATTCTGTAATTTAGCTCATGTATGTAGATTCATATTCTTAATGTCAGCTCAATTTCATTCACTAGAAAAAGGTGTGTAACTTTTGATGTGAAGCCAATGTTCGTTATTTCCAGTTTTCAGACAGTATTTAACTTTTCAGTTTAATCCGTGCTTACATATACTTGAGATGATTATTTAATGTTAAATTTAAAAAAACAGGACCGAAATATCAGGAATAGATAGACTTGAATTCAGTCAGGTTGCAGAAATTTCAATCCATCATATCTTTAGAAATACTAAACGGTAAGAAATAATTTTGGGACTGATGATCCTTGTAGAGATTCAACTTTGCTTAGAATTTAAAATTCCTCAAATGAGGATTGGTTCATTCGATCCTGGAGTTTTATGTCCTCTTCCACTAAGGTAGATATCGTAGACAACAATGAGAATTAACGGCAAGAGAAATGAACAAATTTTTTTTTTCATCTGGATGGTGCAAACTGACAGAAGGCCTACGTGTATGACGTCTATGATAAATATACCAATTATATGCATCCATTCCATATCCCATCACCTTTTATGTACACCCTAATTAATTTTAGCTCAATTAGTGCAATTCTCATTATTACATGTACGATCATGTATTTGATTTTCACTGAATTCAAGTTTTCACATTTATATAGTATTATATATATAGGACCAATATAAGCATGTTCTCTATATATGTAGTTTTGAATAGTTTTTGTATAGCAATGTATGTTTTGAATTTATTTAGTGGTAATAGTTTACCATGGCAGAATATACCAGATAAAAGAATCTTAGAGATATTGAAACCATAGTCTGTATGACTCGAGACATGTTGGATATATACTAGGGTTCTGTGTTGTTATTGTATATTTATAACATGTACGTATGACTTCTTTTTTGTCTTGTCTTTATCACAACTCTTACATTTTTTTTGTCTCCAAATATCATGTTTTGAGTTTAGTCCCTACTGCAAATATAACCCTTATGTTTGGTTAAAGTTGGAGAGCGTGACATATACTGTGCAAGGCTCTTAGCCTAAAGATATTACGCAATGTTGACCTGAAAATCTTTGAACAACTAATATTACAAAAACACTATCACATACTTTTATGCATGAGGTCACATCTGTATTTTAACTGGGGTTAATAATAGACCAATGGAAAAGTTTGAATTATTACGAATTACGTCAAAAGGAGATTTTCTAGATTTATTCACAGCAGGATAAAAACACCAGTTATAAATAGATGATATTGTAATTCTTGACTTTTTAAAAATTATATTTACTGTAAAATATTGTTTGTTCTTTTATCCCATTTAATATTTGTAAAACTATTTTCTCATTGAATAATTGTGCTAGCTTTGTCTAAAAATTATGCTTCTTTTTATATATAGAAATGGGTCCAAACCATAGATGTTAGTAAATGTACACCTCTATATATGGTCCAAACATCAAATCATATTGTATATAGTTTTTGTATTATTACCTTTATATTGGGTTTAGATCTGATGCACTACTATCATTATATCATTAATGTAGCTGAAATTAAATTATTTGGGGAAGTAGATTTTATTTAGGACAATGAAGCTAATATTAAATAATTTGTAGGAGTCACATTTAATTACACTTATTAAAACAGATCAGTTTAATTTGTAGATTAATGTCAAAGATTGCTTTTTGCCATACAGTAAATGGAATATTTTCAAAACTTAACTGCTATTAAGATTTTTCCAGAATTGGCCATGTATACATTAAAGACTAATAAAAAATCTAACGCTCGCTCGACTACTGTGCTACATAATATCAGGGTATTCATTGAGAGATAAAAGCTCTCAACTTTCGTTTTATCTGTAATTGAAATTGAGTAAGACAGTGGTGTTATTGAAATTTTCGCTTACATGGATGATTTAAAAGGTTGGGGACAGTGAAAATTTGTATTGCGAGTACGTTAATATATTTGAACAAGATTGTGTCATTTTTTATATTAAACATGCATTATTCAAGAGCCAAATCTGCCTAGTGCAGGTCTTTATTTGGGCATGAAATGTTTTCTAAATTATTAATTATACATTAATTAACTGATCCAGGCCTTAATCAACTTTGGATGGCATCACATTGCTCCGATATTAAACAGATTAAAATAAATCAAATATGGCGGTCCAAGACGCTTCGAGTCTTAGCTCTGATCAACCAGGTCCGTGGTTGAAAGTATTGCACACGTCGGCCAAATCTTTAAATGCCAATATCTTCGCTTACAATAGAGTAATTTGAATGAAATTTTCAAATTGTTCATTTTACATCACCTACTTTCAAACTATTATAGCAAGAATGGCTAGTTCTTATCTATATCTTGAAAAATGTAACTTTAAGTGAACCAAATTATTTTGGATTCTATAAATGTAATCAATCTTTTCAATTACTATAACTCCATGTATGTTACATATATTTAAACAGTTGCTTATTATAATTAACTAAGTTAGCATCAAGGACCATCTATATTTATTTATCTGTTTTTAATGCTTTCATATAAATTTAATAAATCATGTCTTCTTATTTCCATTGAGTTTTTTTGTACCAGGAGTCATAGTTTTGTCCCATTTTCCATGAGAGATTGCTGCACAAAATATATATATAGAGAGAGAAATTGGGTTTAACATCCACTCAACACAAACTAGGTCATTTGGGGAATAACATATGGTTTAATTTTATTTCAATAATTTGCTTGCGCGTAGGGGTCTTTAGCAGTGGGAGGGAACAGAAGAAAACCCACAAGGTTAGACAGGCAACCCTACTCCTTGTCACGTAAAACCATGGATTCAAGTTGACTCAATGACAGGCTTTATGATACAGCATGAACAAGCTAACTATACGGAACATCCAACCCCCCACACAAAATGTAGGTTGTCTTGTCATGCAATAAATCATACACCCACAGCAGATAACTTTCCCTAGTAGCAGTCCATCAACAAATTGGCTTGTTAACATAATACCACAGATATTCAGCGCTCTGTATCTTTCGTGCTAGAGTTAAAACTCTTTTTCCAAAAACCTTGGTATGGCAATACACTTTAATGGATATTCTTTATATTTGGTATGAAGTGTTGTGGTTATTGGAGGATGAACATTATCAATATTCAATAATTTGCTAGCACGTAGGGGTCTTTAGCAGTGGGAGGACCCGGAGAAAACCCATGAGGTTGGCACGTGCAACCACAGAATCAAAACCACACCAGAAGATAGAAATGGGGTTTAACATTGACTTGACACAAACTAGGTCATTTCAGGACTAACATGGTTTAGATCTATTTCAATCATTTGCTTGCGCATAGGGGTCTTTGGCAGTGGAAGGAAACAGGGGGAAACCCACAGACGATCCTACTCCTTGCCACGTACAACCGGGGATTCGAAACCATGCCAGTTGACTCAATGACAGGCTTTATGATACAGAGTGCTAACCAAAACCAGAAAAACTCTTAATACAAGAAAGAAGTCTTGTAAATAATGAGACCACTCTTGACAGCCACTGTGTCAGAATGATGTGAATAAGTTAGAATGTAAGAAAACCCTAGCAATAAGGGCTTCTTTTCTCTCTTCGCAGATCTTAAATATATTTTGAGGGTTCAAGATTTCATTTCTTACAGCTATATCAAATCAGAAGACATATTACGCAGAGCACATGTATATCGCAGAACACATGTACATCGGTGAAATATAAACAAACAGTCTTGTGGTATACGTTTTTTTTCCATCCACTGGAGCCAGGTGTTATGACGTATGTGGATTGTGGGTTAGGCTTGGACTAGGGTCAGGGCTAGCCCTGTCTACATCTTAAGACTCTTGACTAAATCTGCAGGCCACAATCCTTATCCTAACCCACAACCCACATATGACCTTATAGCACCTGGCTCCAAGTCTCGTCGCCTCTGCCACGAAATATTGCCTAAACAACACAGAATAACCATTTTCAGAGATACTTTTGAAGTCGGTCAGCAACTATGTAAAGTGTTGGGTTAAATTTCTCAAATTCACATATCAATTTTCAGCTCTCCAACACATGTATAACAAAACAATTCTGATTGGTTAGCGATGACATCTGTGTAAGGGGTGTAACTATGATATATCACCAGGTGGCCATTGCGCCAACTCTAAAATGTATTGGAAATCTGCCACGATTTAAGAGAACAGAACCGAATCTTAACCCTTAGCTAACAAAGATGTTAAAATAATGGTTCTTAGAAAACAATTCTAAATTGTAAATATAGAAATTTATTTACATAACAAATATATACAGCACAATATAACATATGAGGATGATTTATTGACAGTCTAGAATATTCCAAATGGACAGAACAGCAAATCAATGACAGAGATGTGGTGTGAGCAGAATTATGGTGTAATCTAGCTATGTATGTGGCGTTTGTTGAATTGATTTAAATTATTCAGAATTCTTCTTTTTAATATTTTATATAATTGTCACTGTGGAATTAAATTCTGGAATGTTCAATTGAGTATCCTTCAAGTGTGAATATAACCCCAATCAATACTCATTGTAAAGCACATATTCAATCATTCCATCTTAACAATTACAATATCATTAATATTTTGAACACACAATATTAATATTTGATATAAAGTAACTATAATAAAATGATGTGATACTTGAAAAACCATTACAATTTATTTTGTTTGGTTTCTCACTTGTCACCTTGCGGTTAAAACATATATAGCTTTAACTCACATTCAAAATTAAAAACACCAAACATCAATACTAGTCTTATTTCAATCAATATTATCCTGTAAATATGTTCTCATGCCACCCCAATATTTAATACACAATGAACACTTTAAAATCACTTCTCGGCGTCCTGGCCGCGTTTCTCGAAAACTTAACTAAAGATAAAATCAATTTTAATTGGCTAAGCACTAAAATCAATCTAATGTTATCTAATCAAATTACTAAAATTTGGATTTTATCTTAAATAAATTTTCATGAAACAGGCCCCAGGGTCCTAAGCACCACTTGCTTGCAAATCCCACAAAAGGCTGACTCACACACAAAATGCTACTCGTGGAGACAGGACTAACCTAGTTCAAACCTCTGCCATTCAATTTGGAGAGCTCACATAATTTACCGAACATAACTGATTACACATTGCAATAAAAATTGAATGTAAATCTGTTTATATACATTCATATTACATTTATATATATATATACTTTCCAACCAATTTTCGTCCATTATCGATACCTACTACTCGACTACCATAAGGAACCTCCTCCAACACAAGGGCATTTTTTTAGTAATCTAGAATTTTAATATAACACTGGTTTTACTATGGTTTATGGGCTTGTGCCTTAAAATGTTGCCAACAATTCAATTTTTTATCTTAATTTAAAAATTAACAAGACATTTTATTCAAAGTATACAACAATATTACAGTCATCTTAATTTATAAACCATTCTGTAATTGTTTTAACATGTAAAAAGTTACAGATGCAGTGGGACGAGACTGGAAGACCTTGAGAAAAATCCCCACGGTTGGACAGGTGACCCTACTCCCTGTCATGTACAAGTGGGGAATCGAAACAACACTACTTGACTCAATGACCAAACCTAATGATGTGACGTGCATGCGTTAACCATTTGGTCACCCAACCCCCAATTGAAACAATAAAATAGGAACGATTCTAGGAGGCAGATGTGAAAAAATATATTTTACGCCAATCGCTGAGGACAAGGTATTGGATATCTTTGCCTTCAATGTTATAGAAAAACTTGTGTCTATAATATAACAGGGAAATGAAATGGGGTTTAAAGTCCTACTTTTCTGGTCGATCCTAGCTCTGTAATGAAAACATGATTTGTTATAGCACCATTATATGTAGTCGATGAATGAAAATATGAGAGGGGAGTCTGTGTGTCATTATCACTATAGTAAAATCATTGTGTTGGTTTATCTAGTAAACTGTGTTCTATAAGTTGTATATCTTGTGAATCTTCTTTTATAATCTGTATCAGATGTTCTAAACCTTCTTGTTGTTGTTTTAATAACTAAAATACAGTAAATACATATACATGAACTGGTACTCTTATCCAAACCTTGTCCATTTAAATCTCTCAACCACTAAATGAAATGCGAGAAAGAGAGAGAGTTTAAGTCCACATGATACGAACTAGGCCATTTCGGGACTACGTATGGTTCAATTTTATTTTAATAATTCCCCAGGGGGTCTTTAGTAGTGGGAGGAAACCCAATGGATTGGACAAGTGACCCTACACAGGATCTTTTTCGTGCACGCCAACGTGAACACAGGACCTCCAGGTTATTTTTGTCCCATCTGAACAACTAGACACCTGTCCTTGTCAGGCCCCCTGTCCTGCATCACTGACAAGGGGAAACTAAGCTGGAAAATCTGAATGGACTTTCACAGCCAATGCAGGGATCGAACACCAGGCATCCATGCTAGCAAGCCAGCATCTTAGCCACCGTGACCCACTGCACCAATTAGGCTCATAGATCTGGCCTATGCCATGCAGTGGACTATGAGCGTATTTTTGCACAAAAAGAAACAGGAGATATTCAATGTAGTGTCCTGCACCACTGACAATGGGAAATCTGACTAGGAAATCTTGATATATTTTCTCAGCTAATACAGAGATTAAACCCAGGTCTTGGCTAGTGAACCGGTCACATATTTACTGAGCTTGGCAATGACTATAAGTTATTTTAGATATTAATTTACCTGTTTCATTTCCTGTTGTAATTCTATATCCATATGATAATTAACATCAGGTCGATTACTAAATAGATGATTCTGCATTCGTATTTGTGACATTAGTTCATTTAGTCGACCCTGTAACAAGTAAATAATATCAAATACTAGTACTTCATCAAGGAAGTGGAAAGAAAGAGAAATGGGGTTAAATGTCCACTCTCGACACAAACCAGGTCATTTTAATAATTTGCTTGCGCGTAGGGGTCTTTAGCAGTGGTAGAAAACCTGAGGACTCGGAGAAAACCCAAGAGGTTGGACAGGCGACCCTACTCCTCGTCACATACAACCCCGGATTTGAAACCATGACAGGTGACTCAATGACAGGCTTTATGATACGGCATGTACATGCTCATCATTTGGCCATCCATTACCCCCATCAAATAAGCAAGGCAATGACAAAACGGCTAGTGGAAGATGGGTCTAAGATTAACCTGCTATCCCTTATGACTGTGTTAGTGGCTCTAGGACTAATTTACTACTGTGATGCTTCCATTTTTGAGAGAGTGAAGGAGAAATGAGGTTTAATGTCCACTGAATTTTATGTCAATAATTTGCTTTCAGGATTGGCAAACCCACAAATGTTTGACAGATGGACACTCCTTGTTACATAAAAAATGCCATCAAAACCACGCCATTTGACTCAATGACAGACCTTATGTTCTAAAGTGCATGCGTTAGACCACTGGTCTTTACCTTAAACTGTGTTGGATGATTGAGTTCTGTTTGTATAGCTTCTAGTTGTACTTTAGTATGTTCTTCCTCAGCTTGAATAGCAAAACCCATTTTACGATAAACTTCCTGTTTTACAATAACCTGAAACAGAAAGAGTATCAATCATCTAAACAATTAAAATGTCAAAATGAGTTTGGAAAGATAATTTTGCAAAATATGTTCAGAATAAAAATGTATGATCGGAATTTTGTGAAATTTGATAGTGTTCTGTCTAACCTGTTGAGTGTTGACAAGAAGCTGTGGATGGACTGAATGTGAGAGTATAAAAATGTATTTTTCTTGACCTATTTAGTTTATTTAACATACTATTTGCCTGTAATAATCTATGACCTAGTTCTAAATATATAACGACTAATTACCTGTAATAATCTATGAGTATGACCTAGTTCTAAATATATAACAACTATTTACCTGTAATAATCTATGACCTAGTTCTAAATATTTAACAACTATTTACCTGTAATAATCTATGGGTATGACCTAGTTCTAAATATATAACAACTATTTACCTGTAATAATCTATGACCTAGTTCTAAATATATAACAACTATTTACCTGTAATAATCTATGACCTAGTTCTAAATATATAACAACTATTTAAGCGATATATATAAGCATCTTTGTGCTTGTTTTCGTATCCTATATACTGTAATTCAGCAATAATAATTGTAAACATTGCAAATAAATATTGTTTAAACCAACTATTTACCTGTAATAATCTATGACCTATTTCTAAATGTATAACAACTATTTACCTGTAATAATCTATGACCTAGTTCTAAATATATAACGACTATTTACCTGTAATAATCTATGACCTACTTCTAAATATATAATGACTATATACCTGTAATAATGTATTACCCAGTTCTAAATATATAACGACTATTTACCTGTAATAATCTATGACTTAGTTCTAAATATAACAACTATTTACCTGTAATAATCTATGACCTAGCTGTAAATATAACAACCATTTACCTGTAATAATCTATGACCTAGTTCTAAATGTTTACGTTTATATTCCTCTAGTTTTGCCAACATGTTGCTGTGTTTATTCTGAAGTTCGTTTAAATCTTCTCCCATTTCCTACAATCAAACATGTATAATAAATTACTCACACAGGGAATCTAATTTGAAATTAACAAAAACACAGAAAAAGCAATTTCTAGTTCCAAACACAAAGAACAATCTCTGATTCCACACACATTCAACACAAAAAACAATCTTTGATCACATCTAATACAGAAATGTGCTCACACATAACTTTATTACATGGCAAGTTTTATATGATGTAAAACTTTTAAACATTGACAGTTTGCCAAAAAAAAATGCTCCAGGGTGTAAACTTTTATTTTGCCTATTAAAAACGCCTGCATTTTGAAATCTTGAGTCCTGGGCACTGTTTCTCGAAACCTTAACTAAAGATAAAATCAAAACTTTAGTAGATACTTCAATTTTGATTGGCTTAGCACTAAAATCAAACTAATATTATCCAATCAAATTACTAAAATTTCGTGAAACAGGCCCCTGATCATTTACATTAATTTTCTGCAACTTACGTCTATTCTCTGTTGATGTAAACCTGTTTGTTGTTCCTGAAATTTAAGACGTTGTTGAACTTCTTTGAAACCAATCATTGGAACTGGAACATACTGTTCAGGATTAGGATTATCTAACTTAGCCTGTTGCCATAGTAACGGATCTATACCTACAAGCAAAAAAAGAAGACTAGTTAGCAACATCCCACACATTGTACACCAAAAGACAATATTAAATCTAAGAGGTCCATGCGTGTGTACATAGTTTCATAAGGATATCATTCTATTTCAATATCCCTCCCCTAAATTCTTTTGGGACTGGATAATACACCAAAATAAAATTATACCTTGCAATGCTTACCTGCTGGTGGTGTATTTAGATATTCTTTAAGTTGATCGAGTGATAATTCCATTTTAGGTAAAATAGTATCAACAGTTAACTGAGATACCAATTGACTCTTCACATTGGCTTGATTCAAAAAAGTAAACAAATCTGAGGCTGATACTCTCTTGGCTGGACCTGATGCTGGTCGTTCAATAACATAAAATACTAACTCAGTTCTGAAATAAAGACAAAGAATTAATCACATTGAATTCTTGACTAACAATTTTATTATGAATCCTAACCCTTCTAGAATGCCTGACTATATAAAACTGCTAACTGAGACTGTTATGGATATTATGGAGACCTTTAAAAATTGTGATAGAGACCTTTTCAATGTGGGGGTTGGATTGCTGAATAGTTAGCATGTGGCGCTGTATCATAAGGTCTGTTATTGAATCAACTGGCGTTGTTTCGATTCCCGGTTATACGTGACAAGGAGTGGGGTAACTTATTCAACCTTAGGGTTCTTGCCGGGTCCTCCCGTTTCCTCTCTATGCTAAAGACCCTTATGAGCAAGTAAAGTATTTAAATAGTTAAACCCCATTTCACTCGCTCTTTCCCTTTCCACTGTACTACCAATTTGTGTTTAACATCCAACTGGTTCAGATCAACTTTTCTGTCAGCTGTGGATGTACTACCTTTAACAAGTGGGAGTAAATATGGCAGTTCTCTGCAGTCAATGCTATGATTTGACTAGCTCAATTATAGATCTGAAACCACCTGTTAAAATTACAGCATGCTGGTCGGCGTGGCAGAAATAAAGGGAGGTAAGTTGTATAAATGAAATGGAGTTCAACACCTTACTTTTCTTCATCAATAGGATCATGAAGACAAGCATATGCCCTGCAGTGTGCAAAGAGGGAATATTGCCAAGACAGTGGCACTACAGCTTGCCTACTCTTATTTTCAAATTCAAGGTTTGTTAACGTGCACATCAATGTATACACCTGATCTCATTGTCATGCGAAACATTCTGCCTGCACCACTGAACCATAACCTCTCAAGGTACTTTCAAGATTAACTCTTGGTTAGTGAGCCAGTGCCTACTCACTGAGCCACTATGCCCCTCCTAGAAAGTATAAAACTAACCTGTCATCAGGAAGTGGTTTACTGCCTTCAACACAAACTGAGAGTGTAGGTTTACTACCCAGTATTTTATGTATAATATCAACTACTTGCTGTTGTACTTTACATACTTCACTATGTTTCTTCTTTAATGTTAATATAATTAAACCATCGCTGTTCTTTTCTACACCCCTGATAGCATTATATCCTATAGCCTGTAACAAAAGATTAATATAAAATTAAACCATCACTGTTCCTTTCTACGCCCTTGTAAATAAAACATTGTCTTGGGATACTTAACCTAGGATTTAACATGGGGCTCAACATCCACTAGACATAAATTAAGTAATTTCTGGGCTAACACACAATACAAATTTCATTAGCAATGGGGGTAAACAAGAAGACCTGGAGAAGCCTGATGAGGCTGGACAGGTGACCCTACATCTTGTTACATACCAGCGTGCGATCGAAATCTCACCAACTTACTCATTGCTAGACTTTAGGGTCTACAGTACACACATTAGATCACTCGACCATCCTTTCTCTGTTTCAGAGGGAGAGGGAAATGGGGTTTAACGTCCACTCGACATAAACTACATCATTTCGGGACTAACAAATGGTTCAATTATATTTCAATAATTAACTTGTGCATAGGGGTCTTTGGCAGTGGGAGAAAACTTTCGAGGTTGGGTGTTTTAGAGAATATGTATCTTGATAAATATCTACAATACCTTGAATCGACAGAAAGGATTATCTGGTTTGAATTCTACAACACCATCCTGACTATAAAAACCTTTACCAACACCCCAGAAAGCCTGTAATTGATTCCACTTGGCTATGATAGCATCACGTTCATCACCATAGATCTGGGGTAAAGACACAGCCATTGCCATCTGAGATAAATCTGTGGCCGCTTGTTGCTGTTGTTGTTGTGGATTTTGTGGACCTAAAGATTTATATAATAAACATTAAATGAACAATAAGGTAAATTTCTTGTCTAAAATCAACTGTTTGAAATCAAATTTCAAAACGGTCTTTACAGCAATAGAATTAAACCGGTTTGACAAACCAATTTAAACAGTTTCCTTTTTCGTCTGAAAGGCTTGGGACATTAGTGTGACACTGATACAAGTATATTCACTGATAAACAAGTTTGTACAATTCTCATAATTCAATTTTGCCTGATGATTATTAATCAATAAAGTTTAATTTTCACTAGACAAGTTACATGTATTTCATACAGAATACAGAAAAATGTAGGAATTTATAGCAACCTATTTCGATCTATCATTATATAATTACCTCCTAATAATCCAGCTCCTAAACCAGTTGATGCTCCCCCAAAACCCCCAAACATTGTGGACGTTCCAGTACCAAAACCTGTGGACGTTCCAGTACCAAAACCTGTAGTTCCTGTTCCAAATCCTGTAGTTCCTGTTCCAAATCCTGTGGTTCCTGTTCCAAATCCTGTAGTTCCTGTTGCTGTTCCAAATCCTGTGGTTCCTGTTCCTGTTCCAAATCCTGTAGTTCCTGTTCCAAAACCAGTCGTCGTTCCTGTTCCAAACCCAGTAGAAGTTCCTGTTCCAAAACCAGTCGTCGTTCCTGTTCCAAATCCAGATGAAGTTCCAAATCCGCCTGCTGTTGCTGGTTGTGTTCCAAAACCAAATCCGCCCAAACCTATGTTTTAGAAAATAAAAAATATTCCAGAAAAAGTAGCAGATAGATTCAACTTAAAAGTATTCCAAATATCCTAAAAATCTTTTAACTTATTGATTCTGGGGAATCTCTTTACAAAACATAACTATGTTTAAAATATCCTAAAAATCTTTTAACTTATGCTTAGTGAAGAGATTCCCCAAAATCAATAAGTTAAAAGATTTTTAGGATATTTTAAACATAGTTATGTTTTGTAAAGAGATTCCCCAGAATCAATAAGTTAAAAGATTTTTAGGATATTTGGAATACTTTTTAGTTGAATCCCCAAAATCAATAACTATGTTTAATTGATAATATTACGATTTGGAAGATGTATAATGAATGTTTGAAATGGGGTTTAACGTCCTACGCTTCTGCACCTAGCCTGGGCTAATTGAAGACGTGCGTACGCCATACAGTGTGCTATGATGAGGGAAATTTTGCCCGGGCAGCAACTGAATTGAAACTACCAAGGGATCTTTTACGTGCAAGCCAATGTGTACACAGGACCTTATAACGTTTAAATTATCAGCTACATTTGTTCATGTCTGATTAGGGATTACAGAACATTCACTGTAATTGTCATTTGTGAAACGTGCATTATCTGGTTTTTGATTTATTCATTAGTAAATAAAATTTGTACTTGTAAAGCCAATTCTTCATCAGAATACTTATGGTAACATGTAGAGTAAAATGAAAAAAAAAAGGCGATTGCCTTGAGATTTGTGAATTACCTGTTGACGGTGTGGTTGATGTTGCCGTTCCAAATCCAGATAAACCTGCAACATATACATAATACATACATATAGTCTCTGGTGCCAAGTCGTTCAGGTGATATCCTTCAAATTCTCACATTGTGATTTCTTTAGGTAAATATTAGGCGAAACTTTTGTACTAGACCAGAGGGAGAAGGGGGGTACCGAAAAGTGGGCAAAAAACGGCAGTTGACTTTTCTAGAAGCATTTTTCCTCAGGAATCCGAAAATAGTGGGTGATCAGTCAGGCGAGGGAGTGTTCAGGAGTTATCGAGGTCAAAAGGTCATCAGTGGGCAAAGGGAGACGGGGGTATTATCCGAAAGGGGGCAAAAAGCTGGTGTTGACTTTTCTAGAAGCATTTTTCCCCAGGAATCCAAAAATGGTGGGTGATCAATCAGGCGAGGTAGCGTTCAGCAGTTATGGAGGTCCAAAGGTCACCAGAGGTTAAAGGAGGCTGGCTTATAAATTTAGCCACTTCTAATGCTGTCTGTCACATAATTCTTGTTGGAAAGCAGCTGAATCATTGAATAAGTGACTAAGGATAATTTGTGAAACCAATTATTCAAATTATGACGCAATTGAAAAGGTCAAAAGGCCACCGATGTCAGAAAAGCAAGAAATAGGGATTCACTGGGATTAGGGGCAATGTTATTTTCAAGGTGGACAAAAAGCGAGAGTTGACGTTTCTCGAAGCATTTTTCGTCAGGAATATGTCAAAAAAGCTGGTATAGGCCCCTAAGGGTCCCATTAGTGCCAGAGAGAGACAAATTGGATTTAACGACCAATCAACACAAAGTACCGGTAGGTCATTTTGGGACTAACGTCTGGTTCAACTTTATTTCAATAATTCACTTGAGTGTAAGGTTCTTCAGCAATGGATGGTAGGAAATCAGAAATCTGTGACAGACAGCATCAGAAGTGGCTAAATTCATAAGCCAGCCTTCTTTAACCTCTGGTAACCTTTGGACCTCCATAACTCCTGAACGCTCCCTCACCTGACTGATCACCCACCATTTTTACATTCCTGAGGGAAAATGCTTCTAGAAAAGTCAACTTCCACTTTTTGCCCCCTTTCGGATAATACCCCTTTCTCCTTTTACCCTCTGTTGACCTTTGACCTCGATAACTCCTGAACGCTCCCTCGCCTGATTGATCACCCACCATTTTCGGATTCCTGAGGAAAATACTTCTAGAAAAGTCATCTCCCGCTTTTTGCCACCTTTCCGATAATACCTCCCCCCTTCTCCCTCTGGTCATTACCCCATGCCTTTTGGATAATGTTGAATTGCCCCCTGTGCAGTCTTTACTCTTTAGAATGAAGTTTATTACGGTTTAATACTCATGGGGAGTGGCTTTACAGAATTCAGTGCTGATTAAAAATAATGTCAGAAATTATATTTGTCACCAATTGCCACCCAACATCCAAACCTGTGCCAAACATTTGTGCATTATATAAATATTTTCCTCCTCTTAATTTATTGTGTAAACTTATTAAGTGTTCTATCTTTCATCATCCCAAATATTTGGAAATCTCATGCAATGTTTGTGGTTTGTTTCTAATCTGTCAAAAAAGCTGGCACAGGCCCCTAAGGGTCCCATTAGTGTCAGAGAGAGACAAATGGGATTCAACAACCAATCAACACAAAGTACATGTAGGTCATTTTGGGACTAACATGTGGTTCAAATTTATTTCAATAATTCACTTGGGTGGGAGGAAACCAGAAAACACTGAGAGTGAGAAAACCCACGCAGTTGGACACATTAGTGTCAAATATAACCACCATCTAAGTCGCCTAAGACAATCCTTACCGGTACGAAGTCTGACGATATCACTCCTTTATGATAAATCTTATATGTTTTTTTAATGCCATTGTCGTCTCTTATCACAACATTCACAAGACATCTATTCGATGGCTTTATTGAAATATAAATAACGACACTGACAAAAGACAAGTACCGGTAACATTACCGGTACTCAAGAATCCAATGGGATTGAGACCATATAATATAGTACATGTATTAAGTGTGATCTATAAAAAGTAGAGACCTGTTGATGTTCCAGTCCCAAATCCAGTAAGACCTGTTGGTGCTGTCGTGGCGGTACCACCAAAACCAAATCCAGTGGTTGATGCCGCCGGCGTTGTACCAAATCCAGTCGCAGTTCCGCCAGTTGTCGACCCAAAACCAAACCCAGTTGATGGCGTAGCCGTTGTGCCAGTAGAAGCGAAAAGCGACGCCTGGGTAGAAGCAGGAGTACCGCCACCAAATGAAAAGGACATTTTTTGGTGTGATTATTTTACTCTTATTTTGTTCTATAATTTTCTGAACAAAGTGCTAAAATTAAAATTCCCTCTACAGCATGTCTATCTTCTCAAAGAAGAGTCCTTGTTAGAGTTACTTCCCCTGAATCGCTAGACTAGGTTATACAGTGCATATAAAGAAAACTGCAAGGCGTAATCGGTCACTATAGATAGAGTGGTACGCTGTCTACTACATGGAAGACAGACTGGAAGTAGAGACCAAGAAATATGCAATTTTCCACTCTACATTTCAATCTAACCAACCGCTTATAATAATAATCTCGTCATTTTACAAGGGTAGCAAATTAAGCCTGAGGCTTGTTTTCAATTTGGCCCTTGGCACAGATCGTGCGAATGATTTCGATCATTACTGGCAATACTGCAGGAAGAAACCGAAGAACTCGGGGGAAACCTGCCTGATCGGACGGGAGACCGAATTATATCCCTCTCACTAACAACGATAAAGTTCTTGTCCTGAGCTGGGATTGAACCGTCGGTGTTTTGGTGAGAAGCCGTCTCTCTTGTCTCTATCGCCACGGCTATCCGACCAGCTAAAGCTTAACTATTACTCCTGTAGAAAATGTATATCCAAACCTATTTCTACGATTCCACACCCCAAAGTCAACAAAGATCGCCATGCAAAAGGGTGGAAAGGGACACATCGAAAGACTAGAATAAGTTTACAATGGCTGCTTTTGATATTCTACTGCCCTGGGCGCCTGCATTCACGGCCTAAATAGTCTATCTTAGCCTCGAGTCCTCTACATTTCCTGACACTTACAAGACAGCTGTAGTACGACCCTTGTTGAAGACAGTAGACAGATAATCTCGATCCTAACATGTTGAAGAATTATCGACCAAATTATTAGACGAATTTCAGTCAGCCTAAAGGCAAGATCATTCTACAGAGACCGCCTTAATAATAGTAGGGTTCGAACTCCCAGATCCGTGACCAATTTCCGGGGAGGAAGGTTTGACGAATGATTCTGGTAGGGGGGACTGTTCTGAGGATTTGTGCAGTTTGCAACCTCTGGAAAGTGTGGGCAACTCTCAGGAGAGGCAAAAATCCAAGATGGCTGCCAAAATAGCACAGAGACTTATAGTTGGGGGCAAATGTCATCAAACCTTCCTTGTAATATATCAATTTTATAGTTTTCGGGGTCGCTGAATCCATTAAGAACACCCCCAAGCCATTTTGATGCACCCATTTTCAAATATGGCGGGAATGGTGAAAAAAGCGAAAATGTCATGTATTCTGATACGGCAATATGAGCTTGTAATATATCGTTTTTAGGGTTTTCATGGATGCTTAGTTCATTTTTGATGGTCTCATGTCATGAAATCTACTTTATATATGTAATATGAAACCAAAGTCAGCGCACAGAAGATACAAAAATACAGAAAATATCATTATATACGCAATATCATTTAAATATGTGTAGTCCGGTGGCTGAAGGGGGGGGGGGACATTGCCACCCGAGCTGTGGATTTCTAGACCAGTTTTTCGCGTAGATTCCGAATCTGGGTGAACAGGCGTGTGAGGGGGCGTTTTCGAGATATGGGGGGTCTAATGTCTATGTATGGGTGTGTGTAGGGGGTGGGGTGGGGCTGTCATTATGTGGACTTAATATATATTATTAAAACAAAAAATTCTAGGATTGCAAATCTATAAATAAGTGTTTATGATGCCCCTGGACAACTGTTTGATGTGTGGGGTGGGGTAGCAGGTGTGCATGTGTGGAGGGGGGGGGGAGGTAAATTGGAGGGAAATGATTTCACGTTGATTTAAATGACTCAAAATTGACCTGAAAAGTGTTTTCTCTAGCTTTTCGTTCAGTACCAATATCGTCATTCAAAATATTAAATTATAATGTTATAATGTATCGCAGAAAAGACTACTCAGGCAAGATGGTAATAAGGAAAGAAAGTTTTGTTATTTCTCATCACCATTAAAATTCTTCCTTGCCCAGCTCTTGTTAGAAAATGGGATTTTCTTGAAAAAAGAAAGACAGATAGGCATTACCGCAATTTGGATAAAAAAATATCAAGATTGATATTGAAAGTGTCAAGAATATCATAGAACTGCCCAGATTCGGAATCTACGCGAAAAACTGGTCTAGAAAAACTTGGTCTCATAAATTCACAGCTCGGGTGGCAATGTCACCCTTCAGCCACCGGACTACACGTATATGTATGATGTATTGCGTATATAAAGATATTTTCTGTATTTTTGTATCTTCTGTGCGCTGACTTTGGTTTCATATTACATATCTAATGTAGATTTCATGACATGAGACCATCAAAAATGAACTAAGCATCCATGAAAACCCTAAAAACGATATATTACAAGCTCATATTGCCGTACCAGAATACATGACATTATTTTCCGCTTTTTTCACCATACCCGCCATATTGGAATATGGGTGCATCAAAATGGCTTGGGAGTGTTCTTAATGGATTCAGCGACCCCGAAAACTATAAAAATGATATATTACAAGGAAGGTTTGATGACATTTGGCCCCAACTATAAGTCTATGTGCTGTTTTGGCAGCCATCTTGGATTTTTGCCTCTCCTGAGAGTTGCCCACACTTTCCAGAGGTTGCAAACTGCACAAATCCTCAGAACAGTCCCCCCTACCAGAATCAATCGTCAAACCTTCCTCCCCGGAAATTGGTCACGGATCTGGGAGTACGAACCCTACTATAAGGGTAGCAAATGATCTTCGGGTAGCGGTAGAAAATGGAAGATGTGCTGCCTTTGTTTTGCTCGACCTATCAGCGGCGTTTGATACTATAAATCACGATATATATTGGTGGACCGTCCCTCCAGTCAGTTTGGTATCACAGGCGCTGCACTGAGCTGGCTAAAATCCTATTTAGGCCTACAAAATCGATCGCAGAAAGTGTGAATAGGCAAAACAGTATTACCACCAGTACTGCTAAAACATGGTGTGCCACAAGGCTCCGTATCTAACATTAGTGACCGTCGTTCACTGGATCATCATGCATACGCAGATGACACTCAGATAATTGATAGTTTCGGGCCAGCGGCATCTTTGCAGAAATTCGTCAAATCGATAAAGTCATGGATGACCACATGCTGAAACTTAATGCCGACAAAACGGAGGCTGTTTTAATAGGTAGGCCTACCAAACATCAGCCGTCAAACATACATGAACGATCCATAACAATAGGAGACTCAGATATAGCTTTCTTCAGTTCAGCCCCAAGTCTTGGGGTATTCCTGGATAGTGATTTGTCGATGGGAAAACTAAACCATTTATGCAAAATTTGCTATTTTCACCTTCGTGCTAAGTTCGACACCTTATAAGCCAGAAGCTGCCCATACGCTAGTTCGTGCCTTGGTCTTTTCCAGACTGGATTATTGCAATGGTTTGCTATGGGGTATTCCACAACATCTATTTAACAAGCTACAGTGTGTCCAAAACACAGCGGCCAGAATATCATTGTCTCTTAAATTCAACCATATCACACCTATTTTTAAAGGATTGCACTGGCTCCCTGTCAATCCCCTTGATACCTTCAAGAACTGATACACAGTTACGCTTCTACGCGCGAACTCAGATCCAGAAACCAACCAAAACTTTACACTCCTGGCTACAATATGAAGACCTTCGGGTACAGCTCATTTTCCAATGCTACACCATTACTGTGGAATGCAATTGATATTGATTTAAGGCGATCTGATAATCTCGAAACTTTTAAGTCAAAACTGTAAACATCTCTTTTCAATTGAACACTGTAACAACGTTGATATGCTTAATACCATCTCTTAGCGCCTTGAGCATTTTTATTGATAAGCTACGCTATACAAAAACGCATTATTATTATTAGTTGGGAGAATACTAACTCTAACCCTAACCCCTTTAAGAGCCGGGGTAAAAGGTAAATTGGATCAAGGTTCAGTCTTCTAAAATTAGTTACGGTTAGGGCTAGTATTCCCTAAAATATTCATTATAAAGCGACCATTGTGAACTCCAGAAATTCCCGATATAGCCTACAATTAGCATCTCCCAAGATGGCAAGCTTAGCTCTTAACTATAATATTATGACTAATGTACTCTATTCAGACCTGTTAATGAGAAGCGAGTCGAAACGAAATCATGGGCGGGGGAAATCCGACAAATCTGCCAAAACCCAAAGATATACTGGACTCGACAAACGAATTTAGGCAAAAAAAATTCAAAGGTCTTTTTTTTCGGTAGGAACTGGATACTTTTTTTTCAAAATGGCGGCAAAAGTACCGATAAATTTATATTTTTCGACATGGCAAGGTAGAATAATGGTAAATATAGCTAACAATTTATCGGTTATTGGGTTTCGGTGTTGTCTAAATCGAAATATCTACGTAAAAATCCATTTTCGAGTAAAAAATCCATTTTCGATTAAAACAAATCCAAGATGGCGGCCAAAAATCCAAGATGGCGGCCAAAAATCCAAGATGGCGGTCAAAAATGACAAAAACCCAAGATGGCGGCCAAAAATCCAAGATGGTGGCCCACAACAATTCGTTGTCAACATGGCAAGCTAGGATCACGATGAACATAGCTAATTATATGACATGTATTTTGTTTTTTTGATCGCTAAATCGAAATACGAACTTAAAAGATTAATTTCAAATGTCATAAGTTGGGCATTTTATAATTAATTAATTCTTTGCTAATATTGAAATTACCTAACTATCTTTATACCGCCTAATTTAATCGCAACGCCTTAAAAGCTTTATACATGGAAACTATTCACTGTTTGCCCCATTAATTCATTTAGTCGCCAATGGATTATTTTGAGAATGCACTTATTTTGAGACCGATACCGTGTGTGAAATAGTATTATTTAACGTCCGCTTCCACTGATGTGATATCGCCGACAATGACCGATATAGAACACGGCTGTAGTTTATCAAGCAAGGCTGACACTGGCACGATTCCGTGGCACGCATTGGCACGACTCGAGTCGTGCCAGTGAGCAAACTAATCGTAAACTGGCGTGAAGTGTGCGTTAACCCGTCGTGACTGCGTGCCATGTCTGGACGAGAATTTTGAAATGTTCAAAATTTTTGTCACGACAAAATCAGCAAACGGGTCGTGAACTATGCGCAAACTGTTCGGGAACTCGTCGGGACGATGCGGGAGGATGCGTGCCAGTGCGTGGCAGTGCACGTCATGCCACGACTGTCGCGAACTGCCACAAATAGTTCACGACTAGTTCACGAATATGGTGTGTCCAAGTCGGCACGACACCGTCCAAATTGCTCAAACTCGTCGGGCCAATGCGGGAAGTGTGTAAACAATGCGCAAACTATGCGTGAATTCGTCGGGCCAGTTCGTGTCAATGTTGACACTGATGGGCACGCATTCGTGAACTCGTCGTAAACTATGCGTGAACTAGTCGTGAACTATGCGTGAACTAGTCGTGAACTATGCGTGATCTAGTCGTGAACAGTGCGGGAGCCTCCCAGTTCGTGACCAAAAATGGCACGACGTGCCACGACAAAATCGTGGCCAAAAGTCGTGCAAGTGTCAGCCCGGCTTTAAACTAATCCGGCTTCAAGTTACATAGAGCATGACATTCAAAATCATTAAGAAAATTTATGCGTTCTTCAAGTGATAATTTTTTTTGCATCAAGTTATAGGTAGTAAACAATCTGCGGGATCAGTGTGAAATACATTTAATCAATGACGTCTATACTATAGACTGTGGACGTCAGTGCATATAATACAATTTAATGAAGAGGCAATAAACATATGGATATTCGAGTGTTTTTAAGAGCTAGCCTTTATTAATGCACACACGATTATATTTTTTTAGGATTATAAATCTATAAATCATAAATAGAGAAATTATTTTATATAGGCACACATTGGTAAATGTTACAAATATTTTATCATGGGTCGTGTCTTTTACTCTTCTATCAAAATATAAAGATATCTTGTTGTTGTTCTTAAAGTGTTTAACGTCCGCTTCCACCGAAGGTGATATCGCAGACAAGTTGTCTTATATTTGTTTTAATGATCTTATAGCACGCGCAGGGGTGTTTGCTGTGGGAGGAAACCGGGTGAACCCACGAGGTTGAGAAGGCGCCCCTATCTCAATGCCACATGCGCTCACACCAGGGATCGAAACCACAGCCGTAAGCCAGAGGTGACCGGCCATCTAGAGAGATATCGAAAAGCACAACACAATTTATATGGAAAACAATCACTGTTCTATACACACATATTATCTATAAGGACGTTTCGACAAATAGTTTCTATCGCTAAATGCCGTTCAAGGATAAAGAAATGTCTTATTGAAAATGTCTGAGTAACCAAACCACGTTGACACGCTTAACCAAGGGTCTCGTGTTCGTT